>LR738716.1:31375547-31485265 GCA_902687465.1 Secale cereale | reverse complement strand
CCCCCCCCCCCCCCGGCAAAATTGTGCGCGAGGAACATTCCTTCTGCTTAAGAGGGAAAGAAAAGGGAGAGGGAAACAAGTACATGGCCTTTCGGCGTGCTAATGCTTACCGGATATGTGTGTTGCATAAGATGCCGAATAATGCATGCAAATAGCGAAGAAAAGCATGGAAAAGGCAAATATTGCAAAACACAAAAGCTTTACTGATGCACGGGGTCTGCGCCCGGCTTTGTACAAAGGGTTACATGCAACAGCGGCAAGGCTTGTACAAAAGGTGGTTGCCGGAGCGGATCACGGCAACCGCGCCTTATGGGTGAAACTTTCGAAGATGCTCTATGTTCCAGGAGTTGCTCACCGGTAAGCCTTCTTCGGTCTCAAGGCGGACAACGCCGGGCCTTGTGACTTGTCTCACCCGATAAGGGCCTTCCCACTTCGGCGTCAACTTGTTGGAATTCTTGGCGGACTGAACACGCCGAAGAACAAGGTCGCCTTCCTCGAGACTCCTGGCCTTAACCTTGCGGCTATGATAGCGACGGAAGGCTTGCTGGTATCGAGCAGCTCGTACAGCAGCCTGGAGACGTTCCTCCTCGAGGAGCAATGCATCATCTTGTCGCAGTTGCTCTTGCTCGAGCTCATCATAAGCGAGCACTCGAGGAGATCCGTATACGAGTTCCATGGGGAGTACCGCCTCTGCTCCATAGACTAGAGCAAAGGGTGTCTGTCCGGTGGCTCGACTTGGTGTCGTTCTGATTGACCAAAGAGCCGCCGGTAGCTCCTCTATCCAGTTTCTTCCGCACTTGCGCAGCCTGTCAAAGGTCCTTGTCTTGAGTCCGCGCAGCACTTCAGCATTGGCCCTCTCCGCTTGACCATTGCTCCTCGGGTGAGCAACAGAAGCGAAACAGACCTTGGCGCCAAGGTCTTGGACGTACTGCATGAAGGTGCGACTAGTGAATTGTGTACCGTTGTCGGTGATGATCCTGTTAGGGATCCCGAAACGGCAGACAATCGACCTGAAGAACCTGACTGCTGACTGTGCTGTCACCTTTCTCACTGGTTCCACTTCTGGCCACTTTGTGAACTTGTCGATTGCAACGTACAAGTACCCAAAGCCCCCGACAGCACGGGGGAAGGGGCCGAGGATATCGAGCCCCCAGACCGAGAAGGGCCAGGACAAAGGGATCGTCTGGAGAGCTTGGGCTGGTTGATGAATTTGCTTGGCATGGAACTGGCACGCTTCACACTTGGTTACTAGTGCAGTTGCATCTTGGAGGGCTTCTTGCCAAAAGAACCCTTGCCGGAATGCTTTTCCGGCAAGTGCCCTTGCGCCGATGTGGTGGCCACATATGCCTCCGTGTATCTCTGCCAACAGCTTCTGTCCATCTTCCCTGGAGATGCACTTCAACCTGACACCATTGAGTCTTCTTCTGTACAGCTCATTATCCACGAACTGGTACATACTTGACTGCCTGGTTATCTTTTCTATCTCTTCCGGGTCGTCGGGAAGTTCTCCAGTTTGCAGAAAACGGACGATTTGCTACGCCCATGCCGGAGCCTGGGGCTCAACGGCAAGGACTAAAGGCATGAGGGCCGCTGCGGGAACCTCAGCTTCTACGGCACCGGGTATCAAAACTACCAAAGCCGTAGGTGTGGAAAGGCTATAATAGTGTTTGCAGCAAGCACTAAGCATCTAACTTACGAGTTTAGAGCGAGAGGAGAACAAGTGCCAACGATCGCCAAGTTGATCAAGAAGTGATCCTAGCTACTCACGATCAAACATAACCCCATCGTGTTCACTTCCCGAAGCCCTTCGGAAAGAGACCATCATGGTTACTCGCATAGGTAGTGTATTCTTATGGATATGGTGTCAAGTTATCTACAATCGGATATTAAAAAATTCCCATCTGCCACATAACTGCGGGCGCGGCTTTCGAAAGTTCAAACCCTGCAGGGGTGTCCCAACTTAGCCCATCACAAGCTCACGATCTACGGAGTCGCAACTCCAAAGTGGGAAGACCCGAGTATTCTCGCAATCCCGTGCTCAAGATATTTCGACAAAGGTAAAACTAATCCAGCAAGACCTCCCGGCGTGCCGACACCCTGATAGTAGCCGCGCGTATCTCCTCTCAGGCCACGACTAGATGGGACAAGCTACAGGTATATACCAGCCCTCGGGTTCCCCCAAGGTGGCCCCGCAGTACGCCCAGTTTGGACCAACACTCATGACGAGCACTGGCTCGGGTTGTTAATTAAGAACTCGGGTTTGCAATGCCCTATGCAAGTTTTAGTTATTAGGCAAATGTAAAACCAATGTTGGGCCTTGCTAGAAAAGCTTTAAGTAGTGCGAATTATCAAGGGGTGCCCATAAACCCCAACCGTGTTAGGAATGCAAAATCAAGGAACATAACACCGGTTTATCGGTTCCTAAGGTGGCATGAGTGGAACAAAACACCAAGCCTTCCACCCATAGCCAATATATAGGTGCATTAGTTTAACAGGTATATATATTGTTTAATCCCAATAACAAATCCGGATGTGGAGCAAATCTTCAAAACTTCACCTGCAACTAACAACGCTATAAGAGGGGCTAAGCAAAGCGTACTTAGCCATTCAACGGTTTGCTAGGAAGGCGGTTAGAGTCTTTCATGGCAACAATAGGAGGCTGACAAACAGGAATAGGCATCGAGGCATAGCTAAAGAACGAGACAACTAGCATAGGAAAAGATAGAGGTGATATCGGGGAATGGTCATGTTGCGTGTTGAGTCCACGGAGGGATCGTAACCTTGCTCCTCAAACTCAGTCTCGAAAGGAACCACGAACTCCGAATCGTCACCGGGCTCTAACCAACACAACAATGCAAACATCGGAACAACAATCAATCTTCATGCAATGCTCAAACACATGATGCATGATATGATGCATATGAATATGGGTAGGATATGATGCAACTCCTAGAGGCAAGGTGAGTGCATATGTGGCATGGCAATTAACAAGATCACAACACATGTAGGAACACAAGCAAAAGGATAACAAGAACTAACATAGTCACAAAAGGTTATGTAGATGAATTAAACAAGCACCCAACAAGTTTTATAAGTTGTTTAACATGGCAAGGGGTGCAACTAGGACCGACAACAACATGCTAGCATTTTAAATGGGACGGAAAGAACAAACAACAATTTCCGGAAACTCCCATGTTCATAACAACACATCTAGGACAGATCTGAGAAAGTCATATTTTTGAGTTGGTAAACATGCAAAGTAAAAGCACCATCTTAACCTACACATTTTTCCACCCCAAATACATATAAAGTTTGTCAAATTTGGAGCTATGGTTATTTAGTTATGAATTTAACAAGTTTGAGCATATTTAAAACTCCAAATAATTCAAACAGTAATTTAAATGTTTTTAACATGGCAACAAACTGCATATAAATATTCTACACTAAAAACTAGGCAGTTTTCATATATAAAGTATTTTCAACAAATGCATAAATTAAAAGATATGAAATATGCAAAAGAAAATACAAAACTGAAAATAAAAACAAAAACAGAAAAGGGAAAAAGGCTAAACAGACCCAGCCTGGACCAGCTAGAGTCGCCGACTAGTGGGTCCAGGGGGGTGCTGAGGTGGCGTTGCGGGTGCAGGAGTGTGTGTGAGGAGCTGGGTGGCTGTTAGTGGGGCCGGGCTGTCAGGGACACAGAATTAACAGAAAAGGGGGCTAACCACTGCCCCGGCGGGGAATCGAACCCGCGTTGCCTGCTTACTGAACGAGAGACACACCACTGGGCTATATGCATGCATCTGACATAGAAGGGGGGACATGGCCATAAGACTAAACTGAAGAAGCAGAAACAGAGGGGAAACAGAGACGGTTGGAGGAGCTCGTCGGAGCTGCTCCGGCGACCAAAACGTGCAACGGAGGTGTGCGGTGTGCTCCTGGAGGGATTCCGCACACGCGACGTGGACCTGTTGTACCTAACGACGACTATAGCAGCGCCGACGGCAACGAACAGTGGCGGCGGTGACGAGCTACGGGCCCTAACGGAGCGACGAGAGCACGAAGCAGGCCCTACGCGACACGGCGAAGACGATGGACACACGCGGAGGAGCAACGGTGGTTGGAGCACTCGCCGGAGACGAGGCCCGACGACGACGAGTTCAGGTGCGCGCGGCTAGCGTGGCTAGAGTATGCAAACAAGGAAGAAAAGGGGTCGGGGAGGTGCGCAAGCTCACCACAAGCACGGAGGTGCGCTTCGTTAGGCGAGAGGAGGCTGGAGACGGTGGAATCTCGCCAGAGTCGAACGGAGGCCGACGCGGGGGAACACGACGAGGAAGGAGTCGAACTTGGCGTCCCTCGGGGCCGTAGAGGTAGCAGGGGACGTAGTCGACGACGGTGAACTTGTCAGGCACGATCTTTAGGGCGTAGGTGGCCGGAGAGCACGTCGGCGACGAGGACGAGCACTCTGATGTGCGCGGGACGGCGGTGGAGCAGCGGATCTGGTGGTCTAGGTGGCCTGGCGGCGGTCGAGGAAGCAGGAGGGAAACCCTAGAGGGTTGGTGGACATGGCGGGGGCTTAAGAAAGGGGCCAGGGCGACGGAACGGAGAGGCGACGCGCTCGCTCACGGTCCCCATGGCGACGGCGCGAGGAGGATGAAAAGGTGGGTGTGGCGGAGGTGTGCGGTCGCTGACGCGCGGGCTCGTCCTGGCCCTGTGGAAGCGACGCAGAGGGGGTATGCGGGAGCGTGGGTGAGAAAAGGCGAGAGGGACGCGCGCGGGCTGCTAGCTAGGCTGCTGGCGCGCGATAGCTGGGCCGAGGGGGAGAGGCCAAGCCCATGTGCTGCTGGGCTGCGCTGCTGCGGATTCTTTTCTTTTTCTATTTTCTTCAGGCAGAAAACCAAAAGAAAATCACATGCCAAAAGAAAAGGAATTAGGAGAGAAATAAAATATCCCCTAGCTCCTGGATTTATGCCCTATTTTATAAAAATGACTTGGGCATTTTTAGAGGTAGAAAAATAAAACAAGTTTAAATATGGTTTAAACTTCTGTCATTTTTGAACCTGACCAAATCATTTCAAAATGAGGCAAGGCTTTGCAAGGTGACTTAGGTCAAAGTACTAAAGAAGTGGGGAGGAGGAGAACATTTTAAGCCACTTGCAAAAATTTAAAGAATGGAAAGAAGGAAGGGAAGAGAAGTGGTGCAAGATGAGAAGGGGGTTTTAGGAAAAGGCATGCTTGCACTCACCCTCACAACAAGATCAAGATGACCTCATCTAACAAACTAGGAATGAACCAACACAATGACAAGAAAAAAGCCATGATGATCATGATGCAATGATGATGATGAAGTAATGCATGAATGCAAAAGAAAGATAATATGACAATGCAATGACAATGAGAATGCATAATTGAAAAAGAACCCCCAAGGAAAAAGGACAAGGATCAATTGGTAAATGCTTTATTGCCATATAAGGAAGGTATCACATACGGGGTGTTACAGTGAAGCTGCTTATATATTGGGCATCAAGATCTATAGAGATAGATCAAGACGCTTAATTGGACTTTCACAAAGTACATACCTTGATAAAGTTTTTAAGAAGTTCAAAATGGATCAGTCAAAGAAATTGTTCTTTCCTGTGTTACAAGGTGTGAAGTTGAGTAAGACTCAATGCCCGACCACTACAGAAGATAGAGAGAAAATGAAAGTCATTCCCTATGCCTCAGCCATAGGATCTATCATGTATGCAATGATGTGTACCAGACCTGATGTGTGCCTTGCTATAAGTTTAGAAGAGAGGTACCAAAGTAATCCAGGAATGGATCACTAGACAGAGGTCAAGAACATCCTGAAGTACCTAAAAAGGACAAAGGATATGTTTCTCGTTTATGGAGGTGACAAAGAGCTCGTCGTAAATGGTTATGTTGATTCAAGCTTTGACACTGATCCGGATGACTCTAAGTCACAAACCGGATATGTATTTTTGTTGAACGGTGGAGCTGTCAGTTTGTGCAGTTCCAACCAGAGCGTCATGGCGGGATCTACGTGTGAAGCGGAGTACATAGCTACTTCGAAAGCAACAAATGAAGGAGTCTGGATGAAGGAGTTCATATCCGATCTAGGTGTAATACCTAGTGCATCAAGTCCAATGAAAATATTTTGTGACAACACTGGAGCAATTGCCTTGGCAAAGGAATCCAGGTTTCACAAGAGAACCAAGCACATCAAGAGACGCTTCATATCCATCCGCGATCAAGTCAAGGAAGGAGACATAGAAATTTGCAAGATACATACGGATCTGAATGTCGCAGAACCGTTGACTAAGCTGCTTCCACGAGCAAAACATGATCAGCACCAAGACTCCATGGGTGTTAGAATCATTACTATGTAATCTAGATTATTTACTCTAGTGCAAGTGGGAGACTGAAGGAAATATGCCCTAGAGGCAATAATAAAGTTGTTACTTATATTTCCTTATACATCACGATAAATATCTTTTATTCATGCTAGAATTATATTAACCGGAAACTTGATACATGTGCGAATACATAGAAGAAATAGAGTATCCCTAGTATGCTTCTACTAGACTAGCTTGTTAATCAAAGATATTTATGTTTCCTAATGATGTCTACTACACAACCTTCTTCTTGTAGACATTGTTGGGCCTCCAAGTGCAGAGGTGTGTAGGACAGTAGAAAATTTCCCTCAAGTGGATGACCTAAGGTTTATCAATCCATGGGAGGCGTAGGATGAAGTTGGTCTCTCTCAAACAACCCTGCAACCAAATAACAAAGGGTCTCTTGTGTCCCCAACACACCCAATACAATGGCAAATTGTATAGGTGCACTAGTTCGGCGAAGATATGATGATACAAGTGCAATATGGATGGTAGATATATGTTTTTGTAATCTGAAAATATAAAAACAGCAAGGTAACTAATGATAAAAGTGAGCACAAACGGTATTGCAATGCTTCGAAACAAGGCCTAGGGTTCATACTTTCACTAGTGCAAGTTCTCTCAACAATAATAACATAACTGGATCATATAACTATCCCTTAACATGCAATAAAGAGTCACTCCAAAGTCACTAATAGCGGAGAACAAATGAAGAGATTATTGTACGGTACGAAACCACCTCAAAGTTATTCTTTCTAATCGATCTATTCAAGAGTCTGTAGTAAAATAACACGAAGCTATTCTTTCCGTTCGACCTATCTAGAGTTCTTACTAAAATAACACCTTAAGACACACATCAACCAAAACCGTAATGTCACCTAGATACTCCATTGTCACCTCAAGTATCCGTGGGCATAATTATACGATATGCATCACACAATCTCAGATTCATCTATTCAACCAACACAAAGAACTTCAAAGAGTGCCCCAAAGTTTCTATCGGAGAGTCAAGACGAAAACATGTGCCAAACCCTATGCATAATTTCACAAGGTCACTGAACCGCAAGTTGATCACCAAAACATACATCAAGTAGCTCACGTGAGTATCCCATTGTCACCACAGATAAGCACATGCAAGACATATATCAAGTGTTATCAAATCCTTAAAGACTCAATCCGATAAGATAACTTCAAAGGGAAAAATCAATCCATTACAAGAGAGTAGATGGGGAGAAACATCATAAGATCCAACTATAGAAGCAAAGCTCGCGGTACATCAAGATCAAGAACACGAGAGAGAGAGAGAGAGAGAGAGAGAGAGAGAGAGAGAGAGAGAGATCAAACACATAGCTACTGGTACATACCCTCGGCCCCGAGGGTGAACTACCCCCTCCTCATCATGGAGAGCACCGGGATGATGAAGATGGCCACCGGTGATGGATCCCCCTCCGGTAGGGTGCCGAAACAGGGTCCCGATTGGTTTTGGGTGGCTACAGAGGCTTGCGACGGCGGAACTCCCGGTCTAGGTTATGTTCTGGAAGTTTGGGTATATATAAAAGGTGTTGGAGTCGGGAACATGTCAGGGGGTCCCCGAGGCGGCCACGAGATAGGGGGCGCACCCAGGGGGGTAGGGCGCGCCCCCACCCTTGTGGTGGCTTCGGGACTCTTCTGGTCCATCTTCGGTACTCCGTGGGCTTCTTCTGGTCCAAAAACAATCTCCGTGAAATTTCAGGTTAATTGGACTACGTTTGGTATTCCTTTTCGGTAGAACTCAAAAACAAGGAAAAAAATAGAAACTGGCACTGGGCTCTAGGTTAAAAGGTTAGTCCCAAAAATAATATTAAAGCTCATATTAAAGCTCATTAAACATCCAAAATAGATAATATAATAGCATGGAACAATAAAAATTATATATACGTTGGAGACGTATCAAGCATCCCTAAGCTTAATTCCTGCTCGTCCTCGAGTAGGTAAATGATAAAAACAGATTTTTATTTTATGTGGAATCGTAGCTAACATATTTATCAATGCAATTTTCTTTATTGTGGCATGAATGTTCAGATCCGAAAGATTCAAGACAAAAGTTTAATATTGACATAAGAATAATAATACTTCAACCATACTAACAATGCAATTATCTCTTTCAAAATAACATGGTGATACGTCTCCAACGTATCTAAATTTTTTGATTGTTCCATGCTATTATATATTATCTTTTGGATGTTTAAGGGGCTTTATTATACACTTTTATACTATTTTTGGGACTAACCTATTAACTCAAAGGCCCAGTGCAGATTGCCGTTTTTTGCCTATTTCAGGGTTTCACAGAAAAGGAATATCAAACGGAGTCCAAACGGAATGAAACCTTCGCGAGAGTTATTTTTGGAACAATATCAACACAGAAGACTTGGAGTACACACGAGGGAACGAAGGAGACGGCCACGAGGGTCCAGGGCGCGCCCCCTCCTACAGGGCTCGCCCCCACCCTCGGGGGCCCCCTCTGGCTCCCCCGATGCCCTCCTTCCTCCTATATATACCCATGTACCCTGAAAACATCGAGGCAACAGAGAAAACCGTAATTCCACCGCCGCAACCTTCTGTTCCCGTGAGATCCCATCTTGGGGACTGTTCCGGAGCTCCGTCGGAGGGGGGATCTTCCACGAAGTGCTTCTACATCAACACCATTGCCTCACCATGAGTTGTGAGTAGTTTACCACAGACCTTCGGGTCCATAGTTATTAGCTAGATGGCTTCTTCTCTCTTTTTGGATCTCAATACCAAGTTCTCATTGGTCTTCGAGGAGATCTATTTGATGTAATCTTTTTGCGGTCTGTTTGTCGAGATCCGATGAATTGTGGGTTTATGATCAAGATTATCTACGAGAAATATTTGGTTCTTTTCTGAATTCTATTATGTATGATTATAATATCCTTGCAAGTCTCTTCGAATTATCGGCTTGGTTTGGCCTACTAGATCTATAGTTATTGCAATGGGAGAAGTGCTTGGCTTTGGGTTTAATCTTGCGGTGATAGCAGGGGCAGCAAGGCACGTATTGTATTGTTGCCATCGAGGATAAAAAGATGGGGTTTATATCATATTGCTTGAGTTTATCCCTCTACATCATGTCATCTTGCTTAAAGCATTACTCTGTTCTTATGAACTTAATACTCTAGATGCATGCTGGATAGCAGTCGATGTGTGGAGTAATAGTAGTAGATGCAGAATTGTTTCGGTCTACCTGTCACGGACGTGATGCCTATATATAATGATCATGCCTAGATATTCTCATAACTATTCGCTTTTCTATCAATTGCTCGACGGTAATTTGTTCACCCACCATAGAATTCTGCTATCATGAGAGAAGCCACTAGTGAAACCTATGGCCCCCGGGTCTATTCTCAACATATTAATCTACCATCTACTTTACTTTGCTATATTTAATTTCTATTCTTATATCCTAAAACACCAAAAATATCAAACTATCATATCTATCAGATCTCACTTTCGTAAGTGACCGTAAAGGGATTGACAACCCGTTATCGCGTTGGCTGCGAAGTTCTTATTTGTTTGTGCAGGTGCGAGGGACTCGCGTGTGGTCTCCTACTGTATTTTTACCTTGGTTCTCAAAAACTGAGGGAAATACTTACACTATTGTGCTGCACCACCCTTTCCTCTTCGTGGGAATACAACGCAAGCTTGAGAAGTAGCACATGGCCAAAGAAAGTTCATCCCTACAAAATCATATAGTTTCGCTATGCTCCATCTTCTTCACACAAAATACTCAAATCATGCACAACCCCGGTTTGAGCCAAGCAATTGTTTCATACTTTATTTTTTTCAAAAAAATTCAACTTTCACGCTATACATGAGCGTGAGCCATGGATATAGCACTATAGGTGGAATAGAGTGGTGGTTGTGGAGATGACAAAAAGGAGGAAGATGGTCTCACATCAACTAGGCGTATTAACGGGCTATGGATATGCCCATCAATAGATATCAATGTGAGTGAGTAGGGATTGCCATGCAACAGATGCACTAGAGCTATAAATGTATCAAAGCTCAACAAAAGAAACTAAGTGGGTATGCATCCAACTTGCTTGCTCATGAAGACCTAGGGCATTTGAGGAAGCCCATCGTTGGAATATACAAGCCAAGTTCTATAATGAAAAATTCCCACTAGTATATGAAAGTGACAAAATAAGAGACTCTCTATCATAAAGATCATGGTGCTACTTTGAAGCACAAGTGTGGAAAAATATAGTAGCATTGTCCCTTTTTTCTTTTTCTTCTTTTTTTGGGCCTTTCTTTTTTTCTTTGGCCTTTTTTTTCCTTTTTTCCTTTTTTTGGGACAATGCTCTAATAATGATGATCATCGCACTTCTATTTATTTACAACTCAATATTACAACTCGATACTAGAACAAAGTATGACTCTATATGAATGCCTCCGGTGGTGTACCGGGATGTGCAATGAATCAAGAGTGACATGTATGAAAAATCATGCATGGTGGTCTTGCCACAAATACGATGTCAACTACATGATCATGCAAGGCAATATGATAATGATGAAACATGTCATAATAAACGGAACGGTGGAAAGTTGCATGGCAATATATCTCGGAATGGCTATGGAAATGCCATAATAGGTAGGTATGGTGGCTATTTTGAGGAAGATATATGGTGGGTGTATGGTACCGGCGAAAGTTGCGGGTACAAGAGAGGCTAGCAATGGCGGAAGAGTGAGAGTGAGTATAATCCATGGACTCAACATTGGTCATAAAGAACTCACATACTTATTGCAAGAATCTACAAGTCATAAAAACAAAGTACTACACGCATGCTCCTAGGGGAAGGGTTGGTAGGAGTTAACCATCACGCGATCCCGACCTCCACACAACGGATGACAATCAAAGAAATACCTCATGCTTCAAATTTGTCACACAACGGTTACCATACGTGAATGCTAAGGGACTTGCAAACCTCAACACTAGAATTTCTCAAATTCACAACTACTCTACTAGCATGACGCTAATATCACCATCCTCATATCTCAAAACAATCATCAAGCATCAAACTTCTCATAGTATTCAATGCACTTTATATGAAAGTTTTTATTATATCCCTCTTGGATGCCCATCATATTAGGAATAAATTCTTAACCAAAGAAAATTACCATGATGTTCTAAAAGACTCTCAAAATAATATAAGTGAAGCACTTAGAGTTAATCAATTTCTTCAAAAATAAAACTACCATCGTGCTCTAAAAAGATATAAGGGAAGCACTAGAGCAAATGACAAACAACTCCGAAAGATATAAGTGAAGATCAATGAGTACTTGAATAATTATGTAACTATGTGAAGACTCTCTAACATTTAAGAATTCCATATCTTAATATTTTGTTCAAACAGCAAGCAAAGCAAAATAAAATGATATTTCAAGGATGGCACATATCATGTGAAGAAGTAAAAACTTAGGCTTACCCGATACTAACCGATAATTGTCGACGAAGAAAGGTGGGATGCCAACCGGGGCATCCCCAAGCTTAGATGCTTGAGACTTCTTGAAATGTTATTTTGGGATGCCATGGGCATCCCCATGCTTTTGTGTCTCCTTAATTCCTCTCATATATAGTTTCCGGAATCTTAAAAACTTCATGCACACAAAACTCAACAAGAACTCGTGAGATAAGTTAGTATAAATCAAATCAAAACCTTAACATTCTCTACTGTAGTAAATCACTAAAATTATAATTTGACATTGCATACTAAATGCCTCTGAATATTTAATACTCCTATCCTCAAATAGAATCATTAAACATACAAACATATGCAAACATAATAGCAATCTATCTAAACAGGACAGCCTATAAAGAGTGGAATTGTTCTCATACTTCCTAGCTCTAAAAATTATGAAAAATTACCACGTTACAGAGAACTTATTCATGCTCACTGTGTAAAAATTTCAAGATTTTATCACGTTCTGACTATCTAGAAAAATTCATACAATGATAGAAAACTTTCTGTTTTCAAACAGCAACACAAAGACTTGCAAAATAAGCATGGTAAAGGCTAGACTTGACATTTTATTGAAACAAAAGATAGAAAAGTGCCTCTGAATAACAGCAAGCAAATATAAACAAAATAAAATGACGCTTCGAGCAAAACTCATATCATGTGGTGAATAAAAATATAGCCTCAAGTAAAGTTACCAATAGATGAAGACGAAAGAGGGGATGCCTTCCCGGGGCATCCCCAAGCTTAGGCTTTTGGTTGTCCTTGAATTTTACCTTGGGGTGCCTTGGGCATCCCCAAGCTTAGGATCTTGTCACTCCTTATTCCATAGTCCATCGAATCTTTACCCAAAACTTGAAACTTCACAACACAAAACTTAACCGAACTTCGTGATATGCGCTAGTAAAACAAATCCAATCCTTACTTGTAGGTACTGTTGTGAACTCATTCTTGTTTCATATTGATGTAATATCTACTCTATTCCAACTTTTCCATGGTTCATACCCCATGATACTACCCATAGATGCATAAAATAAGCAAACAACACAAGAAAACAAAATCTGTCTTAAATAGGGTACTCTATAAAGATATGAATTGATGTAAAATCTCTGCAGCTCTAAAAATTCTGAAAAAATACGAAAATGTGGGCAACTTGTAGTTCAAAGTTCTGTAAAAAAATTCAAGAATTTATCACGTTCCAGTAATCAGAAAGAATTCAAACACTGGGGGCAAAAGTTTCTGATTTTCAGCAAAACCAATCTACTATCTTCTAAATCATCCCAAAGGTCTTACTTGGCACTTTATTGAAACAAAATCTATAAAACATGATTACTACAATAGCTTAATCATGTGAACACACAAAAAACAGTAGGAGTAAATATTGGTTGTCTCCCAACAAGCGCTTTTCTTTAATGCCTTTTAGATAGGCATGATGATTTCAATGAAGCTCGCATAAAACATAAGAATTGAAACATAATGGGAGCATCATGAAGAATATAACTAGCACATTTAAGCCTAACCCACTTCCTATGCATAGAAATTTTGTGAGCAAACAACTTATGGGAACAAGAATCAACTAGCATAGGAAGGGAAAACGAGCATAACTTCAAGACTTTAAGCACCTAGAGAGGAAACTTGATATTATTGCAATATGTAGAAGCATATGATCCTCTCTCATAATAATTTTCAGTAGCATCATGAATGAATTCAACCATATAACCAACACATAAAGCATTATTTTCATGATCTACTTGCATATAAATTTTACTACTCTCCACATAAGCAAATTTATTCTCATCAAGAGTAGTGGGAGCAAACTCAACAAAATAACTATCATGTGAAGCATAATCCAATTGAAAATTAAAATCATGATGACAAGTTTCATGGTTATCTTTATTCTTTATAGCATACGTGTCATCACAATAATCATCATAAATAGGAGGCATGCTTTCATCATAATAAATTTGATCATCAAAACTTGGGGGACTAAACATATCATCTTCATCAAACATAGCATCCCCAAGCTTGTCGCTTTGCATATCATTAGCATCATGGGTACTCAAAGAATTCATACTAACAACATTGCAATCATGCTCATCATTCACATATTTTATGCCAAGCATTATATGTAATTCTTCTTCTAGTATTTGAACACAATTTTCCTTCTTATCATTTTCACGAAAGATATTAAAGAGATGAAGCATATGAGGCAACCTTAATTCCATTTTTTTTAATTTTCTTTTATAAGCTAAACTAGTGATAAAACAATAATCTAAAAGATTCGATTGCAAGATCTAAAGATATACCTTCAAGCACTCACCTCCCCGGAAACGGCGCCAGAAAAGAGCTTCGTTGACGGGATGTGAGTGTTGCTTACCTAGCCTCCCCGGCAACGGCGCCAGAAAAGAGCTTAATGTCTACTACATGACCTTCTTCTTGCAGACGTTGTTGGGCCTCCAAGTGCAGAGGTTTGTAGGACATTAGCAAATTTCCCTCAAGTGGATGACCTAAGGTTTATCAATCCATGGGAGGCGTAGGATGAAGATGGTCTCTCTCAAACAACCCTGCAACCAAATAACAAAGAGTCTCTTGTGTCCCCAACACACCCAATGCAATGGCAAATTGTATAGGTGCACTAGTTCGGCGAAGATATGGTGATACAAGTGCAATATGGATGGTAGATATAGGTTTTTGTTATATGAAAATATAAAAACAGCAATGTAACTAATGATAAAAGTGAGCACAAATGGTATTGCAATGCTTCGAAACAAGGCTTAGGGTTCATACTTTCACTAGTGCAAGTTCTCTCAACAATAATAATATAACTGGATCATATAACTACCCCTCAACATGCAACGTATAGTCAATCCAGAGTCACTAATAGCAGAGAACAAACGAAGAGATTATTGCAGGGTATGCAACCACCTCAGCGTTATTCTTTCTGATCGATCTATTCAAGAGTCCTTAGTAAAATAACACGAAGCTATTCTTTCCGTCTGATCTATCCTAGAGTTTATATTATAATAACACCATAAGACACACATCAACCAAAACCCTAATGTCACCTAGATACTCCATTGTCACCTCAAGTATCCGTGGGCATGATTATAAGATAAGCATCACACAATCTCAGATTCATCTATTCAACCAATACAAAGAACTTCAAAGAGTGCCCCAAAGTTTCTATCGGAGAGTCAAGACGAAAACGTGTGCCAACCCCTATGCATAAGTTCACAAGGTCACTGAACCCGCAAGTTGATCACCAAAACATACATCAAGTAGATCACGTGAGTATCCCATTGTCACCACAGATAAGCACATGCAAGGCATATATCAAGTGTTCTCAAATCCTTACAGACTCAATCCGATAAGATAACTTCAAAGGGAAAACTCAATCCACTACAAGAGAGTAGAGGGGGAGAAACATCATAACATCCAACTATAGTAGCAAAGCTCGCGGTACATCAAGATCAAGAACACGATAGAGAGAGATCGAACACATAGCTACTGGTACATACCCTCAGCCCCGAGGGTGAACTACTCCCTCCTCGTCATGGAGAGCGTCGGGATGATGAAGATGGCCACCGGTGTTGGATCCTCCCTCCGGCAAGGTGCCGGAACAGGGTCCCGATTGGTTTTTGGTGGCTACAGAGGCTTGCGGCGGCGGAACTCCCGATCTAGGTATGTTCTGGAAGTTTGGGTATATATAAGAGGTGATGGAGTCGGGAACAAGTCAAGGGGGTCCCCGAGGTGGCCACGAGATAGGGGGCGCGCCCAGGGGGTAGGGCGCGCCCCCATCCTCGTGGCGGCCTCGTGACTCTTCTGGACCATCTCCGGTACTCCGTGGGCTTCTTCTGGTCTAAAAACAATCTCCGTGAAATTTCAGGTTAATTGGACTCCGTTTGGCATTCCTTTTCTGTAAAACTCGAAAACAAGGAGAAAACAAAAACTGGCACTGGGCTCTAGGTTAATAGGTTAGTCCCAAAAATAATATAAAAGTGCATATTAATGCCCATTAAACATCCAAAATAGATAATATAATAGCATGGAACAATCAAAAAATAGAGATTCGTTGGAGACGTATCACCTAACCATAGACATGAGTTGTCATTTGATCAATGGGATCACATCATTAGGAGAATGATGTGATGGACAAGACCCATCTGTTAGCTTAGCAATATGATCATTTAGTTTTTCTGCTATTGCTTTCTTCATGACTTATACGTGTTCCTATGACTATGAGATTATGCAACTCCCAAATACCGGAGGAACACCTTGTGTGCTATCAAACGTCACAACGTAACTGGGTGATTATAAAGATGCTCTACAGGTGTCTCCGAAGGTGTTTGTGGTGTTGGCCTAGATCAAGAATAGGATTTGTCACTCTGAGTGTCGGAGAGGTATCTCTGGGCCCTCTCGGCAATACACATCGTAATAAACCTTGCAAGCAAACGACTAATGAGTTAGACATGAGATGATGTATTACGGAACGAGTAAAAAGACTTGTCGATGACGAGATTGAACTAGGTATGATGATACCGACGATCGAATCCCGGGCAAGTAACATACCAATGACAAAGGGAACAACGTATGTTGTTATGCGGTTTGACCAATAAAGATCTTCGTAGAATATGTACAAACCAATATGAGCATACAGGTTCCACTATAAGTTATTGACCGTAGATGAGTCTCGGTCATGTCTACATAGTTCTCAAACCCGTAGGGTCCGCACGCTTAACGTTCGATGGCGATCGGTATTATGAGTTTATGTATTTTGATGCATTGAAGGTAGTTCGGAGTTCCGAATGTGATCACGGGCATGACGAGGAGTCTCGAAATGGTCGAGACTTAAAGATTGATATATTGGAAGGTTATATTCGGACATCAGAAGGGTTCCGGGGGTCACCGAATAAATACCGGAGTACCGGGAGGTTACCGGAACCCCCTAGTGAGCTAATAGGCCTTCGTGGGCTTTAGGGGAGAGAGAGCTCCTTACTTGGCGCGCCCTCCTCCTAGGCCAGCCGCCTCCTCCCTCTCCCTCCTTTATATACGTGGGGAGGGCACCCTTGGACACACATCAATTGTTCCTAGCCGTGTGCAGTGCCCCCCTCCACAGTTACACACCTCGGACATATCGTTGCAGTGCTTAGGCGAAGCCCTGCGCCGGTAACTTCATCATCACCGCCACCACGCCGTCGTGCTGACGAAACTCTCCCGCGACACTCAACCGGATCAAGAGTTCGTGGGACGTCATCGAGCTGAATGTGTGCTGAACGCGGAGGTGACGTACGTTCGGTGCTTGGATCGGTTGGATCGCGAAGAAATTCGACTACATCAACCGCATTACTAAACGCTTTCGCTTTCGGTCTACAAGGGTACGTGGACACACTCTCCCACTCGTTGCTATGCTTCTCGTAGATAGATCTTGCCTGATTGTAGGATTTTTTTTTTGAAATACTACGTTTCCCAACAAATTTGGTGCATGTTGTTTGTAGATTTTATAGACTAGTTTAAATTCAACATTGTAGATGATTTCGTCATATGACTCTTCCGAAAAAGAATTTGATATTGAAGAGGAGGAGGACCTTGCAATGATCTAGCTATGCACATCAATAAAAAACCGAAGCACAATGGTTCGGTTATGGGTCGGCAGAAAATTCGGAGGGATATGATCGATGCCGACAACACATTGATGAGGCACTATTTTGTGGATAATCCCGTGTACCCCGAGTCGTATTTCTGGCGCCAGTTTAGGATGAGCACCGAGTTGTTCAAGCGCATTGCAGAGAAACTTGTGAGCCATGATCGGGTTTTTCAACAAAGGAGGAATGCCGCCGGAGAACTCGGGAATAGCACCTTTTAAAAGGTGACAGCCTCTTTGCGAATGTTGGCATACAGTATTCCGACTGATCTACTTGATGACCACTTGGTCATGGGTGAGAGTCAGTTCATCATGTGCGTCAAGCGCTTCGCGGTCGAAATTGTGCAAGTGTTTGGCCCGGAGTATTTGAGATCTTCCAATGCTGAAGACGTCGCAGGGTTATTGGAGATGAACAAAGCTCGTGGATTCACAGATATGCTTGGCTCAATAGATTGCATGCATAGGAGTTGGAAAAACTGTCCTAAAGCATGGCATGGCCAATTCCACGGTCAAAAAAATGGTTCCACTATAATCCTTGAAGCGGTGTCCGATCAAGAGACTTGGATTTGGCTTTTTTTGGAATGTCTGGATCTTTGAATGACATCAACGTTGTTAATCACTCATCGCTGATGAATAAGATTGCAAATGGTGAACTGCCACTGATGCAGTTTGTAGCAAATGGCCATACATACAACTATGGCTACTATCTTGCGGGTGGCATCTACCCAAAGTGGCAAAATTTTGTGAAGCCGTTGAAAAATATGGAATGTAAGAAAAATCTTGATTTTCACAATGCTCAGGCGGCGGCTAGGAAAGACGTGGAGAGAGCTTTTGGGATTTTGCAAGCCCAATTTGCCATTGTGAGAGGACCGGCTAGATTTTGGAATCAAAAGATGCTTTGGTACATCATGCACGCTTGTGTGATCATGCACATCGTGATCATCGAGAATGAGCGTGGCCAAGATTTATACTACTCTCAGTACGAGCTCTTGGGACATCATGTGCGAGTGCGGCGGAGGGCTGCCAGGATGGCCCGTTTTGTTGCCTCCTATCATATGCCATTCGACGTGTTGAAATGCATGATGATCTTCAGAAGAATCTCATCGAGGAGTGGTGGGCATGAAATGTCCGACAAAGAGCATCATAATTTTTATGTTTGATGTTGTATTGTTGAACTATTTGTTCTTTTTTTGAGAATGTTGAACTATTTGTTCTATTGCAAGGTAAACTATTTGTTTGAGTTGTAATAATAAAATTGAACTATTTATCGTTGATTTATTTTGTTTGTGTTTGATCTGCTTGGTTGTGTTTTGAGTGCATATGTTGTTTGTGCAAAAGCATGCGTAGTTTTTTTTGCAGCGGCTGCTGGAGTGGCTAGCGAGCGCTAAACTTTGCAGCAGCCGCTGGAGCAAGCCTCCTCGCCGCGCAAAAACTCACGAGTACACGTTGCAAACGCTTTTTTTAGCGCGCCGCACAGCTGTTTCTAATCGTTTCCCTTTGGACAAAGGATCGAAACAGTGATTTCGGCACAGTGTCACGGATGCTCCGGATGCCCCAGCTGCATGCAGCGGCAAAGCCGACCCCACGGCCCGGCGTGAGAGGGAAAGTGGAACTGCGCCCGGGTGGGTGCGTGATTGAATCGTCATCGTCTCTGCTCATTCACAAAAAACTGGTAGAGTTTTCAACTTCCAGAATCTGTCCAGTTTGATCGAAACAAGTGGATTTACAGAGTAGCCATGGATGATCTGATGCTTGGTTGAGAAATGCTAGCTCTAGCTAATCTACGTGTCGAGCTCCAGGGGGTCGGGGGAAGAGGAGCCAGCAGCCGCCTTCTTCTTGGCCGCCGCCGTCTTGCTCCGGAACGGCCGGCACGCCTTGACGCTGAGGTCGACAGCGGCCGCGAGCGCGAGGAACATGGCGGCGTCTTCCATGCACATGACGTGCCGCGCAGCGAGGTGCACCAGCGGCGGCCTGCTGTTCGTCGCCGCCTCGCCCTGCACGCTGCAGCTCATCACGAACCCGCCGCCCGCGCACGACTCCCCCATGCTCGCCGCGCAGTACGACGACGACGCCGCTGCGTCCTCCGGGAGGATCGACTGTCTGTCTATGTCGATGGAGAACTCCCCGCCCTTGTCGCAGCTCAGAGGCGTCTCGGACACGAGTACGCACGCGTCCCGCCGCTCCGGGAGGAGATGCAGCCGAAGGCAGACGACGTCCTTGCTGCCCGCCGGTGCACCGCACTCCCTCCACGCCTCCAGCCGGCCCCACGGCTGCCAGCTCTCGGACGATCCCGTCGTGTCGGCGCGGACGATGAGCCACGCGCCCGGGTTGGACCGCGCCACCGTGTCGCAGCCCGTCGCCGGCACGAACGGCGTGGCCATGAACGCCGCGGCCACGGCGGAGCCGGACAGGTCGTGGATCGCCACCTTCCAGCCCTTCCTCTCCCTCCTCCTCCCCACCATCTCCGTCTCCTTCTCCTCGCCGCTTCCGGTGCTCGACCAATACCGCCCGCCCAAATGATCCGGCTGCGACGCCCTGCCAACGCATCAGAGATCAGACATCAACCACCTCATCAAGCTTCTGGCAATACATTTTGTTCAGAATTTTGTATCATAGCAGTGTCAGCAGCAGAGCACTCACCGCCTGACGTCGCGGATGAACTTGCAGCTAAAGATGGGCTGGCTGGCGCTGCCATGGAGCTGGACCACCTGCGGGTTCAGCGCGACCTCGTCCTCGAACCGGAACACGTACCGAGGGTCAGCCTCCACCCTCACTCTCGCGTGCAGCTCCGCCGCCCTGCCGACGCCCGTCCAGCCATGGTGAAGCAGCAGAGGCTTCCCGTCGCGCCACTCCGGCCCGACCTCCACCCTGACTGCCCCAACCAGCCGCCGCTTCAACCCGACGCAATGCCCGCCGCCGTCGCGCCTGTCCACATACACAACGATCTCGAGGTACGGCGGCTCCGGGGCTCGGAAGCACCCCGGCGTCGACAGCGCCTTGAGACCGGGCTCGTCCAGGGAGAACACCGCCGCGTTTGCGTGCGGATCAATGCTGAACTCTGAAGAATTTGCCAGAGGCACCGGAGCTATCTGAACCGGGAAGCCTCGGAGCCTGATCTCGCAGTGGCAAGCCTTTGGGCTTGCGCCGGGGAGCCTCAGGCCAAGCTGCCCGACTGAGAGCCTCACAAATGTCTGGGGATCCATGGTGTGGGTTGCCGGAAATTAACTGGCTTCGCCTTGTGCTGAAAATTTTAGGCATATCCATGCTGTCAGAGTTAATATCAGCGTACTACAGCAGGAAATGAAATCAGCAATAGATGTGCAATGTTTTTACAGTTTTGCATTGCTGATGATAATCCTAACACACATGCCATTACATAGTCCAAATGTCATCAAACTGCTTCAGAGTGTATAGTGTAATAGCCAATGAACTTTATTATCTCATGCCCACTTTCTCTCACGAGTTTTCCCTATTTCTCGGTCGCCAGTAAATTCTCCTTTCACCCTCGACCAAGTTACAGACTGAAATCTAAATTTCCAAAACATAATTATTATGCACGCGTAACTTTAGCAGTAATATGCTACTCGAGCTACTTTTTCTAGTCTTCATTGCATAACTTTGAATGTGATTTTCATTTATGGTAGGTCTGTAAAATTAGTTTAAAAGCACATGAAATAAAATTGTTTTGCAAGACAATTGGAAAACACCAGAGCTCTCTCAGACCATTATATATTCCTAGGGATTTAAGGATTAATCATACATCGAACGACTCAACAGTGTAAACATGCTCACAATCAAGCTTCTCAAGCATGAACATAGCACTGATGCTACAAAACACACCAGTAGTTACCTTGAAGAAGACCTTAAAAAACCCGAAAAGAAGACCAAAGCGTCAATTACATATGATTTCTCTGAGAGACACATCAACCAAGATAGAAAATGGTGTAGACAACTAAACAGCTAGATTGTAGCTTGTAGGGAAGTAAAAAAAAAATGCGAGGTTGTAGGCAAGTAAATTGCTTAGTCATTTCTGAACACTTACCTTATTTTCATTTGTTAGCATCAATTGTGTTCCATTTCATTATTTCACACCAAGAAGCTTTTCTCTCAAGTTACAAAAGAATGTTATCACTTATTAGCACAATGGAATTAATCTATAGTGGCAGAAAGGGAACTAGCATCGAGTCTGGTCCATTCATTTTTGAACACTCGCTTGCTTGCTATCTTTTGAGAAACATCAATAGACAACGCGGTTCACCAAAATGGTCCGAGGTCCAAATTCCCATAAACCAGCATCAAACTGGCGAGGTTGGGAGAGTCTGGACGTCTGCCATGTCAGACTTCGACAACCCGGACCCACCAAAAAAAAAACTTCCAGGCGCATCTATTTTAGAACCCTCTGCGCAATGCGTTCACACTGCCTTGACTGGTGGCATGAGGACCGAGAAGCCTACTCCGACGTTGTCTGCATTGAAACTTCACCGGTCCCCCTGCCCTGGCTATTAAAGCCGGCCGGCCACGGATGCAAACCATATCCTCCTCCTCTCCAATTGCATTGCACACCACCACAGCTCCACCCCGGCCGCCACGATGGGCAACAAGTCTGACGCCTCCAACTAGTGGCCGGCGTGGGGATCCAGATCCAATTGGTGCAACGGTCAACGATCTCCAGGCCACTCATTGTCCACGGCTCCATTCAGCGTCAAGCCGAAGTTCATCTCTATTGAAGTATGTATGTGGATTGCCTAGCACTTTCCATTAGTTCGGGTTTTTAGTTCGTTGGCTAGTGCATGAAACTTACCATGGTATCAAAGCCAAAGGTCTTGAGTTCAAGTCATGAATTTAGCATTTTATCAAAAAAAATGTTGCTCCCCCCTTTGTGTCTATATATAGACCTCTTGAGTCATACCTCTGAGTCTATATATTCACGTGTTGACTCCTCACGTCACACGTGAGAAATGGTGTTGAAGTGTATATATGAATGACCTGGCCATTTGCCTTAGTTCAAAGTGTTGGTTGCGTTGATTAGTGCATGAAGCTTAACATGATGTTATGGCCCAAGGTCTTGAGTTCAAGTCCTGACTTCCGCAATCTATCCAAAAATTGTTGTTGCCCTCCTCTGTGCCCACGTACATGCCTCTTAGTCTATTCATGTGTTAACTTTCCGCGTCACACGTGAGAGGGGGTTTTGACGTGTATATGTGAATTGGTTAGCCGTTTCCATTAGTTCATACTTTTGGTGCGGTGGCTAATGCATGAAGCTTAACAATCTCGTCAGACGGCGACGAGCAGAAGAAGGCGCCCCTACTCGATGCCGCTGCCACGATCAGCGGCGAGTCTACCAGGGGGGCTTCAACAGGCTGAAGCCTACCCTCCAGAAAAACGAAATTTTCTTTTACTACTAAACTAATCTGGTCCCAGCCCAATAGCCCAACTTCTCAGCCTATGTATTAGTGAGTAGCGAACAAACAACGCCGCACACCCACAGAGAACAGAACTGGCGACTCACAGCGGCTGCAGCCATGCGTTCATGCTCATACTCCAACCCTAGCGCCGCCCGCGGGGGACCAGGATGCCGCCACGGGAGATGGTTGTGGTAGAGCTCAGCCGTAGCCACAACTGATTTAGGTGGGGGATGCAGTCTGTAGGAGCTCGCCGGCCTGCCTACATGTGTGGGGTTGCATGTTGTGAACAGGAGGGAGACAAGGACGAGACTGGTTGGGTAACTGAACCGGATGCACGTTAACTAATTTAGTGTCCAATGGAACTATTTGCAGATTCGCAAAGAAAATTGAGGAGAAAACATACGAGTATATGCATAGTTTTGCAACTAGTTATGAACCTATCCCAGCTTGTGCATATGTAATCCAAACTTTGGTTAAAATTTTCATATTTTTCAACAAAAATCTAAGAAATTCTAGTAGAAAATACATGTTTCCGTTACTAATCTGGAAAAATTGAAGCTTATTTGGACCACGGGATCCCTTCGTCCAAAAATACTTGTCATCAAAATGGACAAAAAGGGATGTATCTAGAACTAAAATACATCTAGATACATCCCATTTTATTCATTTTGATGACAAGTATTTCCGGACGGAGAGAGTATGAGGCAATGATTTGTTTCTTTAAAATGATGTTTAGTTCTGTCAGCGTTAACTTTGAGCCCACACTCCATTTTGTTCCTAGATTCGCCATTGGCCACGATTGATGATGAGTTCGCACGACAGATGAAGATCACGCTCCAACGGTCATTGATCTATCACGGTCGGCCACCGCCGTCCCCACCGTGAAACTGCGACTTCCAAATCGGACGATCCATGAAGGAGGAGCCAGCCACCCCACTGCGCCACCACGTGAAGAGGAGTTGCCCTCTCTGCTACCAGGCGAGTAACTGGTGGCAGTCGTCGCAGTGAAGGAGGAGTCCTCCGCGTCGTTGAAGCCACCCTCGCGCTTCGAGTAGTACCTCCAATGTGCCGGAGCTGGGGGTGCATCCTCCTTTGTGGCCAGCAAATGCCTCTCCGAGGAGCGAGTCGGGAGTAGCGCAATGCGAAGCGCAGGGCGACATTCGTGAAGAGATAACTGACGCCGGCCTGGGTGCCCGGAAGGCTTGGACCATCGGCAGGTCCAAGACGGTCGAGGAGTCGGGAGCCCACCGGTGACGCTGGGTCAACTACCAATTCCTTGAAGTGGAGTTGGCATAGTCCGAGCACGCCGCCTTCATCTCAGCCACCGTCACCGCCGAAGACAAGCACCGCAAGGGTGAAGGATATGGGACAACGTCTGCGCTGTGAAAGCCCTACGGCGGCCGAGAAAGGACGCCACGGACGACAATGGAGCTGCCGGCGGCCTCGGAGGCCATGCCTATGAGGTCACCGCCCGATGGCTTGCTTAGTTTAGTTTAAATTTAGTTAGAACTTGTTAAATTTCATTCGGTTGGTTGTAATTATATCAAACTTTGTTAAATTTCATCCATTTAGCCGAATTTTGTTCGTTTTGTTGCTCTATTCGTTTCAAATGCGCCAGACAATTGATGTCCACATATAAATGCACATTGAATCAGTTTGATGAGCCGCGTTGGAGATGCCCTTACTCTCAAACTATTTTGCTTGGAGGATAGAACTCAAATGTGTTGCTACGGAGGTCAAGAAAGAACCTTTTTCCTGCCAAAAGGACAAAATTGGAGGGGAAAGGGGGAGAGAGAGAGAGTTGATACTATTACAAACTATGATGTGCTACTGGGGATTGGGGCCTCTTCTTTTCTTTTCCTACCTTTGATCTTTTCATTTTTTCATTTTTTTCTTTTTTTCGAAAAAGGTAAAGACCCCGGCCTCTGCATCATCATGATGCACATAGCCATACTTTATCTGGCTTGTTCCAGGGTGATCATCTCTAGAAGAAAATTAATAAAGAGGCCCAAGCCCAGATCCCAAGCATATCCAGCTCACATCCAAAGCACAAATCAAAACTACGGAAGGTAACCAATAAAGTACTATTAACTACTCCCTCCGTTCGGAATTACTTGTCGTAGACATTGATGTATCTAGACGTATTTTAGTTCTAGATACATCCATTTTCAAGACAAGTATTTTTGAACGGAGGGAGTACACAAAATCACTCTGAAATTAATTAGTAGTAAGAAATTGAGCTGCACCTGTCCTTGAGAGCTGGCTCCTAAGCCTCGGCTATTCCTTTTCCTCGCCCCCCAAGAGCAGCAGATCGATCGAGCGCTACAGCTCAGCTGGGCCACAGGCAGCTCCTCCTCCGTGGCTGGCCGACGACGCCGGCATCCGGCTCGCCGCAGGCGACCCGTCCGTGACCCCGGCGCGGTTCATCGCCGCCGATGGCCGGATCAATCCAAGGGGGAGAGGACAACGAGCAGGACGAGGAGGAGCTAGCTAGCGAATAGCAAGAAGAGAGCGCTGCTGCTAGTAAGCGACAGGGAAGAGATGGGATGGGGACGACGACGACGGCGACGACCGCGGGCACTTATAGTAGCCTCGGAGGAATGCAAAGGAAAACCATTCGTTCGCTTTAAACTAATCAGTGGAGTAGGCAGGCAAGGCGGATCAGATGGATGGGAGCTAGCTACGGAGGAAGCAAGCAACCGGTGATTACTGATTATTATTAGTACTGCTAATGAAGCCGCTGATTGGACTTCTCATGGATATGGGGAGGTGCAAGCGTAGGTGATGACGGGCGGTGCTAGCTGGAGTCCATAGCGCCCACTTGCGACTTCGCTTTCAGACAGCCAGGCATTGAGCAGCGACCGGCTTGGGTCAATACTCAATACGGAGGTCGGCCACGAGGGCATCGACAAAACTACTGTACTCCCTCCTCTCCTTCTTACTCCGCGTATTAAATTTATGTCAAATCAAAGTTAACAAAGTTTGATTAATTTTATTTTAAAAATTATCAATATCTACAATACCAAACATATATTTTATGGAACCGCATTTCAAAATGAATATATAAAAAAATATTGATTTGTCATTATGAATGTTGATATTTTTCTCTATAAAATTTGATCAAAGTAGAGATACTTTGACTTCGGATAAAACTTATATGCAGACTAAAAAAGACGGAGCGAGTATTATCGTTCACAAGGAACCTGGGTAGTTGCACCCGTTTTTTTAAGTTATACATAATTGCAAAAATGGTCGAAAATCATGAGTTTTAAAAAACTTGCTCAAGCGTTACACTCGTATTATTATTTTTGCGAAAAAATGACTTTGGTGGTATTTGTTGACAAAAAGAAAAAAAATCAGCACTATACTAGAGTTACTATTTATCTATTTTTTGTGAAAATGATTTTGATCTATTATCAATATTGTCCTAGAAATTTGTTTTCTTTTCACCCAGATTTTTATGGGAGTTTTCTTTGTCGAAGCCTTTTTATGAGTGCGCCAATAGGTCAAGCTTATTCAAAAAAACGTTTCGAAGGTTTTCGCTTTTTTCCTGAATTGCTAAATACTAGGTTCCGAGGGGTATTTCCCTTTATGTACGGCTTATTCAAAAAAGCCTATCACTCAACCGGCGGATCTAGTGCTGGTGTCCGTCGTTTTTTTTAATCGACACATGGTCTACTGGACCAGCATGTCTCTCTTTCTTTGACGGGCTCACCACAAACGACGGTGGTGTTTTGTTTTGCAACATCTACTCTGTTGCAAGAAAGATTTCTGTAATATCAGTTATGTTGCATTTTTTTTCATAACACCATATAAAGGGGAAGACAAAGAAAAAAAACCTGCAACATCACCTGAGTTGCAAAAAAATTTGTGCAACAATACCTTCGTTGCAAAAAAATGTGAAGTCGGGAAAAATGTTTCTGCAATACGACCTATGTTACAAGAAAGAAAACCTGGAAGACAGTCTGTGTTACAAGAGTTTCCGCAACAAGATCATTGTTGCAAAGAAGTGAAAAAACTTCAGCCGCTTGATGTTGTCGTATCTAACGGCTCGCGAGGTGATGGATCATTTAAAAAGATCCACCGACCGACTCATAGCAGCCCCCTATATTTCTAAGTGAAGATCGTCATAGCTAGCCTCATGTTTTTGGAAACTCTATAGATCATCCGGTGGATCACAACCCCGCATCCGTCACCTTGTCTGCACGCCAGGTGCGCCATGGTTACCACAACTAGTTTTTGCAACTGACCCGTTCTTGCAACCTCTTTCATCGCAACAACAGCTCTGATGCAGGATCTAGATCTTGAGAGAAGTCGCCACTCGTGCTTCTTCTGAGCTCCAGCCGAGTCACCGCCTCCCCGCGCTGCTCCGATTGCCTCGAGCTCCCGTTGAGTCGCGCACCTCCTCTTGAGGTGACCTGGTCGGAGGTTCGATGCTCGGCGGCGACAGTGCCATGGAGGGGATTTGCGGCGCCACACCTTAGTAACCACCGTCCAACGGGTTCGCGGTGAACTACGGCGGTGTTTTGTTTTGCAACATCCAATCTATTGCAAGAAATATTTCTACAACATCGGTCATGTTGCAAAACTTTCTTCCGTAACACCATATAGAGGTGAAGACAAAGAGAGAAAATTCTGCAACATCACCTCAGTTGCAAAAAAAATCTACAACAATACCTTTGTTGCAAAAAAATCAAAGAGAAAAAAAAAACCTGCACCACAACCTATGCTGCAAAAATATCCACAACACAATCTTTGTTACAAATATTTTCTCAACATGAGCTTCGTTGCAAAGAAGAGGAATTAGTTTAGCCGCTTGATTTTGTCACATCCGACCGCTTCCGAGGCGGCTGATCTTTTAAAAAGAGCGTCTTCTCTTTTCTTTTTCTTTTTTGTGAGAAAACTTCTGGTCTATTCATCTTCAATTATGGCAGTACAACAAACACCAGAAATAACAAAAATTACATCCAGATCCGTAGTACACCTAGCGACGACTACAAGCACTGAAGCGAGCCGAAGGCACACCACCGTCATTGCCCCTCCCTCGCCGGAGCCGGGCAAAACTTAGCCTTATGTTAATCATAAAATACAGATACATCATTCACGAGTTGCTGACCAGACAGTCCAGGGTTATCTACACAATCAAGCGATTTTTCATTAAGAAATTATAATTGGTTAGCGCATGTGACTTCATTAGGAGAAAGAAAACGATGTTTAAGATGACCATCCCAATGGTCGTAGCTGAGATCACGTATACCGCGAAGACTGCCGCCATTGAGTCCTACAATCTTGTTTGCTCAGTTAAAAAATTAATGACATTTAGTGAGTTTGATTCAGCCTCCATTCGGTAAAAGCCCAGCAAAATTCAAACCATTTTGCATATCTAACGCTTCAATGATCAACAAATCTGCGTCAGTAGGGATACAATTACCTTTTCATCTCTAATCACGGCTGGTGTAGCTCCTCCTCCTTCATCTTCAAAGAAAGTTGCATCCACATTTACTTTTAGAAACATTGGTTCTGGCTTCTCCCTTCTGTGATCACTAGCAGCCCGCAGCCGACACACCTTACTGACGCCTCCAAGGTGGGGAACGACACCCACGGGCGTCGTCGCCGCCCGTGCTGACCGAAGACAGGCAGAATTTTCATCCATAAGTTGCACACCACCCACACCTCGCGAGGAATTGGGGCCACACCTGTTGGGGAACGTAATATTTCAAAAAATTCCTACGATCACACAAGATCTATCTAGAAGAAGCATAGCAACAAGCGGGAAGAGTATGTCTACGTAACCTTGTAGACCGAAAGCCGAAGCGTTTAGTAACACGATTGATGTAGTCGAACGTCTTCGCGATCCAACCGATCCAAGCACCGAACGTACGGCACCTTCGCGTTCAGCACACGTTCAGCTCGATGACGTCCCACGAACTCTTGATCCAGTTGAGGTCACGGGAGAGTTCCGTCAGCACGACGGCGTGGTGACGGTGATGATGAAGTTACCGGCGCATGGCTTCGTCTAAGCACTACGACGATATGACCGAGGTGTGTAACTGTGGAGGGAGGCACCGACACGGCTAAGAAATCAACTTTTGTGTCTATGGGGTGCCCCCTAGCCACGTATATAAAGGAGTGGAGGAGGGGGCCGGCCGGCCTCCTATGGCGCGCCCCATGGGGATTCCTACTCCTACTAGGAGTAGGTTTCCCCCCTTTCCTAGTCCAACTAGGAGAGGGGAGGAAGGAAGCGGAAGGGAGAAGGAAAGAGGGCGCCGGCCCCCCTTGCCCTAAACCAAATCGGTTTGGGCCTAGGGGGGCGTGCCCCATGGCTCCCTTGCTGCCCTCTAATTCCACTAAGGCTCATATAGGCCCATTAAGCCCCCGGGGGGTTCCGGTAACCTCCCGGTACTCCGGTATTTATTCGGTGACCCCCGGAACCCTTCCGGTGTCCGAATATAACCTTCCAATATATCAATCTTTATGCCTCGATCATTTGGAGACTCCTCGTCATGTCCGTGATCACATCCGGGACTCCGAACTACCTTCGGTACGTCAAAACACATAAACTCATAATACCGATCGTCATCGAACGTTAAGCGTGCGGACCCTACGGGTTCGAGAACTATGTAGACATGACCGAGACTCATCTCCGGTCAATAACCAATAGCGGAACCCGGATGCTCATATTGGTTCCTACATATTCTACAAAGATCTTTATCGGTTAAACCGCATAACAACATACGTTATTCCCTTTGTCATCGGTATGTTACTTGCCTGAGATTCGATCGTCGGCATCATCATACCTAGTTCAATCTCGTCACCGGCAAGTCTCTTTACTCGTTCCGTAATACATCATCATGTGACTAACTCATTAGTTGTTTGCTTGCAAGGCTTATTACGATGTGTAGTACCGAGAGGGCCCAGAGATACCTCTCCGGCACTCGGAGTGACAAATCCTATTCTCGATATATGCCAACACCACAAACACCTTCGGAAACACCTGTAGAGCATCTTTATAATCACCCAGTTATGTTGTGACGTTTGATAGCACACAAGGTGTTCCTCCGGTATTCGGGAGTTGCATAATCTCATAGTCATAGGAACATGTATAAGTCATGAAGAAAGCAATAGCAGTAAAACTAAACGACCATAGTGCTAAGCTAACGGATGGGTCTTGTCCATCACATCATTCTCCTAATGATGTGATCCCGTTCATCAAATGACAACACATGTCTATGGTTAGGAAACATAACAATCTTTGATTAACGAGCTAGTCTAGAAGAGGCATGCTCGGGACACTCTGTTTTGTCTATGTATTCACACATGTATCAAGTTTCCGGTTAATACAATTCTAGCATGAATAATAAACATTTATCATGATATAAGGAAATATAAATAACAACTTTATTATTGCCTCTAGGGCATATTTCCTTCAGTCTCCCACTTGAACTAGAGTCAATAATCTAGTTCACATCGCCATGTGATTTAATACCGATAATTCACATTGTTATGTGAATAACACCCATAGTTCACATCGCCATGTGACCAACACCCAAAGGGTTTACTAGGGTCAATAATCTAGTTCACATCGCCATGTGATTAGCACCCAAATAGTACTAAGGTGTGATCATGTTTTGCTTCGTGAGAGAAGTTTAGTTAGCGGGTCTATTACATTCAGATCCGTATGTATTTCGCACATTTCTATATCTATAATGCTCTGCATGGAGCTACTCTAGCTAATTGCTCCCACTTTCAATACGCATCCAGATTGATACTTAGAGTCATCTGGATTAGTGTCAAAACTTGCATCGGCGTAACTCTTAACGACGAACTCTTAATCATCTCCATAATCAAGAAAATTTTCCTTAGTCATTAAGTAACTAAGGATAATTTTGACCGCTGTCCAGTGATCTACTCCTGAATCACTATTGTACTTTCTTGCCAAACTCATGGCAAGGTACACAACAGGTTTGGCACACAGCATGGCATACTTTATAGAACCTATGGCTGAGGCATAGGGAATGACTTTCATTCTTTCTCTATCTTCTGTCGTGGTCGGGTTTTGAGTCTTACTCAACTTCATACCTTATAACTCAGGCAAGAACTGTTGGGGAACGTAGCAGAAATCGAAAAATTTCTACGCTACACCAAGATCAATCTATGGAGTCATCTAGCAACGAGGGAGAGTGGAGTGCATCTACATACCCTTGTAGATCGCGAGCGGAAGCGTTCAAGAGAACGTGGATGATGGAGTCGTACTTGTCGTGATCCAAATCACCGATGATCCTAGCGCCGAACGGACGGCACCTCCGCGTTCAACACACGTACGGAGCAGCGACATCTCCTCCTTCTTGATCCAGCAAGGGGGGAGGAGAGGTTGATTGAGATCCAGCAGCATGACGGTGTGGTGGTGGATGCAGCGGTATTCCAGCAGGGCTTCGCCAAGCAACACTGGAGGAGGAAGGGGTGTCACGGGAGGGAGAGGGAGGCGCCAGGGCATGGGGTGCGGCTGCCCTCCCCCCCCACTATATATAGGGGGCCTAGGGGTGCGCCGGCCCTTGAGATGGGATCTCTAGGGGGGCGGCGGCCTAGGGGGGGCTTGCCCCGCAAGTCATGTGGGCGCCCCCAAGTCATGTGGGCGCCCAACCCTAGGCGCCGGGGGAAGGCCCAAGGGGGGCGCACCAGCCCACTATGGGCTGGTTCCCTTCCCCTTTCAGCCCATGGGGCCCTCCGGGATAGGTGGCCCCACCCGGTGGACCCCCGGGACCCTTCCGGTGGTCCCGGTACAATACCGGTGACCCTCGAAACTCTCCTGGTGGCCGAAACTGGACTTCCTATATATAATTCTTTACCTCCGGACCATTCCGAAACTCCTCGTGACGTCCGGGATCTCATCTGGGACTCCGAACAACATTCGGGTTACCGCATGCATATATCTCTACAACCCTAGCGTCACCAAAACTTAAGTGTGTAGACCCTATGGGTTTGGGAGACACGTAGACATGACCGAGACGACTCTCCGATCAATAACCAACAGCCGAATCTGGATACCCATGTTGGTTCCTACATGCTCCTCGATGATCTCATCGGATGAACCACAATGTCAAGGATTCAATCAATCCCGTATACAATTCCCTTTGTTTATCAGTATAGTACTTGCCCGAGATTCGATCGTCGGTATACCGATACCTTGTTCAATCTCGTCATGGCAAGTCTCTTTACTCGTTCCGTAATACATCATCCCGTGACCAACACCTTAGTCACATTGAGCTCATTATGATGATGTCTTACCGAGTGGGCCCAGAGATACCTCTCCGTCATACGAAGTGACAAATCCTAGTCTCGGTTCATGCCAACCCAAGAGATACTTTCGGAGATACCCGTTGTGTACCTTTATAGACACCCAGTTACGTTGTGACGTTTGGCACACCTAAAGTATTCCTGCTGTATCCGGGAGTTGCACAACCTCATGGTCTAAGGAAAAGATACTTGATATTGGAAAAGCTTTAGCATTACGAACTACACGATCTTGTGCTAGGCTTAGGATTGGGTCTTGTCCATCACATCATTCTCCTAATGATGTGATCTCGTTATCAATGACATCCAATGTCCATGGTCAGGAAACTGTAACCATGTGTTGATCAATGAGCTAGTAACTAGAGGTTTACCAGGGACACGTTGTGGTTTATGTATTCACACATGTATTACTGTTTCCGGATAATACAATTCAAGCATGAATAACAGACAATTATCATGAACAAGGAAATATAATAATAACCATTTTATTATTGCCTCTAGGGCATATTTCCAACAGTCTCCCACTTGCACTAGAGTCAATAATCTAGTTATATTGTAATGAATTGAACACCCATAGAGTTCTGGTGTTGATCATGTTTCGCTCGTGGAAGAGGTTTTGTCAACGGATCTGCGACATTCAGATCCGTATGCACTTTAAAAATATCTATGTCTCCATCTTGAATATAATTCCGGATGGAGTTGAAACGACGCTTGATGTGCTTGGTCTTCTTGTGAAACCTGGGCTCCTTGGCAATGGCAATAGCTCCAGTGTTGTCATAGAAGAGAGTCATTGGGCCCGTCGCGCTTGGAATAACTCCTAGGTCGGTGATGAACTCCTTCATCCAGACTCCTTCCTGCGCTGCTTCGCAAGCAGCTATGTACTCCGCTTCACATGTAGAATGCGCCACGACACTTTGCTTGCAACTGCACCAGCTGACTGCCCCACCATTCAAAATATACATGTATCCGGTTTGTGACTTGGAGTCATCCATATCTGTGTCGAAGCTAGCATCAACGTAACCTTTTACGACGAGCTCTTCGTCACCTCCATAAACGAGAAACATATCCTTAGTCCTTTTCAGGTACTTCAGGATGTTTTTGACCGCTGTCTAGTGTTCCATACCGGGATCACTTTGGTACCTCCCTACCAAACTTATGGAAAGGTTCACGTCAGGTCTGGTACACAGCATGGCATACATAATAGAACCTATGGCTGAGGCATAGGGGATGACACTCATCTTTTCTCTATCTTCTGCCGTGGTCGGGGATTGAGCCGTGCTCAATCTCATACCTTGCAATACAGGCAAGAACCCTTTCTTGGACTGATCCATATTGAACTTCTTCAATATCTTACCAAGGTATGTGCTTTGTGAAAGACCAATGAGGCGTCTCGATCTATCTCTATATATCTTGATGCCTAATATGTAAGCAGCTTCTCCAAGGTCCTTCATTGAAAAACTCTTATTCAAGTAGGCCTTTATGCTTTCCAAGAAATCTACATCATTTCCCATCAGCAATATATCATCCACATATAATATGAGAAATGCTACAGAGCTCCCACTCACTTTCTTGTAAATACAGGCTTCTCCCCAAGTCCGTATAAACCCAAACGCTTTGATCACATCATTAAAGCGAATATTCCAACTCCGAGATGCTTGCGCCAGCCCATAAATTGAGCGCTGGAGCTTGCATACCTTGTTAGCATTCTCAGGATCGACAAAACCTTCCGGCTGCATCATATACAGTTCTTCCTTGAGGAAGCCATTAAGGAATGCCGTTTTGACGTCCATTTGCCATATCTCATAATCATAGAATGCGGCAATTGCTAACATGATTCGGACGGACTTCAGCATCGCTACGGGAGAGAAAGTCTCGTCGTAGTCAATCCCTTGAACTTGTCGATAACCTTTAGCGACAAGCCGAGCCTTATAGATGGTCGCATTACCATCCGCGTCAGTCTTCTTCTTAAAGATCCATTTATTTTCTATGGCGTGCCGATCATCGGGCAAGTCCACCAAAGTCTATACTTTGTTTTCATACATGGATCCTATCTCGGATTTCATGGCTTCAATCCATTTGTTGGAATCGGGGCCCGCCATCGCATCCTCATAGTTCGAAGGTTCACCGTTGTCTAACAACATGATTTCCATGACAGGGCTTCCGTACCACTCTGGTGTGCAACGTGTCCTTGTGGACCTTCGAAGTTCAGTGGTAACTTGACCTGAAGCTTCATGATCATCATCATTAACTTCCTCCCTAGTCGGTGCAGGTACCACAGGAACAACTTCCCGCGCTGCGCTACTTTCCGGTTTGGAAGGGGTGACTGTCACCTCATCAAGTTCCAATTTCCTCCCACTCACTTCTTTCGAGAGAAACTCTTTCTCCAGAAAGGATCCATTCTTGGCAACAAAGACCTTGCCTTCGGATCTGAGATAGAAGGTGTACCCAATAGTTTCCTTTGGGTATCCTATGAAGACGCACTTTTCCGATTTGGGTTCGAGCTTTTCAGGTTGAAGTTTCTTGACATAAGCCTTGCAACCCCAAACTTTCAGAAATGACAGCTTAGGTTTCTTGCCAAACCAAAGTTCATACGGTGTCATCTCAACGGATTTAGACGGTGCCCTATTTAAAGTGAATGCGGCAGTCTCTAAAGCATAACCCGAAAAAGATAGCGGTAAGTCGGTAAGAGACATCATAGATCGCACCATGTCCAACAGAGTACTATTACGATGTTCGGACACACCATTACGCTGAGGTGTTCCAGGCGGTGTCAATTGTGAAACAATTCCATAGTTCCTTAGGTGCGTGCCAAATTCGTGACTTAAATATTCTCTTCCACGATCCGATCGTAAGAACTTTATTTTTCTGTCACGTTGATTCTCAACCTCATTCTGAAATTCCTTGAACTTTTCAAAGGTCTCAGACTTGTGTTTCATTAAGTAGACATACCCATATCTACTCAAGTCATCAGTTAGGGTGAGAACACAACGATAGCCTCCGCGAGCTTCAACACTCATTGGACCGCACACATCGGTATGTATGATTTCCAATAAGTTGGTTGCTCGCTCCATTGTTCCGTAGAACGGAGTCTTGGTCATCTTGCCCAAGAGGCATGGTTCGCACGTGTCAAATGATTCATAATCAAGAGACTGCAAAAGTCCATCTGCATGGAGCTTCTTCATACATTTGACACCAATATGACCAAGGCGGCAATGCCACAAGTATGTGGGACTATCATTATCAACCTTACATCTTTTTGCATTCACACTATGAATATGTGTAACATCACGTTCGAGATTCATTAAGAGTAAACCATTGACCAGCGGGGCATGACCATAAAACATTTATCTCATATAAATAGAACAACCATTATTCTCAGATTTAAATGAGTAGCCATCTCGCATTAAACGAGATCCAGATACAATGTTCATGCTCAAAGCTGGTACTAAATAACAATTATTAAGGTTTAAAACTAATCCCGAGGGTAGATGTAGAGGTAGCGTGCCGACGGCGATCACATCGACCTTGGAACCATTCCCGACGCGCATCGTCACCTCCTCCTTCCCCAGTCTCCGCTTATTCCGCAGCTCCTGCTTTGAGTTACAAATGTGAGCAACTGCACCGGTATCAAATACCCAGGAGCTACTATGAGCGCTGGTAAGGTACACATCAATAACATGTATATCACACATACCTTTGACGTTGCCGGCCTTCTTATCTGCTAAGTATTCGGGGCAGTTCCGCTTCCAGTGACCCGTTCCCTTGCAATAAAAGCACTCAGTTTCAGGCTTGGGTCCATTCTTTGGCTTCTTCCCGGCAACTGGCTTACCGGGCGCGGCAACTACTTTGCCATCCTTCTTGAAGTTCTTCTTACCCTTGCCTTTCTTGAACTTAGTGGTTTTATTCACCATCAACACTTGATGCTCTTTCTTGATCCCCACCTCCGCTGATTTCAGCATTGAATACACTTCGGGAATGGACTTCTCCATCCCTTGCATATTGAAGTTTATCACGAAGCTCTTGTAGCTAGGTGGGAGCGACTGAAGGATTCTGTCAACGACTGCTTCGTCTGGGAGATTCATTCCCAACTGAGACAAGCGATTGTGCAACCCAGACTATTTGAGTATGTGCTTGCTGACAGAACTATTCTCCTCCATCTTACAACTGTAGAATGCGTCGGAGACGTCATATCTCTCGACTCGGGCATGAGCTTGGAAAACCATTTTTAGCTCTTGGAACATCTCATATGCTCCGTGGTGCTCAAAACGCTTTTGGAGCCCCGATTCTAAGTTGTAGAGCATGCCGCACTGAACCAGGGAGTAATCATCACAATGCGACTGCCAAGCGTTCATAACGTCTTGGTTTGCCGGGGCGGGAGCGTCACCTAGCGGTGCTTCAAGGACATATGTTTTCTTGGCAGCTATGAGGATGATCATTAGGTTACGGACCCAATCCATATAGTTGCTATCATCGTCTTTCAGCTTGGATTTCTCTAGGAACGCGTTGAAGTTGAGGGTAACATGAGCGTGGGCCATTGGATCTACAAGACATATTGTAAAGATTTTACACTATGTTAATGACAATTAAGTTCATCTAAACAAATTTAATGAACTCCCACTCAGATAGACCTCTCTCTAGTCATCTAAGTGATACATGATCCGAATCGACTAGGCCGTGTCCGATCATCACGTGAGACGAACTAGTCATCAACGGTGAACATCTTTATGTTGATCGTATCTTCTATACGACTCAGGTTCGACCTTTCGGTCTTCCGTGTTCCGAGGCCATGTATGTACATGCTAGGCTCGTCAAGTGAACCCTAAGTGTATTGCGTGTGTAAATCTGGCTTACACCCGTTGTATGCGAACGTTAGAGCCTATCACACCCGATCATCACGTGGTGCTTCGGAACAACGAACCTTAGCAACGGTGCACAGTTAGAGGGAACACAATTCTTGAAATTTTAGTGAGAGATCATCTTATTTACTACCGTCGTTCTAAGAAAATAAGATGTAAAAACATGATAAACATCACATGCAATCAAATAGTGACATGATATGGCCAATATCATTTTGCTCCTTTTGATCTTCATCTTCGGAACTCCATGATCATCATCGTCACCGGCATGACACCATGATCTCCATCATCTTGTCTTCATGAAGTCATCTCGCCAAACATTACTTCTACTACTATGGCTAACGTTTAGCAATAAAGTAAAGTAATTACATGGCGTTATTCAGTGACACGCAGGTCATACAATAAATAAGACAACTCCTAGGGCTCCTGTCGGTTGTCATACTCATCGACATGCAAGTCGTGATTCCTATTACAAGAACATGATCAATCTCATACATCACATAAATCATTCATCACATCCTTTTGGCCATATCACATCACACGACACATGCTGCAAGAACAAGTTAGACGTCCTCTAATTGTTGTTGCAGGTTTTATGTGGCTGCTATAGGTTTCTAGCAAGAACATTTCTTACCTACGCCAAAACCACAACGTGATATGCCAATTTCTATTTACCCTTCATAAGGACACTTTTCATCGAATCCGATCCAACTAAAGTGGGAGAGACTGTCACCCGCTAGCCACCTTATGCAACTAGTGCATGTCAGTCGGTGGAACCTGTCTCACATAAGCGTACGTGTAAGGTCGGTCCGGGCCGCTTCATCCCACGATGCCGCCGAATCAAGATAAGACTAGTAGCGGTAAGAGAATTGAACAAATCTACACCCACAACTGCTTTGTGTTCTACTCGTGCAAGATACTACGCATAGACCTAGCTCAGATGCCACTGTTGGGGAACATAGCAGAAATCAAAAAAAATTCTACGCTACACCAAGATCAATCTATGGAGTCATCTAGCAACGAGGGAGAGGGGAGTGCATCTACATACCCTTGTAGATCGCGAGCGGAAGTGTTCAAGAGAACGTGGATGATTGAGTCGTACTCGTCGTGATCCAAATCACCGATGATCCTAGCGCCGAACGGACGGCACCTCCGCGTTCGACACACGTACGGAGCAGCGACGTCTCCTCCTTCTTGATCCAGCAAGGGAGGAGGAGAGGTTGATGGAGATCCAGCAGCACGACGATGTGGCGGTGGATGCAGCATTATTCCAGCAAGGCTTCGCCAAGCAACACTTGAGGAGGAAGGGGTGTCACGGGAGGGAGAGGGAGGCGCCAGGGCATGGGGTGCGGCTGCCCTCCCTCCACCCACTATATATAGGGGTCCTAGGGGTGCACCGGCCCTAGAGATGGGATCTCTAGGGGGGCGGCCTGGGACGGGGCTTACCCCCAAGTCATGTGGGCGCCCCCAGCCCTAGGGTTCCCAACCCTAGGCGCAGGGGGAAGGCCCAAGGGGGGTGCACCAGCCCACTATGGGATGGTTCCCTTCCCCTTTCAGCCCATGGGCCCTCCGGGATAGGTGGCCCCACCCGGTGGACCCCCGGGACCCTTCCGGTGGTCCTGGTACAATACCGGTGACCCCCAAAACTCTCCCGGTGGCCGAAACTGGACTTCCTATATATAATTCTTTACCTCCGGACCATTTCGGAACTCCTCGTGACCTCCGGGATCTCATCCGGGACTCCGAACAACATTCGGGTTACCGCATGCATATATCTCTACAACCCTAGCGTCACTGAAACTTAAGTGTGTAGACCCTACGGGTTCGGGAGACACGTAGACATGACCGAGACGACTCTCCGGTCAATAGCCAACAGCGGGATCTGGATACCCATGTTGGTTCCTACATGCTCCTCGATGATCTCATCGGATGAACCATGATGTCAAGGATTCAATCAATCCCGTATACAATTCCCTTTGTCTATCGGTATAGTACTTGCCCGAGATTCGATCGTCGGTATACCGATACCTTGTTCAATCTCGTCATGGCAAGTCTCTTTACTCATTCCATAATACATCATCCCGTGACCAACACCTTAGTCACATTGAGCTCATTATGATGATGTCTTACCGAGTGGGCCCAGAGATACCTCTCCGTCATACGGAGTGACAAATCCCAGTCTTGGTTCGTGCCAACCCAACAGATACTTTCGGAGATACCCGTTGTGTACCTTTATAGCCACCCAGTTACGTTGTGACGTTTGGCACACCCAAAGTATTCCTATTGTATCCGGGAGTTGCACAACCTCATGGTCTAAGGAAAAGATACTTGATATTAGAAAAGCTTTAGCATTACGAACTACACGATCTTGTGCTAGGCTTAGGATTGTGTCTTGTCCATCACATCATTCTCCAAATGATGTGATCTCGTTATCAATGACATCCAATGTCCATGGTCAGGAAACCGTAACCATCTGGTGATCAACGAGCTAGTAACTAGAGGTTTACCAGGGACACATTATGGTCTATGTATTCACACATGTATCACTGTTTCCGGATAATACAATTCAAGCATGAATAATAGACAATTATCATGAACAAGGAAATATAATAATAACCATTTTAGTATTGCCTCTAGGGCATATTTCCAACAAGAACTCATTCTCTAACTGATCCATTTTGAACTTGTTCAAAATCTTTATCAAGGTATGTACTAATCGAAAGTCTTATCAAGCGTCATGATCTATCTCTATAGATCTAGGTGCCTAATATGTAAGCAGCTTCGCCTAGGACTTTTATTGAAAAAACTTCTTTTAAACAATCCTTTATGCTTTCCAGAAAATTCTACATCATTTCCGATCAACAATATGTCATTCTGATATACTTATCAAAAATGTTGTAGTGCTCCCACTCACTTTCTTGTAAATACAGGCTTCTCCAAAAGTCTATATAAAACCATATGCTTTGATCACCTCATCAAAGCAAATATTCCAACTCCGAGATGCTTGCACCAGTCCATAGATGGATCACTGTAGCTTGTACACTTTGTTAGCACCTTTAGGATCCACAAAACCTTCTGGTTGCATCATATACAACTCGTCTTTAAGATATCCGTTAAGGAATGCATTTTTGACATCCATTTGCCAGATTTCATAAAATGCGAAAATTGCTAACATGATTCGGACAGACTTAAGTATCGCTACGGGTGAGAAAGTCTCATCGTAGTCAACTCCTTGAACTTGTCAAAAATCTTTTTGCGACAAGTCGATCTATGTGGACAGTAACATTACCATCGGCGTCCGTCTTCCTCTTAAAAATCCGTTTATTTTCAATGGCTTGCCGATCATTGGGAAAGTCAACCAAAGTCCACACTTTGTTCTCATACATGGATCCCATCTCATGTTTCATGGCATCAAGCCATTTTGCGGAATCTGGGCTCATCACCGCTTCCTCATAGTTCGTAGGTTCATCATGGTCTAGTAACATGACTTCCAGAACCGGGTTACCATACCACTCTGGTGCGGAACGCACTCTGGTTGACCTACGAGGTTCAGTAGTAACTTGATTTGAACTTTCATGATCATCATCATTAGCTTCCTCACTGATCGGTGTAGGAATCACTGGAACTAGTTTCTGTGATGTACTATTTTGCAATTATGGAGAAGGTACAATTACCTCATCAAATTCTACTTTCCTCGCACTCACTTCTTTTGAGAGAAACTCCTTCTCTAGAAAAGATCCATTCTTTAGCAAAAAAATCTTGCCTTCGGATCTGTGATAGAGGGTGTACCCAGCAGTTTTCCTTGGGTATCCTATGAAGACACATTTCTCCAACTTGGGTTCAAGCTTATCAGGTCAAAGCTTTTCACATAAGCATCGCAGCCCCAAACTTTAAGAAATGACAACTTGGGTTTCTTGCCAAACCACAGTTCATAAGGCGTCATCTCAACAGATTTAGATGGTGCCTTATTTAACGTGAATGCAGCCGTCTCTAAAGCATAACCCCAAAACGATAGTGGTAAATTGGTAAGAGACATCATAGATCGCACCATATCTAATAAAGTACGGTTACGACGTTCAGACACACCATTACGCTGTGGTGTTCCAGGCAGCGTGAGCTGTGAAACTATTCCACATTGTTTCAAATGAAGACCAACCTCGTAACTTAAATATTCGCCTCTGCGATTAGATCGTTGATACGTCTCCAACGTATCTATAATTTTAGATTGTTCCATGCTATTATATATGTTGTTTTGGATGTTTAATGGGCTTTATCATACACTTCTATATTATTTTTTGGGACTAACCTATTAACCCAAAGGCCCAGTGCAGATTGCTGTTTTTTTGCCTATTTCAGGGTTTCGCAGAAAAGGAATATCAAACGGAGTCCAAACGGAATGAAACCTTTGCGAGAGTTATTTTTGGAATGATATCAACACAGAAGACTTGGAGTACACGCAAGGGAACGAAGGAGGCGGCCATGAGGGTCCGGGGTGCGCCCCCTCCTACAAGACGCGCCCCCACCCTCGTGGGCCCCCTCTGGCTCCCTCGATGCCCTCTTTCCTCCTATATATACCCATATACCCTGAAAACATTGAGGCAACAGAGAAAACCCTAATTCCACTGCCGCAACCTTCTGTTCCCGTGAGATCCCATCTTGGGGCATGTTCCGGAGCTCCGCCGGAGGGGGGATCTTCCACAGAGTGCTTCTACATCAACACCATTGCCTCACCATGAGTTGTGAGTAGTTTACCACAGACCTTCGGGTCCATAGTTAGTATCTAGATGGCTTCTTCTCTCTTTTTGGATCTCAATACCAAGTTCTCCTCGGTCTTCGAGGAGATCTATTCGATGTAATCTTTTTGCGGAGTGTTTGTTGAGATCCGATGAATTGTGGGTTTATGATCAAGATTATCTATGAGAAATATTTGGTTCTTTTCTGAATTCTTTTACGTATGATTATAATATCCTTGCAAGTCTCTTTGAATTGTTGATTTGGTTTGGCCTACTAGATCTCTAGTTCTTGCAATGGGAGAAGTGCTCGGCTTTGGGTTCAATCTTGCGGTGTCCTTTCCTAGTGACAATAGGGGCAGCAAGGCATGTATTGTATTGTTGCCATCGAGGATAACAAGATGGGGTTTATATCATATTGCTTGAGTTTATCCCTCTACATCATGTCATCTTGCTTAAAGCATTACTCTGTTCTTATAAACTTAATACTCTAGATGCATGCTGGATAGCGGTCGATGTGTGGAGTAATAGTAGTAGATGCAGAATCATTTCGGTCTACTTATCACGGACGTGATGCCTATATATAATGATCATGCCTAGATATTCTCATAATTGTTCGTTTTTCTATCAATTGCTCAACAGTAATTTGTTCACCCACCGTAGAATTCTGCTATCATGAGAGAAGCCACTAGTGAAACCTATGGCCCCCTGGTCTATTCTCAACATATTAATCTACAATCTACTTTACTTTGTTGTTTTTACTTTCTGCTCTTATATCCAAAAATATCAAACTATCCTATCTATCAGATCTCACTTTCGTAAGTGACAATAAAGGGATTGACAACCCCTTATCGCATTGGCTGTGAAGTTCTTTTTTTTGTGCAGGTGCGAGGGACTCGCGCGTGGTCTCCTACTGGATTGATACCTTGGTTCTCAAAAGCTAAGGGAAATACTTACGCTACTGTGTTGCATCACCCTTTCCTCTTCGAGGGAATACAAGCAAGCTCGAGAAGTAGCAAGAAGAATTTCTCGCGCCGTTGCCGGGGAGGCTTACGCAAAAGTCATATACCAAGTACCTATCACAAACCCTTATCCTTCGCATTACATTTATTTGCCTCTCGTTTTCCTCTCCCCCATTTGACCTTTGCCGTTTTATTTGCCCTTCTTTTTACCGTGTGTTTACCATTCGCTTGCTTCTTGTTTGCTTGTGTGTTGGATTGCTTGCTTGTCACTATGTCTAGCACATCTATCATTATCAATACTCCCGAGAGTGAGGTTCTTAATTTTAAACAAATGAAGGAGGAAAATCTAAAAGATGCCTGGTATAGAATTTACAATGCTCAAAATAGATCTACTAGGAAGCTTTCCACTTCCATGCTTCATTGCAATTTTTATGTTGGCATAACTCCGTGGAATAGATATATTTTAGATACCATTACCGGAGGGAATTTCTTGGGTAGCCATACTTTTGATTCTTATAATGCTATGACTGAATTATTTGGCTCACCATCTCTTATGGTCAATGGGACTGTTTTAACTCTGGAACATGTTATGCAAAGGCTTGAAATCATTGAAAACAAAGTAGCTATTGTAGAGTTGGTTGAGAATTTGGATAGGAAGATCCACAACCAAATTACCCAATATGGATCCAAAGTAGGGGTTATTCTGAAATTTTTGAAGGAAAAAGAACCCATAGTTAAAGAGAAAATATATCAAGATTCCACTAGAATCGATAAACTTGAGGATATTATTACTAATGCAGGGTCTGCTCTTTCTGCTATGAAAACTACTTCGAACCCTTCTACCACTAAATTGGCTAAGCTTATGTATGTTCCTCAAAATAAGGATGAATCATCTAGTAAGGGAATCACGGATCTTAAATCTATAAGTGTTCATCCTAATTTTCTCATTTTCACAAGAGAACCTTTTGATACAAATGAATTTCTTGCTAAGAATTATAAGTGCTTAATTAAAGAATTGCCTTCCAAAGATGACAATACATAGATCTATCCTTGTATCGTGCCTAGCTAGGGGCGTTAAACGATAGCGCTTGTTGGGAGGCAACCCAATTTTATTTTCTTTGTTTTTGCTTCTGTTTAGGAATAAATATTGCATCTAGCTTATGTTTAGATGTAGTTTTGTGTTTTAATTAGTGTTTGTGCAAGTAGAACCTTTGGGTAGACTTGTGTGAAGTTTATATGATCTTGCTGTAAAAAAACTGAAACGTTAGCGCTCACGAGAATAGTCACCAGATTTCACTGGAGAGTGCTATTTAGTTGATTCTTTTTACAAATGATTAATAGACAAATTCCTAACATTTAAAAATTTATTTCAAATTTTTTGAGTTATAGAAGTATTCGAAAGTTACAGATTACTACAGACTATTCTGTTTTTGACATATTCTGTTTTTCGTGTGTTGTTTGCTTATTTTGATGAATCTATGAGTAGTATTGGGGAGTATGAATCATAGAGAAGTTGGAATACAGTAGGTTTAACACCAATATAAAAAAATGAGTTCATTACAGTACCTTTGAGTGGTGGTTTGTTTTCTTATACTAACGGAGCTCACGAGATTTTTGGCTAAGTTTTGTGTTGTGAAGTTTGCAAGTTTTGAGTATGGCTTTGATGGACTATGGAACAAAGAGTGGCAAGAACCTAAGCTTGGGGATTCCCAAGGCACCCCAATGTAAAATTCAAGGACAATCAAAAGCCTAAGCTTGGGGATGCCCCGAGAAGGCATCCCCTCTTTTGTCTTCATCTATCGGTAACTATACTCGGGACTATATTTTTATTCACCACATGATATGTATTTTGCTTGGAGAGTCATGTATGATTTGAGTCTTTGCTTGTTTGTTTGCCACAATCATCCTTGCTGGACACACCTTTTTGAGAGAGATAAATGTGGTCTAGAATTTGTTAGAATACTCTATGTGCTTCACTTATATCTTTTGAGCTAAATAGTTTTCCTCTAGTGCTTCAGTTATATCTTTTAGAGCACGGTGGTGATTTTATTTTGTAGAAATTGTTGATCTCTCATGCTTCACTTATATCCTTTTGAGAGTCTTTTAGAACAGCATGGTAATGTGCTTTGGTTATAAAACTAGTCCTAATATGATAGGCATCCAAGATGAATGTAGTAAAAACTTTCATACAAAGTGCATTGAATATGATGAGAAGTTTGATACTTAATGATTGTTTTGAGATATGAGGATGGTGATATTAGAGTCATGCTAGTGGAGTAATTATGAATTTGAGAAATACTTGTGTTAAAGTTTGTGATTCCCGTGGCATGCACGTATCGTGAACCGCTATGTGACAAAGTTAGAGCATGAGGTATTTGTTGAGTGCCAACCTTTGTGTGGAGGTCGGGGGCGCGCGATGGTTAACTCCTACCAACCTCCCCCCTAGGAGCATGTGTTGATTGCTTTGTTTTGATGACTCGTAAATTTTTGCAATAAGTATATGAGTTCTCTATGACTAATGTTGAGTCCATGGATTATACGCACTCTCACCCTTCCACCATTGCTAGCCTCTCTTGTACCGCGCAATTTTCGCCGGTACCATACACCCACCATATACCTTCCTCGAATCAGCCACCATATCTACCTATCAGGGCATTTCCATAGCCATTCCGAGATATATTGCCATGCAACTTTCCACCGTTCCGTTCATATGACACGCTTCATATTGTCATATTGCCATGCATGATCATGTAGTTGACATCATATTTGTTGCTAGGCCACCATGCATAATTTTTCATACATCTCACTCTTAATTCATTGCACATCCCGGTACACTGCCGGAGGCATTCATATAGAGTCATACTTTGTTCTAGTATCGAGTTGTAATATCGAGTTGTAAATCAATATAAGTGTGATGATCATCATTATTAGAGCATTGTCCCAAAAAAGAAAAAGAAAAAGAAGGAAAGGCCAAGAAAAAGAAAGGCCCCAAAAAACGAAAAAAGGGACAATGCTACTATCTTTTTCCACACGTGTGCTTCAAAGTAGCACCATATTCTTCATGATAGAGAGTCTCTTGTCTAGTCACTTTCATATACTAGTGGGAATTTTCATTATAGAACTTGGCTTGTATATTCCAACAATGGGCTTCCGCAAATGCCCTAGTTCTTCGTGAGCAAGCAAGTTGGATGCACACCCACGTAGTTTCTTTTGTTGAGCTTTCATACATTTATAGTTCTAGTGCATCCGTTGCATGGCAATCCCTACTCACTCACATTGATATCTATTGATGGGCATCTCCATAGCCCGTTGATATGCCTAGTTGATGTGAGACTAGCTTCCTCCTTTTTGTCTTCTCCACAACCACCACTCTATTCCACCTATAGTGCTATATCCATGGCTCACGCTCATGTATTGCGTGAAAGTTGAAAGGTTTGAAAAAAACTGAGTATGAAAACAAGTGCTTGGCTGAAACCGGGGTTGTGCATGATATGAATATTTTGTGTGATGAAGAGGGAGCATAGCCATACTATATGATTTTGTAGGGATAACTTTCTTTGGCCATGTTATTTTGAGAAGACATGATTGCTTTGTTAGTATGCTTGAAGTATTATTATTTCTTATGTCAATATAGACGTTTGTCTTGAATCTTTCGGATCTGAACATTCATGCCATAATAAAGAAATTACATTGAAAATTATGTCGGTTAGCATTCCACATCAAAAATTCTGCTTTTATCATTTACCTACTCGAGGATGAGCGGGAATTAAGCTTGGGATGCTTGATACGTCTCCAACGTATCTATAATTTTTGATTGTTCCATGCTATTATATATGATGTTTTGGATGTTTAATGGGCTTTATCATACATTGTTATATTATTTTTGGGACTAACCTATTAACCCAAAGGCCCAGTGCAGATTGCTATTTTTTTCCTATTTCAGGGTTTCGCAGAAAAGGAATATCCAACGGAGTCCAAACGGAATGAAACCTTCGCGAGAGTTATTTTTGGAACGATATTAACACAGAAGGCTTAGAGTACACGCGAGGGAATGAAGGAGGCGACCACGAGGATCCAGGGCGCGCCCCCTCCTACAGGGCGCGCCCCCCACCGTCGTGGGCCCCCTCTGGCTCCCCCGATGCCCTCCTTCCTCCTATATATACCCATATACCCTGAAAACATCGAGGCAACAGAGAAAACCCTAATTCCACCGCCGCAACCTTCTGTTCCCATGAGATCCCATCTTGGGGCCTGTTCCGGAGCTCCGCCGGAGGGGGGATCTTCCACGGAGTGCTTCTACATCAACACCATTGCCTCACCATGAGTTGTGAGTAGTTTACCACAGACCTTCGGGTCCATAGTTAGTATCTAGATTGCTTCTTCTCTCTTTTTGGATCTCAATACCAAGTTCTCCTCGGTCTTTGAGGAGATCTATTCGATGTATTCTTTTCGCGGTGTGTTTGTCGAGATCCGATGAATTGTGGGTTTATGATCAAGATTATATATGAGAAATATTTGGTTCTTTTCTAAATTCTTTTATGTATGATTATAATATCCTTGCAAGTCTCTTCGAATTATCGGTTTGGTTTGGCCTACTAGATCTATAGTTCTTACAATGGGAGAAGTGCTTGGCTTTGGGTTCAATCTTGCGGTGTCCTTTCCCAGTGACAACAAGGGAAACAAGGCACGTATTGTATTGTTGCCATCGAGGATAAAAAGATAGGGTTTATATCATATTGCTTGAGTTTATCCCTCTACATCATGTCATCTTCCTTAAAGCATTACTATGTTCTTATGAACTTAATACTCTAGATGCATGCTGGATAGCGGTTGATGTGTGGAGTAATAGTAGTAGATGCAGAATCGTTTCGGTCTACTTGTCACGGACGTGATGCCTATATATAATGATCATGCCTAGATATTCTCATAATTATTCGCTTTTCTATCAATTGCTCGACATTAATTTGTTCACCCATCGTAGAATTTTGCTATCATGAGAGAAGCCACTAGTGAAACCTATGGCCACCGGGTCTATTCTGAACATATTAATCTACAATCTACTTTACTTTGCTATTTTTACTTTATGCTCTTATATCCAAAAATACCAAAAATATCAAACTATCCTATCTATCAGATCTCGATTTCGTAAGTGACTGTAAAGGGATTGACAACCCCTTATTGCGTTGGCTGTGAAGTTCTTATTTGTTTGTGCAGGTGCGAGGGACTCGCGCGTGGTCTCCTACTGGATTGATACCTTGGTTCTCAAAAACTTAGGGAAATACTTACGCTATTGTGATACATCACCTGTTGGGGAACGTAGTATTTCAAAATTTTCCTACGATCACGCAAGATCTATCTACCAAATGCATAGCAACGAGAGGGGAGAGTGTGTCTACGTACCCTCGTAGACCGAAAGTGGAAGCGTCTAGTGACGCGGTTGATGTAGTCGAACTTCTTCACGATCCAACCGATCAAGTACCGAACGTATGGCACCTCCGCGTTCAGCACACGTTCAGCTTGATGACGTCCCACGAGTGACGGGCTTCTCGCCCCTCGTTGGTTACCCCAAGTGGAAGGTGTGAGATGTAGTGTTGCGGAAGTTTTTCCCTTGGCAAGATACCAAGGATCGAATCCCCAGAGACTCCTAGGTTCAACAAGAGGGTGTCAACTGCTAACGGCGCCAGATATTAGCAATCAACGTGGACCTGCACACAGATACAAATAACTTTGCTCCCAACGAGTACAGAGAGGTTGTCAATCCCTCCGGCCTTGTAGTTCACAAAGGATTAAACGCAAATGATAGTAATGATAGATAATGTTTGCAATAGTAAATAATAGCGAAAAGTAAATAGCGGATGTGATCAATGATGGTAATATGGACCGGAGTCTCATGATGTTCACTAGTGATGTCTCTCTCCCAAAAGACGATAAAACAGCTATGTGAGGTAAACGAATTACAGCTGGGCAATTGACAGGACCATGTGCGCAAACCAATGCTGACTACATTGCAAGAAAGGTTGAGGTTCAAAGCATGGGCGGTACGCCAAAGTAAGTAGACCGAAATCCATCAATATCTACTACTAATCATCCACCTTGAGATATCTATCCAGAACATCTCGCTGGTATTAAGTTGCGAGCCCCACCCATAGTGTAAACTCAATGCAACAGACAACTGCATTAAAAGAACTTTGCGTAAAGTAAACAATCCTTGCACCCGCGGGCACAGGCACCATTGTTTTCCCCCTTGTGGCAACAGCACATCCCCTAGACTCATGTTTCTGTCACTCAAGCTAGCCATCGAGGGGCATGAACCCACAATCGAGCATAACGTTCCTCTTGGAGTCACTACCTATTACTTGGCCAAAGCAATAAATAACAACGGAGAACATGCAAGAATTACTTATGAACATAAATATAAAAGAGGTAGATCAAATATATTACTCAATCACAATCTGAACATAATCTCATAATCCATCGGATCCCAGCAAACTCATCATAGCAACAGCATAAGGATTACATATGTGCCTCGATCATGTAGGGCAGCTCACGAGGACTAATTAGTGAAGCACAAGAACGGGAGGAGAACGTCACATAGCTACTGGTCATGGACTCATGGTCCAAGGGAGACTACTCACAACTCATCCGGGAGGCGTCCATGGTGGTGGAGAGGCTCCCGGTGGTGATCCTCCCCTCCGGCAGGGTGCCGGGAAGAGTTCTCCTGGTGCTCCCGATCTTGGAAGCGGCGGCGGCGGCGGACCAGAGATGAGATCGCGAAGAAGAGTTCCCCCCTCAAGGGTTTCGGGAAACGCTCTAAATATATGCCAAAGGGGGCACCAAACGGGGCTCGGGGGGCCCAGGCGCCCCCCCGGCGCGGCCCAGGGGGGGGGGCGCCGCCAGGGCGCCTAGAGCCCTGGTGCCCCCCCCGGCTGTCCTTCGGGCGCACGGTAGGTTCTGGAACGCTGATTTTTTATATAATTTTTCTGGATTTTTCCTGGCAGTTCTCGTAATGTGAAAACCTGAAATACAAAAACAGCCGAAAACAGAAACTGGCAATGGGGTGCACTGAGTTAATAGGTTAGTCCAAATATGATCAAAAGTGTATGGAAGTGTATGAATATCATAGCAATATCACCCAAAAGAGGCATGGAGCAAGCAGAAATTATAGATACGTTTTGGACGTATCAACATCCCCAAGCTTAATTCCTACTCGTCCTCGAGTAGGTAAATGATAACAAGAATAATTTCTGCGGTGACATGCTATTAAACATATAGGACTTTTTCATAGTCATATGACAAAAGCTTACTGAGACAATGGTTCTATAGTAATTAAGTTGCCTCATGAGAAAATCACAAAGAACTGAAAGTTTTACAATATGAAACTGAATCATCAAGAAGATTTGCAATGAACATGGTGTGCAAATATGATAAAGTGATATCTATCTTGCCCCCTTTAGTGAAGCAAAACATAAATGCAGGGGCACCTCCAAGGTTTAAGTGATGACTAGATACAATGGTTTCAGAATAAACGATATCACAATCATGCAAAAGACAATGCTACTTTGGGACAATGCACATTACACTCAGAATGACAATCATGCTCTCAGTAGTTGGTGCTTTAAAAGAAGGTGGAGACTCAACATAAAAGAAAAAGAATGGTCATGTGCTAGAGCTTTTTATTTTGAAAACATAGAAGCAATTTTGTCAATGGTAGTAGTACTTCATATGTGTCATGCATAAGACATCCTATAGGTTGCAAGCCTCATGCATCGAATACCAATTATGCTCGCACCTTGTCCTAATTAGCTCGGATTTCCATGAGTTATCATTGCATTACATATGTTTCAACCAAGTGTCACAAAGGGGTACCTCTATGCCACCTGTACAAAGGTCCAAGGAGATAGATCGCATTTGATTTCTCGTTTTTGATAGATCTCAACTTGAGGACATCCATACCGGGACAACATAGAAAATAGATAATGGACTCCTCTTTAATGCTTAAGCATATTCTCATAAGAGATTGAGGATTAATCTCCAAGCTAAAACTTCCACCATGATACATGGCTTTGGTTGGTGGCCCAATGTTCTTCTCTAACAATATGCATACTCATTCAACTCATGGCAAATCACCCTTACTTCAGACAAGACGAACATGCATAGCAACTCACATGATATTCAACAAAAGTGTAACAGTTGATGGCGTCCCCAGAAACATGGTTACCGCTCAGCAAGCAACTTATAAGAAATAAGATACATAGGCAACATATTCTTTACCACAATAGTTTTTAAGCTACTTTCCCATGAGCTATGTATTGCAAAAACTGAAGGTTTTAAAGGTAGCACATGTAAAGTACTTGGAGTGGCGGTGAAATACCACATATAGGTAGGTATGGTGGACTCATATGGCATAACTGGTTTAAAAGGATGTGGATGCACAAGCAGTCAGTCCGCTTAGTACAGGTGGAGGTTAGCAAAAGACTGGGAGCGACCAACTAAGAGAGCAATGACGGTCATAATCATGCAGAGTGACAAAGCAATATTGAATTAGGCATGGAAGTTATATCGCTACTCAGAAATAAAAGATCATCAAGGCTTGATAGACTTTCTTTACAGTCTTAAATATGCGTGAGCATACGCCAAGTCAATCAAAATAAATTCTTGAAGGAAGATATTACTAAACCATACCACATCATAGGCAAACAAATCATGTTGGTACTCCAATAACACATTGGGAACCCCCCAGCTATTTGAGACTAACCATAAGAAAACCTGAACTACTAAGCGCCATCATGCACGTAGCATCTTTATCATAGACATATCAACCAATGCAATGGAAGCAAACTCTCTTAACAAGATAAGCATGATAATTAAAGAGAGTTCAAGCAACCAACTAAACAAAAGCTCTTTGAAAAGATAAGCATGAATACTAAGAGCTGAGCATGATAGTAGCTATTAAAAGACAAAGAACACACACAACAAAGATAGACATGAAAATTCTATGTATGTTCTAGGTAGAAGTGGAGCGTGTTTCTCTCCCACATAAAGAACGCTGAGTTCCGACTCGTTATGGAAAACTAAAAAGGAAACTAAAAGCAAGACGCTCCAAGCATAGCACATAACACATGAAGTGATTAAAATATAGTGGAACGAAAGACGAACTGATAATGTTGATGGAGAAGGGGATGCACGGGGGCATCCCCAAGCTTAGACGCTTGAGTCTCCTTGAATATTTCTTGGGGGTGCACGGGGGCATCCCCAAGCTTGAGCACTTGACACTCCTGAATCTTTTTATCATCTTCCCTCGCACACTTGAAAACTCCCTTCATACATAACTCATCATAATCTGATTAGCGAGGTTAGTACCCATAATAAAATAATTGTACCTTGCTGGAAATAAAGATATTCTTGAAGGTCTACTGTTTCTCAAGATTGCCAAAAGGTTTTTTGCAAAGAAAAAGCAAGCTCAAGGTTTGCAAAATGAAGGAAAGGCAAAACAGGACAGAATATGTGAAAAACAGAACAGCAGGTAGTAATTGATTTGTTCGGGGAACTTCTGCAACTCTAATCAAAAAACTTAGAACAGACGCACGAAATACAATTATATAGAGAACGCTGTCGAAAAAAATCAGACCAAAAAGATGATCTGGTGATTTTATACGAATTTTTCTATCCATGGACAGAATCTGTTTCCTGGACAGCACCTCACAACTTTTGAACTTTCTAGCAATCAGAGGCTACACTTGGCACAAATATGAAAAACAAAGATACAATGATGATGCTACTGTAGTAAACAACATCAAGACCACTAAAAACTGAAAGAACAAACTGAAAGTAAAGATAACAAGGGTTGTCTCCCTAGAGCTCTTTCTTTATAGCCATAAAGATAGGCTTAAGACTTTAATGATGCTCTCGTAGGAATAAGAGTTGAAGAACAAAAGAGAGCATCAAGAAGCATATATAAAAAATATTTAAGTCTAACATACTTCCTATGCATGGGAATCTTGTAAGAAAATAAATTATTGAAGCATAAAGCAACTAGCATAGGAAGGCAGAACAAGCATAACTTCAAAACCTTCAACATAAAGAGAGGGAACTTAATATTATTGAAATATCTATAAGCATATGTTCCCTTCTCATAATAATTTTCAGTGGGATCACGAATAAACTCAACAATATAAGCATCACATAAAGCATTGTTACCATGATCCACATGCAAAAAGGTACTCCTACTCTCCACATAAGCATCATGAAGAGGATAAAACTTAGTATAAAAGAGAGACATAAGCTCTTGCCAATCAAGCAAATGTGAGTTATCGAGAAGCTTATACCAATCTGAAGCTTTATCTATAAGTGATACGACGAACAATGTCCTCATGACAAACTCCCTTGATACACCTACAAGCTTAAATAATGAACATAATTGTGATACATATAGCAAGTGTTCACCGGGATGTCTGTCTCCTGCATAACGATTAGCCAAGATATAATCGATAATACCAGCTGGTATTTTATAGGGCACAATTTCAGTAGGGGGAGGAGCAACCACCACAGGTGTGGGGCGTCTTCCCACAAGCAACGATCCAATAGCAAGGTTGTCCATAAGCATAACTAGTGAAAAGACATAAAGAAAACTGAAAGGTAAACTAACAAGACTAAAAGCAAAGATAAAAGATAGCGTGCAACTCCCCTATCCTGAAGAGTGGAGTCCCCGGCAACGGCGCCAGAAAAACTCCTTGACGGGCTTCTCGCCCCTCGTTGGTTACCCCAAGTGGAAGGTGTGAGATGTAGTGTTGTGGAAGTTTTTCCCTTGGCAAGATACCAAGGATCGAATCCCCAGAGACTCCTAGGTTCAACAAGAAGGTGTCAACTGCTAACGGCGCCAGATATTAGCAATCAACGTGGACCTGCACACAGATACAAATAACTTTGCTCCCAACGAGTACAGAGAGGTTGCCAATCCCTCCGGCCTTGTAGTTCACAAAGGATTAAACGCAAATGTTAGTAGTGATAGATAATGTTTGCAATAGTAAATAATAGCGAAAAGTAAATAGCGGATGTGATCAATGATGGTAATATGGACCGGAGTCTCATGATGTTCACTAGTGATGTCTCTCTCCCAAAAGACGATAAAACAGCTATGTGAGGTAAACGAATTACAGCTGGGCAATTGACAGGACCATGTGCGCAAACCAATGCTGACTACATTGCAAGAAACGTTGAGGTTCAAAGCATGGGCGGTACGCCAAAGTAAGTAGACCGAAATCCATCAATATCTACTACTAATCATCCACCTTGAGATATCTATCCAGAACATCTCGCTGGTATTAAGTTACGAGCTCCACCCATAGTGTAAACTCAATGCAACAGACAACTGCATTAAAAGAACTTTGCGTAAAGTAAACAATCCTTGCACCCGCGGGCACAAGCACCGTTGTTTTCCCCCTTGTGGCAACAGCACATCCCCTAGACTCATGTTTCTGTCACTCAAGCTAGTCATCGAGGGGCATGAACCCACAATCGAGCATAACGTTCCCTCTTGGAGTCACTACCTATTACTTGGCCAAAGCAATAAATAACAACGGAGAACATGCAAGAATTACTTATGAACATAAATATAAAAGAGGTAGATCAAATATATTACTCAATCACAATCTGAACATAATCTCATAATCCATCGGATCCCAGCAAACTCATCATAGCAACAGCATAAGGATTACATATGTGCCTCAATCATGTAGGGCAGCTCACGAGGACTAATTAGTGAAGCACAAGAACGGGAGGAGAACGTCACATAGCTACTGGTCATGGACTCATGGTCCAAGGGAGACTACTCACAACTCATCCGGGAGGCGTCCATGGTGGTGGAGAGGCTCCCGGTGGTGATCCTCCCCTCCGGCAGGGTGCCGGGAAGAGTTCTCCTGGTGCTCCCGATCTTGGAAGCGGCGGCGGCGGCGGAACAGAGATGAGATCGCGAAGAAGAGTTCCCCTCTCGAGGGTTTCGGGAAACGCTCTAAATATATGCCAAAGGGGGGCACCAGACGGGGCTCGGGGGGCCCAGGCGCCCCCCCGGCGCGGCCCAGGGGGGCGCGCCGCCAGGGCGCCTGGAGCCCTGGTGGCCCCCCCCCCGGCTGTCCTTCGGGCGCAAGGTAGGTTCTGGAACGCTGATTTTTTATATAATTTTTCTGGATTTTTCCTGGCAGTTCTCGTAATGTGAAAACCTGAAATACAAAAACAGCCGAAAACAGAAACTGGCACTGGGGTGCACTGAGTTAATAGGTTAGTCCAAATATGATCAAAAGTGTATGGAAGTGTATGAATATCATAGCAATATCACCCAAAAGAGGCATGGAGCAAGCAAAAATTATAGATACGTTTTGGACGTATCAACGAGCTCTTGATCCAGTAGAACATCGCGGGAGAGTTTCGTCAGCACGGCGGCGTGAGGACGGATATGATAAAGCTACCGGCGCAGGGCTTCGCTTAAGCACTGCAATAGTATGACCGAGGTGTGTTTCTGTGGAGGGGGGCACTGCACACGGCTAGAACAATGTTTCTTCTGTGTCTTTGGGTGCCCCTACCCCCGTATATAAAGGAGCAAGGGGGAGGTGCGGCCGGGCTTGGGGCGCGCCAAGGGAGTAGGAATCCTGCTCCTAGTAGGAATAGGAATCCCATTTCCTATTCCTACTAGGAGTAGGAAAGGAAGGGGGAGAGAAGAAGGAAGAAGAGGGGCGCCTCCCCCCTTTCCTAGTCCAACTAGGATTCCTAGGGGGAGGGTGTGGCCAGCCCTATGGGCTGCCTCCCCCTTTCCCTCAATGGCCCACTATGGCCCATACTCCCTCGAGGGGTTCCGGTAACCCCCTTCGGCACTCTGGTTAAATCCGAAACTTTTTCGGAACACTTCCGATGTCCGAATATAGTCGTCCAATATATCAATCTTTACATCTCGGACATTCCGAGACTCCTCGTCATGTCTGTGATCTCATTCGGGACTCCGAACTACCTTCGGTACATCAAAACTCATAAACTCATAATACCGATCGTTATCAAACGTTAAGCGTGCGGACCCTACGGGTTCGAGTACTATGTAGACATGACCGAGACTCATCTCCGGTCAATAACCAATAGCGGAGCCTGGATAATCATATTGGCTCCTACGAATTCTACGAAGATCTTTATCGGTCAAACCGCATAACAACATATGTTGTTCCCTTTATCATCGGTATGTTACTAGCCCGAGATTTGATCGTCGGTATCTCAATACCGAGTTCAATCTCGTTACCGGCAAGTCTCTTTACTCGTTCTGTAATACATCATCCCATGACTAACTCATTAGTCATTTGCTTGCAAGGCTTATTATGATGTGTATTACCGAGAGGGCCCAGAGATACCTCTCCTACACTCGGAGTGACAAATCCTATTCTTGATCTATGCCAACACCACGAACACCTTAGGGGACACCTGTAGAGAATCTTTATAATCACCCAGTTACGTTGTGACGTTTGATAGCACACAAGGTGTTCCTCCGGTATATGGGAGTTGTATAATCTCATAGTCATAGGAACATGTATAAGTCATGAAGAAAGCAATAGCAGTAAAACTAAACGATCATAGTACTAAGCTAACGGATGGGTCTTGTCCATCACATCATTCTCCTAATGATGTGATCCCGTTGATCAAATGACAACTCGTGTCTATGGCTAGGAAACATAACCATCTTTGATCAATGAGCTAGTCTAGTAGAGGCAAATTAGGGACATAATGTTTTGTCTATGTATTCACACATGTACTAAGTTTCCGGTTAATACAATTCTAGCATGAATAAAAGACATTTATCATGATATAAGGAAATACAAATAACATATTTATTATTGCCTCGAGGGCATATTTCCTTCATCACCCTTTCCTCTTCGAGGGAATACAACGCAAGCTCGAGAAGTAGCAATCGTAGAAACTTTATTTTCTTGTTACGATGATTCTCTACTTCACTTTGAAATTCTTTGAACTTTTCAAATGTTTTAGACTTTTTCTTCATCAAGTAAATATACCCATATCTGCTCAAATCATCAGTGAAGGTCAGAAAATAACGATACCCACTGCAAGCCTCAACACTCATCGGTCCGCATACATCAATATGTATGATTGCCAACAAGTCAGTTGCTCGCTCCATTGTTCCGGAGAAGGGAGTTTTAGTCATCTTGCCCATGAGGCATGGTTCGCAAGCACCAAGTGATTCATAATCAAGTGATTCCAAAAGTCCATCAACAAGGAGTTTCTTCATGCGCTTTACACCAATATGACCTAAATGGCAGTGCCACAAATAAGTTGCACTATCATTATCAACTTTGCATATTTTGGCTTCAATATTACGAATATGTGTATCACTACGATCGAGATCCAACAAACCATTCACCTTGGGTGTATGACCATACAAGGTTTTATTCATGTAAACAAAATAACAATTATTCTCTCACTTAAATGAATAACCGTATTGCAATAAACATGATCCAATCTTGTTCATGCTCAACGCAAACACCAAATAACATTTATTTAGGTTTAACACTAATCCAGAAAGTACATGGAGTGTGCGATCATGATCATATCTGTCGGGGTTATACCCCACGGTATGACCCGGCCGGAAGTATGACCCGGCCGGACTTGGCGTTTCATTGGTAACCCGCTGGAGGATTTGCGACTTACGAGTCTAGCGGTTCACTGGTCTGACGACTCACGAGCCTGGTGACTCATTGGTGACCTGGTGGGTGTTTTAGATGGATAACAAGGCCCAAGGCCCAGAAGGCCGGCTCATGCTATGGTGGGCTGGTTTAAGATGAAAGGCGTGAAGAATATTTCCTTTACAAGGAAGCAAGACCCGGACTTGTATCCCGTTTGTAATAGAACATAAGTTAGTCCTAATCCTACTAGGACTCCATATGTAACCCGCCCCTTCAACATATATAAGGAGGGGCAGGGCTCCCCAAGAGGGACAAGTAACAAGAAACAATCTCTAGGGCTAGAGACAACTAGAGGAGAGCCGGTTTATACGGCGACTCCCTCTCGATCATAATGAGACCTAGCCACAAACACCATGTAGGGCTATTACCGGATGATGTTTCCCGGGGCCCGAAGCTGTCTAAATCCATGTCTTGCGTTGCGTCTCTCGATTTCGCTCAACCCCTTTCAAGCTACTACATAGATGTGTTGGCTTCACGACTAAGTCCTTACCCTAGGAGATCTGTCGTGACAATTCCACGATAGTTGGCACCCACCATGGGGCCTACGCATGGTGGTGATGAGTTCTTGGAGGGATCTCTTCTCGGGATCGATAAGCTTGTGATTCGTCAGATGGAGAGGAGTCGGCGAGTTCATTGTTGATGATAGGAATCATAATTTAATTTGGAGCCGAGAATACAAGGATCAAAAGAGATTGGGGCATCGAGAATGGCGCTGCTGCTGTAAGTTGAAGACATACACAAGATCAGATCAGCGCAAAGTCCAAGCCACCGAAACTGACAGGGTTTGATGGCTCTGTTGTCCAGGTCTGGATCAAGCTCGGAGGATGATTTTTCCTTCTACGATTTATTCTGGCGGCTGCTGCTCCCAAGGACGTGACGGCCCGAACAATCAAAATAATAGTACTTTAACTATTGTTTTTTGGATCCCTGGGCTGGCGGTACACGTGAAGGACTGGAGCTATGCTACTCGTCACATCTCATAAATTAGAGAACACACATGATGTGTGCAGAGACAACCAAAGTTCAAGATCATGTGGCGTTTGGTATAAGCCGCCATCTGATTCATGTTCATTGAGTCATGAGCTAGAGGAAGACGTGGCACCAAATCGGACTCCTCCCCTTGACAGCGCACAGCCGCGCTTTTGCCTCACTTGCCCGCTTCTGAGCCGCCTGTCATACGCCACTGCCGCAAGTCGCTACCGTGGCCCACCGGCGCGCCGCCTCGTCGTTTCCGCCGCCAAACCATCTCCCAGGTGGGGGCTCACTGTATGAGCCGCTGCCACCACCTTAGCCGCCTCTGTTGCATTGAACATATCATCCGTCATCCAAACAAATCAGGTGACATTCATCCAAATTTGTTTTATTAGCACATATTATTTTTGCCAAAGAGTGGTTCATCTTTGCCTTGGTCTGCAATATTGTTTATGCAGGACAATTGTTCACTGCAAGCTCGAGAAGTAGCAATCATAGAGACTTTATTTTCTTGTTATGATGATTCTCTACTTCACTCTGAAATTCTTTGAACTTTCAAATGTTTCAGACTTTTGCTTCATCAAGTAGATATACCAATATCTGCTCAAATCATCAGTGAAGGTCAGAAAATAACGATACCCGATGTGAGCCTCAACACTCGTCGGTCAGCATACATCAGTATGTATGATTCCAACAAGTCAGTTGCTCGCTCCATTGTTCCAAAGAATGGAGTTTTAGTCATCTTGCCCATGAGGCATGGTTCGCAAGCACCAAGTGATGCATAATCAACTGATTCCAAAAGTCCATCAACATGGAGTTTCTTCATGCGCTTTACACCAATATGACCTAAACGGCAGTGCCACAAATAAGTTGCACTATCATTATCAACTTTGCATCTTTTGGCTTCAATATTATGAATATGTGTATCACTATGATCGAGATCCAACAAACCATTCACCTTGGGTGTATGACTGATACGTCCAAAACGTATCTATAATTTTTGCTTGCTCCATGCCACTTTTGGGTGATATTGCTATGATATTCATACACTTCCATACACTTTTGATCATATTTGGACTAACTTACTAATCCAGTGCACCCCAGTGCCAGTTTCTGTTTTCGGCTGTTTTTGTATTTCAGGTTTTCACGTTTCGAGAACTGCCCAGAAAAATCCAGAAAAATTATATAAAAAATCAGCGTTCCGGAAACAACACTACGTCCGAAGGGCAGCCTGGGGGGGCCACCAGGGCTCCAGGCACCCTGGCGGCGCCCCCCCCCGGGCCGCGCCGGGGGGGCGCCTGGGCCCCCCGAAGCTCCCCCGATGCCCTCCTTTGGCATATATTTAAAGGGTCCTCCGAAACCCTCAGAACAGGAACTCTTTTCGCGATCCCATCTCTGTTCCGCCGCCGCCGCCACTTCCAAGATCAGGAGCACCAGGAGAACTCTTCCCGGCACCCTGTCGGAGGGGAGGATCACCACCGGGAGCTTCTCCACCACCATGGACGCCTCCCGGATGACTCGTGAGTAGTCTCCCTTGGACCATGAGTCCATGACCAGTAGCTATGTGATGTTCTCCTCCCGTTCTTGTGCTTCAGTAATTAGTCCTCGTGAGCTGCCCTACATGATCGAGGCACCTATGTAATCCTTATGCTGTTGCTATGTTGAGTTTGCTGGGATCCGATGGATTATGAGATTATGTTCAGATTGATCTTGAGTAATATATTTGATCTACCTCTTTTATATTTTTGTTCATAAGTAATTCTTGCATGTTCTCCGTTGTTATTTATTGCTTTGGCCGAGTAATAGGTAGTGACTCCAAGAGGGAACGTTATGCTCGATTGTGGGTTCATGCCCCTCGATGACTAGCTTGAGTGACAGAAACATGAGTCTAGGGGATGTGCTGTTGCCATAAGGGGAAAAACAACGGTGCTTGTGCCCGCGGGTGCAAGGATTGTTTACTTTACGCAAAGTTCTTTTAATGCAGTTGTCTGTTGCATTGAGTTTACACTATGGGTGGGACTCGCAACTTAATACCAGCGAGATGTTCTGGATAGATATCTCAAGGTGGATGATTAGTAGTAGATATTGATGGATTTCGGTCTACTTACTTTGGCGTACCGCCCATGCTTTGAACCTCAACCTTTCTTGCAATGTAGTCAGCATTGGTTTGCGTTCGTGGTCCTGTCAATTGCCCAGCTGTAATTTGTTTACCTCACATAGCTGTTTTATCGTCTTTTGGGAGAGAGACATCACTAGTGAACATCATGAGACTCCGGTCCATATTACCATCATTGATCACACCCGCTATTTACTTTTCGGTTTACTTACTATTGCAAAACACTATCTATCACTACTATCGTTGCTTTTAATCCTTTGTGAACTACAAGGCCGGAGGGATTGACAACCTCTCTGTACTCGTTGGGAGCAAAGTTATTTGTATCTGTGTGCAGGTCCACGTTGATTGCTACTAATCTGGCGCCATAGCAGTTGACACCTACTTGTTGAACCTAGGAGTCTCTAGGGATTCGATCCTCGGCATCTTTGCTAAGGGAAAACACTTCTACAATACTGCATCTTACACCTTCCACTTGGGGTAACCAACGAGGGGTTCGAGGCCCATCAAGGAGTATTTTCTGGCGCCGTTGCCGGGGACTCCACTCTTCAGGATAGGGGAGTTGCATTCTATCTTTTATCTTTGCTTTTTAGTCTTGTTAGTTTACCTATCAGTTTTTGCTTTAGTACCTTTTTATTGAAAATCACAAAAATAGTTATCTTGCTTGCTTGCTACTATGGGTTCCACCGAGAACACCAAGTTGTGTGACTTCACTAGTCACAACAACGATGACTTTATCAGCACACCTATCACTACACCTGCCACTTCAGCACCTTCATATGAAATTAAACCTGCTTTACTGAACTTAGTTATGAGAGAACAATTCTCCAGTGCTGGAGATGATGCTGCTTTACACTTGAACAACTTTGTTGAACTTTGTGATATGCAAAAGTACCAAGAAATAGATGGTAATATTGTTAAGCTTAAGCTTTTTCCTTTCTCCTTGAGAGGAGGAGCTAAAATTTGGTTTCAGTCTTTGCCTAGAAATAGCATAGATTCATGGGACAAGTGCAAAGATGCTTTTATTGGAAAATACTATCCACCTGCTAAAATTATCCAACTTAGAAGTAACATAATGAATTTTAAACAATTGGATAATGAACATGTTGCCCAAGCTTGGGAACGTATGAAATCTCTTATCAAGAACTGCCCTACTCACGGTTTGACTACTTGGATGGTTATCCAAACTTTTTATGCAGGCTTGAACTTTACCTCGCGGAACTTGTTAGATTTGGCCGCGGGAGGAACTTTTATGTCAACTACACTTGGTGCTGCCACGAAGCTTCTCGATGAGATGATGACCAACTATTCCCAATGGCACACCGAACGCGCTCCAACAGGTAGGAAGGTAAACTCTGTCGAGGAGATTTCCTCCCTTAATGAAAAAGTTGACTTGATCATGTCTCTACTTTCGAAGCAATCTACTGTTGATCCTCGTGATGTTCCTTTAAATTCTTTGATTGCTCAAGAACAAGTAGATGTGAACTTTATCTCTAGAAACAATTTTAACAACAATGCTTATAGGAGTAATTTTGGTAGCAATCCTAGACCGTTCCCCTCTAACTCTTATGGGAACAACAATGCTTATCCTAGTACCAAGAACTCCACTACTGAACTAGAGATTATGCTTAGAGATTTCATCACTACCCAAAAAGCCTTTAATAAAAGTGTAGAAGAGAAACTACATAAACTAGATGATCTTTCTTTTAAGGTAGACCACTTAGTCAATGAGGTAAAATTGCTAAAAATTGAAACTTCTCCTCTTAAGGAGAGGGAAGTCATCCCTATTAATGCTACTCAAGTGCAAATTAATGAAAATATTAGGATGATGGCTAAACTTAAAGAAAGATGGGCTAGAGAAAGGGAGGAAGAGGAAAGAATTAAGAGCCTTCCTACCCACCACACTATTGCTACTATCCAAGTTATTGAGGATGTTCACACTCTTAGCACCCAATGTACTCCTGGTCCCGTTGGACCTATTAACGGTGATGCTATGACTATAGAAACTACCAAACAAGTGAACCTTAAGGACACCACTACCACTTTACTTGATGCTCGTGACCTTGATTTTGATAATTGCACTCTTACCGAAGTTATTGATTTCCTTCACAAGATGTCTAGAGATCCCCGCACTAGCACGCTTAACCTTGCCTTCACAGAGCATATCACTAATGCTCTCATCAAAGCTAGGGAGGAGAAACTTAGAGTAGAAGCCTCCATACCTAGAAAGCTAGAAGATGGTTGGGATCCTATGATAAAAATTAATTTGAATGACTTCTCTTGTTATGCATTATGTGATGTTGGTGCTAGTACCTCTGTTATGCCCAAAAGAATATATGATATGCTTAAATTGAAACCTTATGATTCTTGTTCTTTTGGTGTTCGTCTCGTTGATTCTTCCATAAAGAAACCTTTGGGGAGGATCGACGATGTTCTTATTGTTGTCAATGATAATTACGTGCCCGTTGATTTCACTATTATGGATATTGAATGTGACCCTTCTTGTCCAATTATTTTGGGACGTCCCTTTTTGCGCACCGTTGGTGCTGTCATTGACATGAAAGAGGGTAATATAAAATTTCAGTTTCCTCTCAAGAAAGGGATGGAACACTTCCCTCGAAAGAAGATCAAGTTACCTTTTGAGTCCGTTGTACGGGCTAGCTATTCTTTTACTCTTGATAAAACTTGATCTATGCATTATGCCTAGCTTAAAGGCATAAAAGAAAGCGCTTTTGGGAGGCAGCCCACATGAATAAATATTTTGCTTTTGTTGTGTCTTGATGTTGTTTACTGCTGTAGCATCATCATTGTGTCTTTGCTTTTCATATTTGTGCCAAGTATAGCCTCTGATTGCTAGAAAGTTCAAAAGTTGTGAGGTGCTGTCCAGGAAACAGATTCTGTCCTTGGATAGAAAAATTCGTATAAAATCACCAGATCATCTTTTTGGTCTGAATTTTTTCGACAGCGTTCTCTATATAATTGTCTTTCCTGAGTCTGTTCTGAGTTTTTTTATTTGAGTGGCAGAAGTATCCCGAACAGATCAATTACTACATGCTGTTCTGTTTTTCACAGATTCTGTCATGTTTTGCCTTTCCTTCACTTTGCAAATCAAGAGCTTGCTTTTTCTTTGCAAAAACCTTTTGGCAATCTTGAGAAACAGTAGAACTTCAAGAATATCTTTATTTCCAGCAAGGTATAATTATTTTATTAAGGGTACTAACCTCGCTAATCAGATTATGATGAGTTATGTATGAAGGGAGTTTTCATGTGTGCGAGGGAAGATGATAAAAAAAGATTCAGGAGTGTCAAGCGCTCAAGCTTGGGGATGCCCCCGTGCACCCCCAAGAAATATTCAAGGAGAATCAAGCGTCTAAGCTTGGGGATGCCCCCGTGCATCCCCTTCTCCATCAACAGTATCAGTTCGTCTTTCGTTCCGCTATATTTTTATCACTTCATGTGTTATGTGCTATGCTTGGAGCATCTTGCTTTTAGTTTTCTTTTTAGTTTTTCATAACGAGTCGGAACTCATCATTCCTTTGTGTGGGAGAGAAACACGCTCCACCTCTACCTAGAACATAACATAGAATTTTCATGTCTATCTTTGATGTGTGTGTTCTTTGTCTTTTAATAGCTACTATCATGCTCTGCTCTTAGTATTCATGCTTATCTTTTCAAAGAGCTTTTGTATAGTTGGTTGCTTGAACTCTCTTTAATTATCATGCTCACCTTATTAAGAGAGTTTGCTTCCGTTGCATTGGTTAATGTGTCTATGATAAAGATGCTACTTGCATGATGGTGCTTAGTAGTTCAGGTTTTCTTATGGTTAATCTCAAATAGCTGGGGGGTTCCCAATGTGTTATTGGAGTACCAACATGGTTTCTTTGCCTATGATGTGGTATGGTTTAGTAATATCTTCCTTCGAGAATTTATTTTGATTGACTTGGCGTATGCTCACGCATATTTAAGACTGTAAAGAAAGTCTGTCAAGCCTTGATGATCTTTTGTTTCTGAGAAGCGATATAACTACCATGCCTGATTCAATATTGCTTTGTCGCTCTGCATGATTATGACCGTCATTGCTCTCTTAGTTGGTCGCTCCCAGTCTTTTGCTAACCTACACTTGTACTAAGCGCACTAATTTGCAATACATAGCTCATGGGAAAGTAGCTTTAAAACTATTGTGGTAAAGAATATGTTGCCTATGTATCTTATTTCTTATGAGTTGCTTGCTGAGCGGTAACCATGTTTCTGGGGACGCCATCAACTGTCACACTTTTGTTGAATATCATGTGAGTTGCTATGCATGTTCGTCTTGTCTGAAGTAAGGGTGATTTACCGTGGGTTGAATAATTATGCATATTGTTAGAGAAGAACACTGGGCCGCCAACCAAAGCCATGTATCATGGTGGAAGTTTTAGCTTGGACCTTAATCCTCAATCTCTTATGAGAATATGCTTATGCATTAAAGAGGAGTCCATCATCTATTTTCTATGTTGTCCCGGTATGGATGTCCTCAAGTTGAGATCTATCAAAAACGAGAAATCAAATGTGATTTATCTCCTTGGACCTTTGTACAGGTGGCATAGAGGTACCCTTTGTGACACTTGGTTGAAACATATGCAATGCAATGATAACCCATGGAAATCCGAGCTAATTAGGACAAGGTGCGAGCACTATTAGTATACGATGCATGAGGCTTGCAACTTATAGGATGTCTTATGCATGACACATATGAAGTACTACTACCGTTGACAAAATTGCTTTTATGTTTTCAAAATAAAAAGCTCTAGCACTTCAAGCACCAACTATTGAGAGCATGATTGTCATTCTGAGTGTAATGTGCATTGTCCCAAAGTAGCATTGTCTTTTGCACGATTGTGATATCGTTTATTTTGAAATCATTGTATCTAGTCATCACTTAAACCTTGAAGGTGCCCCTGCATTTATGTTTTGCATCACTAAAGGAGGCAAGCTAGATATCACTTTATCATATTTGCACATCATGTTCATTGCAAATCTTTTTGATGTTTCAGTTTCATATTGTAAAACTTTCAGTCATTTGTGATTTTCTCATGAGGCAACTTAATTACTATAGAATCATTGTCTCAGTAAGCTTTTGTCATATGACTACAAAAAGTCCTATATGGTTAATAGCATGTCACCACAGAAATTATTCTTGTTATCATTTACCTACTCGAGGACGAGCAGGAATTAAGCTTGGGGATGTTGATACGTCCAAAACGTATCTATAATTTCTGCTTGCTCCATGCCACTTTTGGGTGATATTGCTATGATATTCATACACTTTTGATCATATTTGGACTAACTTACTAATCCAGTGCACCCCAGTGCCAGTTTCTGTTTTCGGCTGTTTTTGTATTTCAGGTTTTCACGTTTCGAGAACTGCCCAGAAAAATCCAGAAAAATTATATAAAAAATCAGCGTTCCGGAAACAACACTACGTCCGAAGGGCAGCCTGGGGGGGCCACCAGGGCTCCAGGCACCCTGGCGGCGCGCCCCCCCCTGGGCCGCGCCGGGGGGGGCGCCTGGGACCCCCGAAGCTCCCCCGATGCCCTCCTTTGGCATATATTTAAAGGGTCCTACGAAACCCTCAGAACAGGAACTCTTTTCGCGATCCCATCTCTGTTCCGCCGCCGCCGCCGCTTCCAAGATCAGGAGCACCAGGAGAACTCTTCCCGGCACCCTGCCGGAGGGGAGGATCACCACCGGGAGCTTCTCCACCACCATGGACGCCTCCCGGATGACTCGTGAGTAGTCTCTCTTGGACCATGAGTCCATGACCAATAGCTATGTGATGTTCTCCTCCCGTTCTTGTGCTTCACTAATTAGTCCTCGTGAGCTGCCCTACATGATCGAGGCACCTATGTAATCCTTATGCTGTTGCTATGTTGAGTTTGTTAGGATCCGATGGATTATGAGATTATGTTCAGATTGATCTTGAGTAATATATTTGATCTACCTCTTTTATATTTTTGTTCATAAGTAATTCTTGCATGTTCTCCGTTGTTATTTATTGCTTTGGCCGAGTAATAGGTAGTGACTCCAAGAGGGAACGTTATGCTCGATTGTGGGTTCATGCCCCTCGATGACTAGCTTGAGTGACAGAAACATGAGTCTAGGGGATGTGCTGTTGCCACAAGGGGGAAAACAACGGTGCTTGTGCCCGCGGGTGCAAGGATTGTTTACTTTACGCAAAGTTCTTTTAATGCAGTTGTCTGTTGCATTGAGTTTACACTATGGGTGGGACTCGCAACTTAATACCAGCGAGATGTTCTGGATAGATATCTCAAGGTGGATGATTAGTAGTAGATATTGATGGATTTCAGTCTACTTACTTTGGCGTACCGCCCATGCTTTGAACCTCAACCTTTCTTGCAATGTAGTCAGCATTGGTTTGCGTTCGTTGTCCTGTCAATTGCCCAGCTGTAATTTGTTTACCTCACATAGCTGTTTTATCGTCTTTTGGGAGAGAGACATCACTAGTGAACATCATGAGACTCCGGTCCATATTACCATCATTGATCACACCCTCTATTTACTTTTCGCTTTACTTACTATTGCAAAACACTATCTATCACTACTATCGTTGCTTTTAATCCTTTGTGAACTACAAGGCCAGAGGGATTGACAACCTCTCTGTACTCGTTGGGAGCAAAGTTATTTGTATCTGTGTGCAGGTCCACGTTGATTGCTACTAATCTGGCGCCGTAGCAGTTGACACCTACTTTTTGAACCTAGGAGTCTCTGGGGATTCGATCCTTGGCATCTTTGCTAAGGGAAAACACTTCTACAATACTGCATCTTACACCTTCCACTTGGGGTAACCAACGAGGGGTTCGAGGCCCATCAATGACCATAGAAGGTTTTATTCATGTAAACAAAATAACAATTATTCTCCCACTTAAATGAATAACCGTATTGCAATAAACATGATCCAATCTTGTTCATGCTCAACGCAAACACGAAATAACATTTATTTAGGTTTAACACTAATCCCGAAAGTATAGGGAGTGTGCGATGATGATCATATCTGTCGGGGATATACCCCGCGGTATTACCCGGCTGGAAGTATGACTCGGCCGGACTTGGCGTTTCATTGGTAACCCGCCAGAGGATTGGCGACTTACGAGTCTAGTGGTTCACTGGTCTGACAACTCACGAGCCTGGTGACTCATTGGTGACCCGGTGGGTGTTTTAGATGGATAACAAGGCCCAAGGCCCTGAAGGCCGGCTCATGCTATGGTGGGCCGGTTTAAGATGAAAGGCGTGAAGAATATTTCCTTTACAAGGAAGCAAGACTCGGACTTGTATCTCGTTTGTAATAGAAGATAAGTTAGTCCTAATCCTACTAGGAATCCATATGTAACCCACCCCTTCAACATATATAAGGAGGGGCAGGGATCCCCAAGAGGGACAAGTAACAAGAAACAATCTCTAGGGCTAGACACAACTAGAGGAGAGCCGGTTTATACGGCGACTCCCTCTCGATCATATTGAGACCTAGCCACAAACATCATGTAGGGTTATTACCAGATGATGTTTCCCGGGGCCCGAAGCTGTCTAAATCCTTGTCTTGCGTTGCGTCTCTCGATTCCTCTCAACCCCTCTCAAGCTACTACAAATGCGTTGGCCTCATGACTAAGTCCTTACCCTAGGACATCTGCCGTGACAATTCCACGAAAATATCAATATTGGAACTATTTCCAACACACATCGTCACCTCACCCTCAACTAGTCTCCGTTTATTATGGAAATCCTGTTTCGAGTTACTAATCTTAGCAACCGAACAAGTATCAAATACCCATGGGCTACTATGAACACTAGCGAGGTACACATTATCAATATGTATATCAAGTATACCTTTGTTCACTTCGCCATCCTTCTTATCCGCCAAATATTCGGGGAACTTTCGCTTCCCGTGACCATTTCCTTTGCAGTTAGAAGCACTCAGTTTCAGGGTTAGGTCTAGCTTTGGGCTTCTTCACGGGAGTGACAACTTGCTTTCCATTCTTCTTGAAGTTCCCTTTCTTCCCCTTGCCCTTTTCTTGAAAGTGGTGGTATTGTTAACCATCAATAATTGATGCTCTTTCTTGATTTCTACCTTTGTTGATTTCAGCATCACAAAGAGCTCGGGAATTGTTTTCGTCATCCCTTGCATATTATAGTTCATCATGAAGTTTTAGTAACTTGGTGATAGTGACTAGAGAACTCTGTCAATCACTATCTTATCTGGAAGATTAACTCCCACTTGATTCAAGTGATTGTAGTACTCAGACATTCTGAGCACATGCTCATTGGTTGAGCTATTCTCCTCCATCTTGTAGGCAAAGTACTTGTCAGAGGTCTCGTACCTCTCGACACCGTCATGAGTCCAAAAATATTATTTTCAACTCTTGGAACATCTCATATGCTCCATGGCGTTCAAGACGTTTTTGAAGTCCCGGTTATAAGCCGTAAAGCATGGCACACTAAACTATCAAGTAGTCATCATACTGAGCTTGTCAAACATTCATAACATTAGCATCTACTCCTGCAATAGGTTTGTCACCTAGCGGTGCATCAAGGACATAATACTTCCGTGCAGCAATGAGGATAATCCTCAGATAACGGACCTAGTCTGCATCATTGCTACTAACATCTTACAACTTAGTCTTCTCTAGGAACATATCAAAAACATAGGGGAGCTATAACGCGAGCTATTGATCTACAACATAATTTGCAAATACCATCGGGACTAAATTCATGATAAATTAAAGTTCAATTAATCATATTACTCAAGAAATCCCACTAAAATAGACATCCCTCTAGTCATGTAAATGACCACGTGATCCATATCAACTAAACCATGTCCGGTCATCATGTGAGATGGAGTAGTTTTCAGTGGTGAACATCTTATGTTGATCATATCTACTATATGATTCACACTCAACCTTTCGGTCTCAAGTGTTCCGAGGCCATGTCTGTACATGATAGGCTCATCAAGTTTAACCCGAGTATTCTGCATGTGCAAAACTGTCTTACACCCATTGTATTTGAATGTAGAGCTTATCACAACCGATCATCACGTGGTGTCTCAGCACGGCGAACTGTCGCAATGGTGCATTCTCATGGAGAACACTTGTACCTTGAAATTTTGTAAGGGATCATCTTATAATGCTACCGCCGTACTAAGCAAAATAAGAAGCATAATAAAATAAACATCACATGCAATCAAAATATGTGACATGATATGGCCATCATCGTCTTGTGCTTTTGATCTCCATCTCCAAAGCATCGTCATGATCTCCATCGTCACCGGCTTGACACCATGATCTTCATCGTAGCGTCGTGGTTGTCTCGCCAACTATTTCTACTACTACTATCGCTAACTCATAGTGATAAAGTAAAGCAATTACATGGCTTTTGCAATTCATACAATAAAGAGACAACCATAAGTCTCTTGTCGGTTGCAGATAATTTACAAAACATGATCATCTCATACAATAACGTATAACTCATCACGTCCTGACCATATCACATCACAACATGCCCTGCAAAAAAAAGTTAGACATCCTCTAATTTGTTGTTGCAACTTTTACGTAGCTGCTACGGGCTTAGCAAGAACCGTTCTTACCTATGCATCAAAACCACAACGATTTTTCGTCAAGTGTGTTGTTTTAACCTTCACAAGGACCGGGTGTAGTCACACTCGATTCAACTAAAGTGAGAGAGACAGACACCCGCTGGTCACCTTTAAGAAACGAGTGCTCGTAACGGTGAAACTAGTCTCGCGTAAGCCTACGCGTAATGTCGGTCCGAGCCGCTTCAATTCACAATACCGCCGAATCAAAGTATGACATGTTGGTAAGCAGTATAAATATTATCGCCCACAACTCACTGTGTTCTACTCGTGCATATCATCTACGCATAGACCTGGATCATGATGCCACTATTGGGGAACGTAGTATTTTCAAAAATTTCCTATGATCACGCAAGATCTATCTAGGAGAAGCATAGCAACGAGCGGGGAGAGTATGTCTACATACCCTTGTACACCGAAAGCGGAAGTGTTTAGTAAAGCGGTTTATGTAGTCGAACGTCTTCACGATCCAACCGATCCAAGCACCAAACATACGGCACCTCCGCGTTCAACACACGTTCAGCTCGATGACGTCCCACGAACTCTTGATCCAGTTGAGGTCGCGGGAGAGTTCCGTCAGCACGACGGCGTGGTGACGGTGATGATGAAGTTACCGGCGAAGGGTTTCGCCTAAGCACTACGACGATAGGACCGAGGTGTGTAACTATGGAGTGGGGGCACCGCACACGGCTAAGAAATCAACTTTTGTGTCTATGGGCTGCCCCCTGGCCACCTATATAAAGGAGTGGAGGAGGGGCCGGCCGGCCTCCTATGGCGCGCCCCATGGGGGGGATTCCTACTCCTACTAGGAGTAGGTTTCCCCCCTTTCCTAGTCCAACTAGGAGGGGGAAGGAAGGAAGAGGAAGGGAGAAGGAAAGAGGGGGCTGTCCCCCCTTGCCCTAAACCAATTCTGTTTGGGCCTAGGGGGGCGCGCCCCATGGCTCCCTTGCTGCCCTCTATTTCCACTAAGGCCCTGATGTAATGCCCCAGATGTAACACTTTCCCAATATGGCAATATAAACTTTGGCTTCATCAATTCCTTTCCGGGTTCTTCTTCATTTTGGGTTTCTTTGTTTTGTCGTGTGCGTGTGTGCATTTCATCCATGTCATGTTGTCATGTGCATTGCATTGCATTTGTGTTGTCACTTGCATCCGGTCCCACTCGTCTCTTCCCGTTGTCCGTTTCGAGTTCCGACGCTCTCACACGTGCCCGTGGCATCCCCGAGTCCTTCTTTCGTATGTGGCCTTGTAACGTTTCTGGAATGACGCGATACTTGTCGTATGATGTTATTTTGGTACGTGTAGGCCGCCTGTCAAGTTTCGTCGCATTTGGAGTTCGTTTGGTACTCCAACGGTTAACCTAGTGGGCTAAAAAAACCTCTTCTTTGAGGCCCAAGACCCCCTCCACAACAGCCCACCAACCCAGCACAACCCTTCCCATCATCTCGGTCGTCGAATTGTGATCGCGTGGCCGAAAACCGCTCCCCATTTGGAGTCTCCTAGCTCCTTGTGCCTATAAAAACGTCCCCCCATGTCATTTTCGTCCAAAAAACCCTAATTCTACTCCTCCCCGCCGCGCCGGACACGTCCAGCTGACGGCTGGACCAATCCGCGCTTGCCACGTGTCCACCGCCGCCGTCCCACCGCGCCGGCCCGCGAGGCCCGACGCGGGCCCACCGCCGCCGGCTAACCGGGCCGCGCCCCTCCGCGCCCCCGCGCCTTCCTCCTCCGCTCCGGCCCGCGCCGCCGTCGCGAGCTCCGACGCCGGCCACTCCAGCGCCGCCGCCAACCTCCGGGCTCACCGGCCCCCTTGCAGATCTCGCCGCCACCGGGCCGTGCCCGCAATCCCCGCCGCCGGGCCGTGCGCCGCCGTCGGCCGAGGCCGCCCCCGCCGTCCCTCGCCGCCGGTGCCCCGACGACCCCCGCCGACCACCTCCATCGCCGGACAAGGCCGCCGAGCCCGCCGCGCCCAAGCTCCGATCGGATCCAGCCGCCGATCTAGATCGGACTAGAAACCCTAACGGGTCCTGGCACCCGCACCGCAATCCGCACCCGATCCGCCGTGTACCCGATCCGCAGGTTGAACCCCTGTTTTTTTGCCAAGTCCTTTGTTAACTTTGTTGTCTGATGGCATTTTGTGACGGCAATAACTTCTAGTGTGCTAGTCCGATTTGTGCATATGATATGTCAAAATGATCGTGGTGATGTGTACTACATTTTGTTTCATTGTGTCATGCTTGTTTGAGTCTATATAGATGTCTTAATCTTCATGACAAGAGTGCTACTTGATATAAACTGCTGCTACTAGTTATTTTCATGCCATGTTTGAGATGTGATAACTTGGTGCATGTTTATCCAAATGAAGCAAATGAGATGTCAAAATGTTCATCATGAGATGCTCTACATGTTGGTTGCTATAGCATGCATGTTAGAGTTCTTATTGCCATGTTTATCCCTATTGCAAAAGTGCATGTGGCTGTTAGGTTTTGTAACTTGTTACGAGATGCCTAGTTGAGGAGCTCGTTGCTATTGATGTGTTTGACCCCATGTCGCATGCTCATATGTTTTAGATTCTCCATCATGTGATCTTTGCTGTGGTGCAAACCTTTTTCCATGTTATGCTTTAAGATGACTTAAACATGCTCGCAAACATGCCATGCTAATATTACTGTTTTAACACTTAGTGAAATTTCACTAAGTCTGAAATATGTCTTACTCTGATGCTATGTTTGCTTGATGCCCTAGGCAAATTCATGTTAGTTTTGGGGTGGACATTGATCATTCCTTGTTGTATATGTTGTTGTCTATCCATCCATGTCCTCACTTGCTCATTTGGGTTGCTGTAGACTATTTAATTCTTGCTCCCAAGTTGCTATAAAATATTACTGTCGGGTTTTTAATGTCATGATCAAAATGTTGTAGCTTGTTGCTGTTGATCCATGCCTCCTATGGAGTTTCTCCAATGGAGTTGTTTGCTGTAGGATATGTCTACTTCATGTTCATGCTTCTTGTCACCATGTTTGAGTGATGTAGAGTATATATTTCTTCCTCCAAAGTTGATATGTGGCTGTTAATTTCAGCTTTGCATTGTTTCTTGTTTCGAATGTATGTGTTGAACCGTTGCTCTGCTTTGAGCGTGCCCTACATGAAACTTGTGTGTTTTTGCATGTAGAATCATAATATCATCTTGCTAACATGGTTGGAGTATGTTTGCTTGATGTTTGGGTGCATCTTGCACCGTTGCCATGTTTAACTTGTTTTGCTCATATCTTCTAGACCGTAGCTCCGTTTTAAACAAACTTTATATGAAACTTGACTAGAATTTTGCATAGATCATCATGGTGCATGTTAACTTGCTGTTTAACAACTTTAACTTAAGTTTGTTCAGATCTGGACTAATTTCAAACTATGCATATGAGGACTTACCGGTTTTGTCTTAAGTAGTTTCCGGCCTCATTTAAACCTGTTGTTTCTTGTGTTGCTTCTCTGTGCTTCCTGCCTTGTCATGTTTTGCATCCTTTATAGAACTGTCTTGCATCCTACTTGCTTGAGCATATTGTCATGTTCTTGTGTTGTTCTGGTGTGCTTCCTACCTTGACATGTAATGCATCATAAGTGCATCCGCAGTGCATCCTAAGTGCATCATACGTGCATCCTATAGATTGTGCATTGCACCTTGTTTGATTTCGTGCCTCATGTGTTCTTGTGTTGAGTAGAGCCGGAAGGCGAGACCGAGTACGAGAACGAGGTTACTACCGAGGTTGAGAACGAGGAGCCGTCTTACGATTCCATCGACGAATCGACAGGCAAGATGACCTGACCCAGATATCATTACTGTCTTTGCCTATTGCTAGAAGTCTCGCTCTTTAGCTTATTGCCTCGATGCCCATGTTTGTTTGTCAGCCTCCTATTGTAACCATAAATCTGTCTGACCACCCAACCTAGCAAACCTTTGTTTGGCTACGTAAGCTTCGCTCGGCCCCTCTTATAGCATTGCTAGTTGCAGGAGAAGATTTGAAGATTCTTGCTTCATGTTGAAGCTATGTTGGGATATCACACTATATAAACTCTTTAACTAAATCGTCTATATATTGGTAATGGGTGGAAGGCTGAGCCTCTTGCTCGGTGATTTGTTCCACTCATGCCGCCCTAGGAACCGTATAAACCGGTGTTATGTTCCTTGATTATGCGTTCCTCACACGGTTGGGGTTATGGGACCCCCTCGATAAATCGCTTAGCGCTAAGGCTTTTCTAGCAAGTCCCAACATTGGTACTCCATTTGCCTAACAACTAAAAACTTGCAAAGGGAGTAATTAACCCGAGGATTAATTAATCAACCCCCCTGGGCCAGTGCTCATTTTGAGTGTTGGTCCAAACTAGAGCCACTTGCGGTGCCACCCAATTCGCTGGGGTCTTCGGTATCTGTACGTACTGCTCATCCGGTCGTGGCCTGAGAACAGATACGCGCGGCTACTATCAGGGTGTCGGCATGCCGGGAGGATTTGCTGGATTAGTCTTACCTTAGTCGGAGTATGTTGAGCACGGGATTCCGAGAATACTCGGGCCTTCCCACCTTGGTGTTGCGACTCTGCAGATCGTGAGCTTGTAATGGGCTAAGTTGGGACACCCCTGCAGGGTTTTGAACTTTCGAAAGCTGTGCCCGTGGTTATGTGGCAGATGGGAATTTGTTAATATCCGGTTGTAAAAAACTTGACACCATGCTAAGAACATACTACCAGCATGAGTAACCGTGAGGGTCATTTTCTGAAAGGGGTTCGGGAAGTGAACACGGTGGGGTTATGATTGACGTGCTTAGATAGGATCACTTCGTGATCACTTTGTCGCTCATGGCACTTCTCTTCTCGCTCTAGACACGTAAGCTAGTGCCAGAGCAGCTGCAACCTTTTATTCTTTCTTCAGCCTTGTTCCACACCCAAGGCTTAGATAGTTTTGCTACCCGGGAACGGGATTGCTAAGTCCTCCGTGGCTCACAGATTCTACACCACACCAGATGCAGGTACCATGGTGAACTACTCAGGTGACAGCACAGAGCTGTACTGGGAGTACGATGAAGAACGTAGCCGATACTATGTGCACTATCCCTATGATCAGGATTGGTTTCTACTAGGGGCGATTCGAACCTGTGGCTTTATGTATTTGGTATCTTTCATTTGGATCTTCACCCGTAGTCGGGTTGTAATGTTATTTGGATGATGATTTGCTTATGTAATGAATTGTGTGACGTGGCGAGTGTAAGCCAACTATCCTTTTGCAATTTCATCCCTATTTTTACATGAGTCGTGCAAATATACCGAACTTGAGATCATTCCAGAATGGGCTTATACCTTTAAGTCATGCCTCGACACGTAGGAGGTATAGTCCCATCCTAGGCATTACAAGTTGGTATTCAGAGCCTTCTCCGACCTAGAAGCCCCCACTGATTGATCGAATCGTTGACGGTTGAGTCTAGGCACACACTTAAAATGTTTTGAGTCCTATATATATCAGAGAGTAGGATTTCTTTGCTCCTCATCTCTTTTCACTCTGGTGAGGACTCCTGACGATTACTCTTGTCTCTTCTACTCTCAAAATTTCACCAATTTTTTTAGGATCACGTGGGTATTGTTTGGATTGTTTCGATGTCTTTGTGATGAGAACATTGTTCTTGATGCCTCCTGTCATTTAGGGGTTGTGGAAGTGTCCCTGGGAGTTGAGCTCCGAGGTGTTGTCGTCACAAATATATTGCAGCAGTTCTGGAATACTTAAGACGGCCGACATCGAAAACTCTCCTATGCGGTTAGTGGCAAGATAACCCCGACATCACCCAGTACTGGGGAGGTAGTTCGGGAGTATTGCCATAGGTTGTATAGTAGAGGCGTTTCGAAGGTTCGAGGTAGACGGTTTCCGGAAATAACTGGTTATGTGTTGAAGGATGGATACAGCTGGATGTAGGATTAGAGTTGAGTGCGCAATGCTTCCCTTGTATCCCCAACACCTGATTGCATAACTGGAAACTTTTGGAAATTAATAGGTGGGTTCATCTAGTAGCTCATAGGCATTCTTCCAATGAATGCATGATATGGAGTTCGGGGTTCTACATTGAGTGAAGTAGTTTTATGGCCGTTGTTCCGATCAGGAGTTGCATCTTAAAGGTTCCTTGGCTATGCTGATCCGGGGATTGCAAAACCCTTTTGTAACACGTTCCATAAGCTTTCAGCACGAATATGTCGAATGAAGCTTCTATCTTGTATTTGTTTTATCTGCTCCTTGTTGTTTTTATTTACCTTTTGTTCTCCCAAGTGGCTTCTCGTGAAGATTGTTGTTACTATTAAACTGTGGATTACATTCGTTCATTGTTGTTCGAATGTTCTTGTGAAGACTATGTTGCAATTTCTAACCGTTGATTCAGCTTATATATTTTTCTCAAGCAATGGCTAATAGTTGTCATCTCATTCAGGATGGCTCCTAAAAGGGTTCCCAACGCTAACCCAGAGGGTGAAGAGGTTCCTGATCGTCCTCCTTCCCCTCCTCCTCCGTCTGAGGCCTGGAGAGCAATTATGCAAGCGACGAACCAGAACACCCAGATGCTTATGCAAATGATGCAGAACATTCAAGCAAATCAAGCAAATCAGGGTGCTCATGGGAACCAAGGCCAAGGCAATTTGTTCAACCAACCTCACTTTGCTATGCTCAACCAGTTCCTGGCAAACCAACCAAAGACATTCAGTTACTGTGTGGACACTCTAGATGCTGAAGACTGGATAACTGATATCAAGAAGCATTTCGAGTGCAGTAACGTAAGGCCCGAGAACTATGTGAAGTTTGCAGCCTCCCAACTCAAGGACCAAGCCGCTAATTGGTGGCAGCAGTATAAAGACTCCAGAGAAGGACGTGTAATCTCCTGGGATGACTTCTGCAAGGATTTTCGCTCTCACCACATTCCAACAAGTGTCATCGAGGGTATGCGTGAGCAATTCCGCAACCTGAAGCAAGGCTCTATGACTGTCTACCAATATAATGTCAAGTTCCAGAACCTTGCCCGCTATGCCAAGCAAGACATCCCAGATGCCAAGAGCAAGATCTATCAGTTTCGCGGTGGTTTGAAGGATGAACTCCAACTAGCTCTCACCTTGTTCGAGCCTGATGAGTTTGATCAATTCTATAACATGGCACTTAAGCAAGAGGCAGTCCAGCTCAAGATGGAAGCTTCCAGAAAGAGGATCAACGACGCTGTTCACTCCTCCTCTTCTTCTCAAGTGGTCGCAAAGCAACAGAAGTTTTGGCTTCCACCTCCTCCAGTGATCCGAGCTCTCAACAACAACAACAAGAATTCTGGTGGCCGTGGTTTCTCCCACCCACCCAACCCAAGCAATCAGTCAAAGAATCATTTTCAAGCTTCCAAGTCAAGTGCTCCTTATCACCGTCCTCTCTCAGAAGTGATTTGCAACAAGTGTGGCCAGAAGGGTCACTATGCTAACAAGTGCCCCAACCCAAGGCGCCTTCCGCCTCCTCCACCTGTCAGCACTGCTATTGTCAAGCACAATCCCAAGCATGCAAGAGTGAATCTGATGAATGCAGCTCAAGCAGAGAATTCTTTAGATGTGATACTTGGTAATCTTCCAGTTAACTCTATTCCTGTAAAAGTATTGTTTGATTCGGGTGCATCGCTTTCTTTCATTTCAAGACCATTTGTTGCCAAGCATGAATTCGTCACTCAAGTGTTGCCAAAGCCTTTGAGCATTATTTATCCTGGATTGCAAATGTCCTCTCGGGTGCATGTTCCGGATGTATCTATTCGCATGGGTGATTACCGCTTTCTGGCTTCTCCGGTTGTTCTCGGCAACTCCGACATTGATCTTATTCTTAGGATGGATTGTCTTTCTCAGCATGACGCTCACATTGATTGTGCAAATAAGGAAGTCAAGCTTACTCATTCCGACGAAGACGTGATTATCTTCGCCTCTCGAGATAACACAATCAGGCTATTCTCTCTCAATGACAAGGGCGAGATTAATGCCATCTCAAATTCCGATGGTCAATGAATATGAAGATGTTTTACCTCAAGAGCTTCCAGGCATGCCTCCGCATCGTCAAGTTGAATACGTCATTGAACTCGAGCCTGGTATTGAGCCAGCATGCCGGCGTCCGTACAAGCTCTCCCCTGATGAGTTGAAGGAGTTGAAGAAACAACTCGATGAGCAAGAGCGTATGGGTCTAATCAGGCCTAGCACTTCTCCTTGGGGCTGTGGTGTCTTATTTGTCAAGAAGAAGGATGGCACGGAGCGCCTTTGCGTTGATTACCGGCCATTGAACAAGAAGACAATAAAGAACAAGTATCCGCTCCCCAACATCAATGAATTGTTCGAGCAGCTCAAAGGAGCTAAAGTGTTCTCAAAGCTCGATCTCCGGATGGGTTATCACCAGATCTGTATCCGTGAAGAAGATATTCACAAGACTGCATTCAGAACAAGCTACGGCTCCTATGAATATACAGTCATGTCTTTTGACCTCGCTAATGCTCCACCCACCTTCTCGAGGTTGATGCACTACATATTCAACCCCTACACCAACGAATTTGTGCTTGTTTATCTGGATGACATCTTGGTATTCTCCAAGAATGAAGAGGATCATGAAAAGCACCTCCTTCTGGTTCTCGACAGACTCCGTGAACATAAGTTATACGCCAAGTTCTCCAAGTGCGAATTCTGGCTCGATAAGGTCTTATATCTGGGCCATATCATCTCCGCTGATGGTATTGCGGTCAACCCCGAGAAAGTTGAAGCGATTGTCAACTGGGAACCCCCTCAGAACGTCAAGCAACTCCGAAGCTTCCTTGGTCTTGCTAGCTATTGCAGAAGGTTCGTTGAGAACTTCTCCAAGATTGCCAAGCCTCTCTCCAACTTGCTGCAGAAGAATGTCAAGTACAACTGGTCTCCGGATTGTGATGTGGCATTCAAAACTCTCAAATAAAAGCTCATCTCTGCTCCAGTTCTTACTCCTCCAGATGAGTCGAAGCCCTACGAAGTATTCTGTGATGCTTCTCTTCAAGGACTTGGTGGTGTTCTAATGCAAGACAAGAAAATTGTGGCATACACTTCTCGTCAATTGAAGCCAAGTGAGAAGAACTACCCCACACATGATCTCGAGCTAGCAGCTGTGGTACACGCTTTGATCACATGGAGACACCTTCTGTTGGGCAGAAAAGTTGACATCTTCACCGATCACAAGAGCTTGAAGTACATCTTCACACAGCCGAACCTGAACCTTCGCCAGACTCGTTGGGTGGAGATGATCCAAGAGTATGATCCAAGCATCGAATACACACCTTGCAAGGCCAATGTCATTGTAGATGCCTTGAGCAGAAAGGCATATTGCAACAGTCTCCTTATCAAGCCGTTTCAGCCTGAGCTTTGTGAAGCATTCAGGAAGCTCAACCTCCAAGTTGTTCCGCAAGGCTTTCTTGCAAATCTTCAAGTTGCTCCTACCTTGGAAGATCAGATCCGTGAGGCCCAACTTAGTGATGCTATGGTGCAGAAAGTGAAACATGGTATTGCGAAGGGTACTCCCAAATACAAGTGCTATCGCGTTGATGAGAGAGATACCTTGTTCTTTGAGGACAGACTTGTGGTTCCCAAGGGCGATCTCAGGAAGCTCATAATGAACGAAGCACATGACTCCCTCCTCTCGATTTATCCTGGAAGTTCCAAGATGTATCAAGACCTCAAGCAATCTTACTGGTGGACTCGCATGAAAAGGGAGATTGCCCAATTCCTGAATGAATGTGATGTCTGCAGAGGAGTGAAGGCAGAGCATCAACGTCCAGCCGGTCTCCTCCAACCTCTTCCTATCCCCGAGTGGAAATTCGACCACATTGAAATGGATTTCGTCACTGGTTTTCCCAAGTCCAAGAAGGGGAATGATTCTCTTTGTGGTGATTGACAAGCTAACCAAAGTAGCTCATTTCCTTCCAGTCAAAGAATCCATCAATGCAGCTCAGCTGACAGAGTTCTACACTTCAAGAATTGTGTCCTTACATGGCATTCCTCAAGTTATCTCCTCAGACCGTGGAAGTTTGTTCACATCCAAGTTCTGGGACTCCTTTCAGAAAGCCATGGGCACTAAGATCCGTTTCAGCACTGCGTTTCACCCTCAGACTAGTGGGCAAGTCGAAAGAGTGAACCATATCCTCGAAGACATGCTCAGAGCTTGTGTCATATTGTTTGGCATGAAGTGGGAAGATTGCCTTCCGTTTGCCGAGTTCTCTTACAACAACAGTTTCCAAGCAAGTGCCAGCAAAGCTCTGTTTGAAATCCTCTATGGCAGAAAGTGTCGTACTCCTCTCAACTGGTCTGAGACTGGTGAACGTCAACTTCTTGGCAATGACTTGATCTCAGAAGCCGAAGAAATGTGCAAAGTCATACGTGAGAATCTCAAGGCCGCTCAGTCGCGTCAGAAGAGCTACTATGACGGCAAGCATCGTGATTTGGCCTTCAACATTGGGGATCATGTCTATCTCCGTGTTTCTCCTATGAAAGGCAGCCAAAGATTTGGTATCAAAGGCAAGCTTGCTCCTAGATATGTGGGCCCTTTAAAGATCCTTGGCAAAAGAGGCGATCTAGCCTATCAACTTGAGCTCCCTTCCAACTTCGCTAATGTTCATGATGTGTTTCATGTGTCTCAACTCCGCAAGTGCTTCAAGACACCTGAACGCACCATTCCGTTTGAGGAGATTGATCTTCAACAAGACTTGTCTTACCGTGAGCACCCCGTTGCTATTCTTGAAGAAACCGAGCGCAAGACCCGCAACAAGTCAAATCAAGTTCTTGAAAGTCAAGTGGTCACACCATTCCGACCGAGAAGCTACGTGGGAACGAGAAGATCACCTTCGTTCCGAGTACCCTTCCTTTTTTCCAGTCCTAGATCTCGGGACGAGATCTTTTTGTAGTAGAGGAGAGTTTGTAATGCCCCAGATGTAACACTTTCCCAATATGGCAATATAAACTTCGGCTTCATCACTTCCTTTCCGGGTTCTTCTTCATTTCGGGTTTCTTCGTTTTGTCGTGTGCGTGTATGCATTTCATCCATGTCATGTTGTCATGTGCATTGCATTGCATTTGTGTTGTCACTTGCATCCGGTCCCACTCGTCTCTTCCCGTTGTCCATTTCGAGTTCCGACGCTCTCACACGTGCCCGTGGCATCCCCGAGTCCTTCTTTCGTGTGTGGCCGTGTAACATTTTCAGAATGACGCGAGACTTGTCGTACGATGTTGTTTGGGTACGTGTAGGCCGCCTGTCAAGTTTCGTCGCGTTTGGAGTTCGTTTGATACTCCAACGGTTAACCTAGTGGGCTAAAAGAACCTCTTCTTTGAGGCCCAAGACCCCCTCCACAACAGCCCACCAACCCAGCACAACCCTTCCCATCATCTCGGTCGTCGAATTGTGATCGCGTGGCCGAAAACCGCTCCCCATTTGGAGTCTCCTAGCTCCTTGTGCCTATAAAAATGTCCCCCCATGTCACTTTCGTCCAAAAAACCCTAATTCTACTCCTCCCCGCTGCGTCGGACACGTCCAACCACCGCCGGACACGTCCAGCCGACGGCCGGACCAATCCGCGCTTGCCACGTGTCCACTGCCGTCGTCCCACCGCGCCGGCACACGAGGCCCGACGCAGGCCCGCCGCCGCCGCCAAACCGGGCCGCGCCCCTCCGCGCCCCCGCGCCGTTCTCCTCCGCTCCGGCCCGCGCCGCCGTCGCGAGCTCCGCCGCCGGCCACTCCAGCGCCGCCGCCAACCTCCGGGCTTGCCGGCCCCCTTGCAGATCTCGCCGCCGCCGGGCCTTGCCCGCACTCCCCGCCGTCGGGCCGTGCGCCGCCGTCGGCCGAGGCCGCCCCCGCCGTCCCTCGCCGCCGGTGTCCCGACGACCCCCACCGGCCACCTCCATCGCCGAACGAGGCCGCCGATCCCGCCGCACCCGAGCTCTGATCGGATCCAGCCACCGATCCAGATCGGACTGGAAACCCTAACGGGTCCTGGCACCCGCTCCGCAATCCGCACCCGATCCGCAGGTTGAACCCCTGTTTTTTTGCCAAGTCCTTTGTTAACTTTGTTGTCTGATGGCATTTTGTGATGGCGATAACTTCTAGTGGGCTAGTCCGATTTGTGCATATGATATGTCAAAATGATCGTGGTGATGTGTACTACGTTTTGTTCCATTGTGTCATGCTTGTTTGAGTCCATCTAAATGTCTTAATCTTCGTGACAAGAGTGCTACTTGATATAAACTGCTGCTACTAGTTATTTTCATGCCATATTTGAGATGTGATAACTTGGTGCATGTTTATCCAAATGAAGCAAATGAGATGTCAAAATGTTCATCATGAGATGCTCTACATGTTGGTTACTATAGCATGCATGTTAGAGTTCTTATTGCCATGTTTATCCCTATTGCAAAAGTGCATGTGGCTGTTAGGTTTTGTAACTTGTTACGAGATGCCTAGTTGAGGAGCTCGTTGCTATTGATGTGTTTGCCCCCATGTCGCATGCTCATATGTTTTAGATTCATCATCATGTGATCTTTGCTGTGGTGCAAACCTTTTGCCATATTATGATTTAAGATGACTTAAACATGCTCGCAAACATGCCATGCTAATATTACTGTTTTGACACTTAGTGAAATTTCACCAAGTCTGAAATATGTCTTATTCTGATGCTATGTTTGCTTGATGCCTTAGGCAAATCCATGTTAGTTTTGGGGTGGCCATTGATCATTCCTTGTTGTATATGTTGTTGTGAATCCATCCATGTCCTCACTTGCTCATTTGGGTTGTTGTAGCCTATTTAATTCTTGCTCCCAAGTTGCTATATAATATTACTGTTAGGTATTTAATATCATGATCAAAATGTTGTAGCTTGTTGCTGTTGATCCATGCCTCCTATGGAGTTGCTCCAATGGAGTTGTTTGCTGTAGGATATGTCTACTTCATGTCCATGCTTCTCGTCACCATGTTTCAGTGTTGTAGAGTATATATTTCTTGCTCCAAAGTTGCTATGTGGCTGTTAATTTCAGCTTTGCATTGTTTCTTGTTTCGAGTGTATGTGTTGAACCGTTGCTCCGTTTTGAGCGTGCCCTACATGAAACTTGTGTGTTTTTGCATGTAGAATCATAATATCATCTTGCTAACATGGTTGGAGTATGTTTGCTTGATGTTTGGGTGCATCTTGCACCGTTGCCATGTTTAACTCGTTTTGCTCATATCTTCTAGACCGTAGCTCCGTTTTAAACAAACTTTATATGAAACTTGACTAGAATTTCGCATAGATCATCATGGTGCATGTTAGCTTGCTGTTTAACAACTTTAACTTAACGTTTGTTCAGATCTGGACTAATTTCAAACTATGCATATGAGGACTTACCGGTTTTGTCTTAAGTAGTTTCCGGCCTCATTTAAACCTGTTGTTTCTTGTGTTGCTTCTCCGTGCTTCCTACCTTGTCATGTTTTGCATCTTTTATAGATCTGTCTTGCATCCTACTTGCTTGAGCATATTGTCATGTTCTTGTGTTGTTCTAGTGTGCTTCCTACCTTGACATGTAATGCATCATAAGTGCATCCGAAGTGCATCCTAAGTGCATCATACGTGCATCCTATAGATTGTGCATTGCACCTTGTTTGAGTTCGTGCCTCATGTGTTCTTGTGTTGAGTAGAGCCGGAAGCCGAGACCGAGTACGAGAGCGAGGTTACTACCAAGGTTGAGAACGAGCAGCCGTCTTACGATTCCATCGACGACTCGACAGGCAAGATGACCTGACCCAGATATCATTACTGTCTTTGCCTATTGCTAGAAGTCTCGCTATTTAGCATATTGCCTCGATGCCCATGTTTGTTTGTCAGCCTCCTATTTTAACCATGAATCTGTCTAACCACCCAACCTAGCAAACCTTTGTTTGGCTACGTAAGCTTCGCTCAGCCCCTCTTATAGCATTGCTAGTTGCAGGAGAAGATTTGAAGATTCTTGCTTCATGTTGAAGCTATGTTGGGATATCACACTATATAAACTCTTTAACTAAATCATCTATATATTGGTAATGGGTGGAAGGCTGAGCCTCTTGCTCGGTGATTTGTTCCACTCATGCCGCCCTAGGAACCGTATAAACCGGTGTTATGTTCCTTGATTATGCGTTCCTCACACGGTTGGGGTTATGGGACCCCCTCGATAAACCGCTTAGCCCTAAGGCTTTTCTAGCAAGTCCCAACATTGGTACTCCATTTGCCTAACAACTAAAAACTTGCCGAGGGAGTAATTAACCCGAGGATTAATTAATCAACCCCCCTGGGCCAGTGCTCGTTTTGAGTGTTGGTCCAAACTAGAGCCACTTGCGGTGCCACCCAGTTCGCTGGGGTCTTCGGTATCTGTACGTACTGCTCATCCGGTCGTGGCCTGAGACGAGATACACGCGGCTACTATCAGGGTGTTGGCACGCCGGGAGGATTTGCTGGATTAGTCTTACCTTAGTCGGAGTATCTTGACCACGGGATTCCGAGAATACTCGGGCCTTCCCACCTTGGAATTGCTACTCCGCAGATCGTGAGCTTGTAATGGGCTAAGTTGGGACACCCCTGCAGGGTTTTGAACTTTCAAAAGCCGTGCCCACGGTTATGTGGCAGATGGGAATTTGTTAATATCCGGTTGTAGAAAACTTGACACCATGCTCAGAACACACTACCAGCGTGAGTAACCGTGACGGTCATTTTCCGAAAGGGGTTCGGGAAGTGAACACGATGGGGTTATGATTGACGTGCTTAGATAGGATCACTTCGTGATCACTTTGTCGCTCATGGCACTTCTCTTCTCGCTCTAAACACGTAAGTTAGTGCTAGAGCAGCAGCAACCTTTTATTCTTTCTTCAGCCTTGTTCCACACCCAAGGCTTAGATAGTTTTGCTACCCGGGAACGGGATTGCTGAGTCCTCCGTGGCTCACAGATTCTACACCACACCAGATGCAGGTACCATGGTGAACTACTCAGGTGACGGCACAGAGCTGTACTGGGAGTACAATGAAGAACGTATCCGATACTATGTGCACTATTCCGATGATCAGTAGTGGTTTCTACTAGGGGCGATTCAAACCTGTGGCTTTATGTATTTGGTATCTTTCATTTGGATATTCACCCGTAGTCAGGTTGTGATGTTATTTGGATGATGATTTGCTTATGTAATGAATTGTGTGACGTGGCGAGTGTAAGCCGACTATCCTTTTGCAATTTCATCCCTATTTTTACATGAGTCGTGCAAAGATACCGAACTTGAGATCATTCCAGAATGGGCTTATACCTTTAAGTCGTGCCTCGAAACGTAGGAGGTATAGTCCCATCCTGGGCATTACACCTGATGACTCACAAGTGTAGGGGATCTATCGTAGTCATTTCGATAAGTAAGAGTGTCAAACTCAGCAAGGAGCAGAAGGAAATGATAGGCAGTTTTCAGTAAGGTATTTTCTGCAAGCACTGAAATTGTCGGTAACAGATAGTTTTGTGATAAGGTAATTGGTAACAAGTGACAAATAGTAAAAGTAAATAAGGTGCAGCAAGATGGCCCAATACTTTTATATGAAGGAAAGCGCTCCCGAGGACACATGGGAATTATCGTCAAGCTAGTTTTCATCACGTTCATATGATTCGCGTTTGTTACTTTGATAATTTGGTATGTGGGTGAACCGGTGCTTGGGTGCTACCCTTACTTGGACAAGCATCCCACTTATGATTAACCTCTATTGCAAGCATCCGCAACTACAAAAGAAGTATTAAGGTAAACCTAACCATAGCATGAAACATGTGGATCCAAATCAGCTCCTTACGAAGCAACGCATAAACTAGGGTTTAAGCTTCTGTCACTCTAGCAACCCATCATCTACTTATTACTTCCCAATGCCTTCCTCTAGGCCCAAACAATGGTGAAGTGTCATGTAGTCGACGTTCACATGACACCACTAGAGGAAAGACAACATACATCTCATCAAAATATCGAACGAATACCAAATTCGCATGACTACTTATAGCAAGACTTCTCCCATGTCCTCAGGAACAAACGTAACTACTCACAAAGCATATTCATGTTCATAATCAGAGGGGTATTAATATGCATAATGGATCTGAACGTATGATCTTCCACCAAGTAAACGAACTAGCATAAACTACAAGGAGTAATCAACACTACTAGCAACCTACACGTACCAATCTGAGGTTTTGGTACATAGATTGGATACAAGAGATGAACTAGGGTTTGAGAGGAGATGGTGCTGGTGAATATGTTGATGAAGATAACCCTCCCCAAGATGGGAGAGTTGTTGGCGATGACAGATGATTTCCCCCTCCCGGAGGGAAGTATCCCCGGCAGAACAGCTCCACCGGAGCCCTAGATTGGTTCCGCCAAGGTCCCGCCTCGAGACGGCGGCGCTTTGTCCCGAAAGCTTCCTTTTGATTTTTTCCAGGTCAAAACACCTCATATAGGAGAAGATGGGCATCGGGGAGTCAACAGGTGGCCCACGAGGTAGGGGCGCGCCCAGGGGCGCCCCCACCCTCGTGGAGAGGTGGTGGCCCCCTGTCGTATCTCTTTCGCCAGATATTTTTTATATTTTCTGGAACGGTGTTTCGTGGAGTTTCGGGGCTTTTTGAGTTGTGCAGAATAGGTCTCCAATGTTTGCTCCTTTTCCAGCCAGAATTCCAGCTGCCGGCATTCTCCCTCTTCATGTAAACCTTGTAAAGTAAGAGAGAAAATGCATAAGTATTGTGACATAACGTGTAATAATAGCCCTTAGTGCAATAAATATCAACATAAGAGCATGATGCAAAATGGACGTATCAACTCCCCCAAGCTTAGACCTCGCTTGTCCTCAAGCGAAAGCCGATATCAAAAAATATGTCCTCCAGTTTAGAGATAGAGGTGCCGATAAAATAAAATACGGACATGAGGGCATCATGATCATTCTTATAACAGCAATATATATATATATATATATATATATATATATATATATATATATATATATATATATATATATATATATATATATATATATATATATATATATATATATATATTGTCATATGACTCTTATGCTAAAGTAACAATCTATTCACAATGTCAAGTACGAATCAGAAACTTCATTGAAAATCAACAAACTATGATCTCGGTCATTGAAGCAATTGCAATTTATCGTAACATCGGAAAGAGTCAAAATAAGAGCTTATCATCAAGTCCACATACTCAACTATCATTTAGTCTTTCACAATTGCTCACACTCACGCAATACTTATGGGTATGGAGTTTTAATCGGACACATAGAAAGATAGGGGCGTATAGTGTTGCCTCCTAACCTTTTACCTCATGGGTAATGTCAACAGTAATGGACCATGATAACTAACATCCAATTGGGTATATATGTCAGGATCTTTCCAACACAATTTGCTTGCCAAAGGATAAAATGTAAAAAGGAAAGGTGAAAATCACATTGACTCTTATAAGGTAAGAATAATAGATAGGCCCTTCGCAGAGGGAAGCAGAGGTTGTCATGTGCTTTTATGATTGGATGTACAAAATCTTAGCGCAAAAGAACGTCACTTTATATTTCCACTTGTGACAGGGACCTTTATTATGCAGTCCGTCACTTTTATTAATTCCATATCACAAGATCGTATAAAGCTTATTTTCTCCACACTAATAGATCATACATATTTTAGAGAGTTGCAACAATGACAACTTACTTGAAGGATCTTACTCAATCCATAGGTAGGTATGGTGGACTCTCATGGCAAAACTGGGTTTGAGGATGTATGGAAGCACAAGTAGTATCTCTACTTGGTGCAAGGAGTTTTGGCAATCATGAGGGGGAAAGGCAAGCTCAACATGTTGGATGATCCATGACATTATACTTTATTTCAGATATAAGAAGACATAACCCATTATGTTTTCTTCCTTGTCCAACATCAACTCTTTAGCATGTCATATTTTAATGAGTGCTCACAATCATAAAAGATGTCCAAGATAGTATATTTGTATGTGAAAACCTCTGTTTCTTTATTACTTCCTATTAATTGCAACAATGACCAAAACTAGGTTTGTCAACTCTCAACAACTTTTATTCATCATACTCTTTATATGTGAAGTCATTACCTTCCATAAGATCAATATGATCTCTTTGATACTTTTTATATTTTCTTTAATTCTCTCATGATCATAGCGAGAAAATCAAGCCCTTGACTCAAAACTAATCTTTATTATATATAGCTCACGGACTCGATTACAAAGATAAAGATCATAAAGCAAAAGCTCGCAACTAGATCATACTAAACTTTATTCTAGTAGATCAAGATATATCCAAAAGGATCGAACTAAGAAAAATGGTAAAGATAGGAGTGTGATGGTGATACAATACCAGGGCACCTCCCCAAAGCTTGGCAATTGCCAAGGGGAGTGCCCATACCCATATGATTATGTCTCCTTCTTCGGAGGTGGTGATAGATTTGTTGATGATGTAGGCTTGTCGTCCATCTTCCAAGGTATGGGCTCACTATCGTAGAAGGATGATCGAGTCTCGGGATCCTCCAATCTGCAGCCAAACTCATCTTCTTGAATCTATATTCATACTCATAGTTTTGGTTTTGCAGGTCATAGATCTGGGCTTGGAGGTGCTCGACTTTCTCTTGGAGCTCGGAGATGGCTTCCCCAATGATCTTGGTGTCCAGCTTGTGGTTGTTGGTTATCTCCGTGATCATCATGTGGTTGGCGTTGAGTCCTCGTTCCACCATACCTTGGCACTTGAAAATTTGCTGCTCCATTGCTTCGAGTCTTGTCTCCACGCTTCCGGTCCTCCTTGGTCCCTCAACATCGCGGATGTGCAGCACCCCCTCACGCACCTCGATGGTTTGAGGGTGTTGCAGCACCTCCGCGAGGTAGGGGTTGATGAACTTCTCGAAGAACTTGTCCTTGGGGGTGCTGGAAGACGTCATGATGATCTAGATCTGTGAGAAACAACAGCTCGAAATGAAAATAGAGGATTTTTGCGCGATGCGGTGGTCAAAACCTTCGGGAGAATATATAATGAATTTTTATCGACCAAAAGAAGTAACGTGCAAGAAAACGGAGTCCGGGAGGCACACGAGGTGCCCACGAGGCAGGGGGTGTGCCCTCCACCCTCTTGGACACCTCGTGTCCTTTCCGGACTGCCTCTTATTTTTCTATTTTTCTAAATATTCCAAAATGGTGAAAAATTGCCATTAGAACAGTTCTGGAGTCGGTTTACTTACCGTACTACATACCTCTTCCTTTTCGGGGTCTGAATCATTCTGGAAAGTTTCCCTTATATATTCCTTCGGGGTTACGGTTTCAATAACATTTGTTTCAATATTTATAGGATTACCTGAGATATAATGTTTGATTCTTTGACCGTTCACCACCTTCGGATTTGTGCCTTCGAAGTTGTTGATTTTAATGGCACCGAAACGACATACCTCCTCGATAACGTAAGGACCTTCCCATTTAGAGAGAATTTTTCCTACAAAAAATCTTAAACGAGAGTTGTATAGCAAGATATAATAACCTACATTAAACTCGCGCTTTTGTATCGTTTAGTCATGCCATCTTTTAACTTTTTGTTTAAACAGCTTTGCATTCTCGTAGGCTTGGGTTCTCCATTCATCTAGTGAGCTAATGTCAAATAACTTCTTCTCACCCGCAAGTTTGAAATCATAATTGAGTTCCTTAATAGCCCAATATGCCTTATGTTCTAGCTCAAGAGGTAAGTGACATGCTTTTCCATAAACCATTTTATATGGAGACATACCCATAGGATTTTTGTATGCATTTCTATAGGCCCATAATGCATCATCAAGTTTCTTGGACCAATTTTTTCTAGACCTATTGACAGTCTTTTGCAAAATTAATTCCAGCTCTCTGTTACTTAGTTCTACTTGACCACTAGACTGTGGGTGGTAAGGGGATGCAATTCTATGATTAACATCATGCTTAGCAAGCATTTTAGTGGAAAGCACCATGAATAAAGTGTGAACCACCATCAGTCATTAAGTATCTAGGGACTCCAAACCTCGGAAAAATAACTTCTTTAAGCATCTTAATAGAGGTGTTGTGATCAGCACTACTAGTTGGAATAGCTTCTACCCACTTAGTAACGTAATCAACAGCAACTAAAATACGTGTATACCCATTAGAGGAAGGAAACGGTCCCATATAATCAAAGCCCCAGACATCAAATGGTTCAATACAAGTGAATAATTCATAGGCATTTCTTGACGTCTACTAATATTAACAGTTCTTTGACATTCATCACAAGATAAGACAAACTTACGGGCATCCTTGAAGAGAGTGGGCCAATAAAAACCAGATTGCAGTACCTTATGTGCAGTTCTATCTCCAGCGTGGCGTTCTCCATAAGCTTCGGAGTGACACTTGCATAGGATTTGTTCCTGTTCATGCTCAGGTACACAACGTCTAATAATACCATCTACTCCTTCTTTATAAAGGTATGGGCCATCCCAGAAGTAATGTCTTAAATCATAGAAGAACTTTTTCTTTTGCTGGTATGTGAAAGTAGGTGGTATAAACTTAGCAACAATGTAATTAGCATAATCAACATACCATGGAGCAGTACGAGAAGCATTTATGACAGCTAATTGTTCATCGGGAAAGCTATCATCAATAGGTAGTGGGTCATCAAGAATATTCTCTAGCCTAGACAAGTTGTCTGCAACGGGGTTCTCAGCTCCCTTTCTATCAGTAATATGCAAATCAAATTCTTGTAGCAGGAGAACCCATCTAATAAGTCTAGGTTTAGCATCTTTCTTTTCCATAAGGTATTTGATAGCAGCATGATCAGTGTGAATAGTTACTTTAGAATCAAAAATATAAGGTCTAAACTTATCACAAGCAAATATGACTGCTAACAACTCCTTCTCAGTAGTAGCATAATTTCCCTGGGCATTGTCTAGAGTTTTACTAGCATATTGGATAACATTCAATTTCTTATCAACTCTTTGTCCTAGAACAGCACCTACAACATAATCACTAGCATCGCACATAATCTCAAAGCGTAAATTCCAGTCAGGAGGCTGGATAATAGATGCAAATATTAATGCCTTATTAAGTACTTCAAATGCTTATACACAATCATCCTCAAAGACAAAAGGAACATCCTTTTGTAAGAGATTAGTCAGAGGCCTAGATATTTTGGAGAAGTCCTTAATGAACCTCCTATAAAACCCGGCATGACCAAGGAAACTTCTTATACCTTTGATGTGCTTGGGACACGGCATCTTTTCAATAGCATCAATCTTAGCTTTATCAACTTCAATACCTCTTTCAGAAATTTTATGACCCAAGACAATGCCTTCATTAACCATAAAGTGACACTTTTCCCAATTTAAGACAAGGTTAGTTTCTTCACATCTCTGGAAAACTTGATCAAGGCTGCTCAAGCAATCATCAAAAGAAGTTCCGTAAACGGAAAAGTCATCCATGAAAACCTCAAAAATCTTTTCGTAAAAATCAGAGAATATAGCCATCATGCATCTTTGAAAGGTAGCAGGTGCATTACATAAACCAAAAGGCATACGTCTATATATAAGCAAAGGTACCAAAGGGACAAGTAAAAGTGGTATTTTCTTGATCCCCTTTTGACACAGGTATTTGAGAGAAACCAGAATAGCCATCTAGAAAGCAAAAATGAGTATGTTTGGATAACCTTTCTAGCATTTGATCAATAAAAGGCAAAGGGTAATGATCTTTCTTAGTGGCTTTATTTAATTTGCGGAAATCAATTACCATCCCATAACCTGTAACAATTCTTTGCGGGATTAATTCATCTTTATCATTAGGAACTACAGTAATACCTCCCTTCTGAGGGACACAATAGACATGACTTACCCACTGGCTATCAGCAACTGGATAAATTATACCTGCCTCTAGAAGCTTTAGTATTTCCTTCCTTACCACTTCTTTCATCTTAGGATTTAACCGTCGTTGATGATCGATAATCGGTTTCGCGTCCTCTTCCAACTTTATCTTGTGTTGGCATAGAGTGGGACTAATGCCCTTAAGATCATCCAGAGTATATCCAATAGCAGCATGGTGCTTCTTCAGAGTTTTCAATAATTTTTCTTCCTCCTCCTCTGAAAGGTTAGCACTAATAATAACAGGATATATCTTCTTTTCATCGAGATAAACATACTTAAGAGTATCAGGTAATGGTTTAAGTTCAAACACGGGATCACCCTTGGGTGGAGGAGGATCCCCTAGAATTTCAACAGGAAAGTTGTTTTTCAATAAGGGTCCCTATCTAAAGAATACTTTGTCTATTTCCCTTCTCTCATTCATATACATATCATTTTCATGGTCTAGCAGATATTGTTCTAAAGGATCGTTAGGAGGCACAACAATAGAAGCAAGACCAATAATTTCATCCTTACTAGGCAATTCTTTATCATGGGGTTGTCTATGAAATTTAGCAAAGTTAAAGCCATGAGACATATCCCCTAATCCAACAGTAACAATATCCTTTTCGCAGTCTATCTTAGCATTGACGGTGTTCAAGAAGGGTCTACCAAATATAATGGGGGCAAAAATCATCTTGTGGGGAACCAAGAACAAGAAAATCAGCAGGGTATTTAACCTTCCCACACAAGACTTCAACATCTCTAACAATCCCAATTGGTGAAATAGTGTCTCTATTAGCAAGCTTAATAGTGACATCAATACCTTCTAGCTCAGCAGGTGCAATATCGTGCATAATTTCATCATATAAGGAAATGGGTATTACACTCGCACTAGCACCTACATCACATAAACCATGATAACAATGATCTCCTATTTTAACAGAAATAACAGGCATGCCTACAACAGGTCTATGTTTATTCCTAGTATCGGGTTTGGCGATTCTAGCAGCTTCCTCTTGGAGGTAAATAACATGCCCATCTAAATTATCGACCAAGAACTCCTTAACCATAGCAACACTAGGTGCAACTTTAATTTGCTCAGAGGGTGTAGGTGTTCTAGTATCACTCTTACGAACCATAGTTGAAGCTTTAGCATGATCCTTTATCCTAAAAGGGAAAGGTGGTTTCTCAATATAAGCGGTAGGAATAATAGGATCAACATTATAAGTGATAGTCTTTTCTTCAACTTTAACAGGTGCAACTACTTTTACTTCAATGGAAGGATGGTATTTAGAACACTTCTCCTTAGGGAGATCAACATGAGTAGCAAATGATTCGCAGAAAGAAGCTACTATCTCAGAGTCAAGTTCATATTTAGTGCTAAATTCACGGAAAATATCGGTATCCATAAAAGATTTAACACAATAAAACTTAGGGGTTATACCTGACTCCTTACCTTCGTCGAGGTCCCAATCTTCAGAGTTGCGTTTAATTCTTTCCAATAAATCCCATTTGAATTCAATAATCTTCTTCATAAAAGAACCAGTACAAGAAGTATCGAGCATGGAGCGATTATTGAGAGAAAGCCGAGCATAAAAAATTTGAATGATCATTTCTCTTGAGAGCTCATGATTGGGGCATGAATATAACATTGACTTAAGCCTCCCCCAAGCTTGAGCGATACTTTCTCCTTTGTGAGGCCAAAAATTATATATATAATTACGATCACAGTGAACCTAATGCATAGGATAGAACTTCTGATGAAATTCCAACTTCAATCGATTGTAGTTCCATGATCCAATATCATCGCATAGCCTAAACCATGTCAATGCATCTCCCTTAAAAGATAAAGGGAAGACCTTCTTCTTGATAACATCCTCGGGCATACCTGCAAGCTCAAATAATCCACAAACTTCATCCACATAGATTAGGTGCAAATCGGGATGCAGTGTTCCATCTCCTATAAAGGGATTAGCTAGCAGTTTCTCTATCATACCTGAAGGAATTTCAAAGCAAACATTTTCAGTAGGTTCAGTAGGTTGAGGAGCAACTCTTTGCTCTACGGGTCGGGTTGAAGATACCCCGAACAAGCCCCTCGAAGGATTATGAGCCATAGTAACAAGTGACAGTAAATTTCAGCACACTATATAAATTTTTCCTTATCAAATTCCACTTACCAAAGGCGCTTCACTAGCCGGCAACGGCGCCAGAAAAGAGTCTTGATGACCCACAAGTGTAGGGGGTCTATCATAGTCCTTTTGATAAGTAAGAGTGTTGAATCCAACGAGGAGCAGAAGGAAATGATAGGCAGTTTTCAGTAAGGTATTTTCCGCAGGCACTAAAATTATCGGTAACAGATAGTTTTGGGATAAGGTAATTGGTAACAAGTGACAAATAGTAAAAGTAAATAAGGTGCAGCAAGATGGTCCAATCCTTTTTGTAGCAAAGGACAAGCCTGGACAAACTCTTATATGAAGGAAAGCGCTCCCGAGGACACATGGGAATTATCGTCAAGCTAGTTTTCATCACGTTCATACGATTCGTGTTCGTTACTTTGATAATTTGGTATGTGGGTGAACCAGTGCTTGGGTGTTTCCCTTACTTGGACAGGCATCCCACTTATGATTAACCTCTATTGCAAGCATCCGCAACTACAAAAGAAGTATTAAGGTAAACCTAACCATAGCATGAAACATGTGGATCCAAATCAGTCCCTTACGAAGCAACGCATAAACTAGGGTTTAAGCTTCTGTCACTCTATCAACCCATCATCTACTTATTACTTCCCAATGCCTTCCTCTAGGCCCAAACAATGGTGAAGTGTTATGTAGTCGACGTTCACATGACACCACTATAGGAAAGACAACATACATCTTATCAAAATACCGAACAAATACCAAATTCACATGACTACTTATAGCAAGACTTCTCCCATGTCCTCAGGAACAAACGTGAGTACTCACAAAGCATATTCATGTTCATAATCAAAGGGGTATTAATATGCATATAATGGATTTGAACATATGATCTTCCACCAAGTAAACCAACTAGCATCAACTACAAGGATTAATCAACACTACTAGCAACCTATAGGTACCAATCTGAGGTTTTGATACAAAGATTGGATCCAGGAGATGAACTAGGGTTTGAGAGGAGATGATGCTGGAGAAGATGTTGATGAAGATAACCCTCCCCAAGATGGGAGAGTTGTTGGTGATGACGGCGGTGACGGTTTCCCCCTCCCGGAGGGAAGTATCCCCGGTAGAACATCTCCCCCGGAGCCCTAGATTGGTTCCGCCAAGGTTCCGCCTTGAGACGGTGGCGCTTTGTCCTGAAAGCCTCCTTCTGATTTTTTTTCCAGGTCAAAACACCTCATATAGGAGAAGATGGGTATTGGGGAGTCAACAGGTGGCCCACGAGGCAGGGGGCGCGCCCAGGGGGTGCCCCCACCCTCATGGAGAGGTGGTGGCCCCCCTGACGAATCTCTTTCGCCAAATATTTTTTATATTTTCTGAAACAATGTTTCGTGGTGTTTCGGGGCTTTTTGAGTTGTCCAGAATAGGTCTCCAATGTTTGCTCCTTTTCCAGCCCAGAATTCCAGCTGCCGGCATTCTCCCTCTTCATGTAAACCTTGTAAAATAAGAGAGAAAAGGCATAAGTATTGTGACATAATGTGTAATAATATCCCTTAGTGTAATAAATATCAACATAAAAGCATGATGCAAAATGGACGTATCAGGCCCATATAGGCCGATTAAGCCCCCGGGGGGTTCCGGTAACTTCCCGGTACTCTGGTATTTATCCGGTGACCCCCGAAACCCTTCTGATGTCTGAATATAACCTTCCAATATATCAATCTTTATGTCTCGACCATTTCGAGAGTCCTCGTCATGGCCGTGATCACATCCGGGACACCAAACTACCTTCGGTACATTAAAACACATAAACTCATAATACCGATCGTCATCGAACGTTAAGCGTGCGGACCCTGCGGGTTCGAGAACTATGTAGACATGACCGAGACTCATCTCCGGTGAATAACCAATAGCGGAACCTAGATGCTCATATTGGTTCCTACATATTCTACGAAGATCTTTAACGGTCAAACCGCATAACAACATACGTTATTCCCTTTGTCATCGGTATGTTACTTGCCCAAGATTCGATCGTCGCTATCATCATACCTAGTTCAATCTCGTCACCGACAAGTCTCTTTACTCGTTCCATAATACATCATCGCGGGACTAACTCATTAGTTGTTTGCTTGCAAGGCTTATTACGATGTGTATTACCGAGAGGGCTCAGAGATACCTCTCCGACACTCGGAGTGACAAATCCTATTCTCGATCTATGCCAACACCACAAACACCTTCGGAAACACATGTAGAGCATCTTTATAACATCTTTATAATCACCCAGTTATGTTGTGACGTTTGATAGCACACAAGGTGCTCCTTCGGTATTCGGGAGTTGCATAATCTCATATGTTGGAAATATGCCCTAGAGGCAATAATAAAATGATTATTATTATATTTCCTTGTTCATGATAATCGTCTATTGTTCATGCTATAATTGTGTTAACCGTAAACCGTAATACATGTGTGAATACATAGACCATAATTTGTCCCTAGTGAGCCTCTAGTTGGCTAGCTCGTTGATCAATAGATGGTCACGGTTTCATGACCATGGACATTGGATGTCGTTGATAACGGGATCACATCGTTAGAAGAATGATGTGATGGACAAGACCCAATCCTAAGCATAGCACAAGATCGTGTAGTTCGTCTGCTAAAGCTTTTCCAATGTCAAGTATCATTTCCTTAGACCATGAGATTGTGCAACTCCCGAATACCGTAGGAATGCTCTGGGTGTGCCAAATGTCACAACGTAACTGGGTGGCTATAAAGGTGCACTACGGGTATCCCTGAAAGTATCTGTTGGGTTGGTAAAAATCGAGACTGGGATTTGTCACTCCGTGTGAGGGAGAGGTATCTTTGGGCCCACCCGGTAAGACATCATCGTAATGAGCTCAATGTGACTAAGGAGTTGGTCACGGGATAATGTTTTACGGAATGAGTAAAGAGACTTGCCGGTAATGAGATTGAACAAGGTATAGTGATACCGACGATCGAATCTTAGGCAAGTACTATACCGGTAGACAAAGGGAATTGTCTACGAGATTGATTGAATCCTTGACATCGTGGTTCATCCGATAAGATCATCGTGGAACATGTGGGAGCCAACATGGGTATCCAGATCCCGCTGTTTCTTATTGGCCGGAGAGATGTCTCGGTCATGTCTTCATGGTTCCCGAACCCGTAGGGTCTACACACTTAAGGTTCGATGACGCTAGAGTTATAGGGAATGTATGTATGTGGTTACCGAATGTTGTTCGGAGTCCGGGATGAGATCTCAGACATCACGAGGAGTTCCTGAATGGTCCGGAGGTGAAGATTTATATATGGGAAGTCATTATACGGTCACCGGAAAGGTTCGGGGGGGGGTGCCGGTATTGTATCGGGACCACCGAAGGGGTTCGGGGGTCCACCGGGAGGGTCCACCTACCGCGGAGGGCCCTATGGGCTGTATATGGAAGGGGACGAGCCCCTAAGTGGGCTGGGCGCCTCCCCCTAGGGCCCATGCGCCTAGGGTTAGGGGAAACCCTAAGGGGGGCGCCCCCCTTGGCTTGGGGGGCAAGCCCCCCCCCCCCTCCGGGCCGCCGCCCCCCCTCTAGATCCCATCTAGAGGGGGTCGGACCCCTCTCCTCTTCCCCTATAAATAGTGGGGTTTTTGGGGATGCTCAAGACATGAGTCTTTCTCCCTCTTGGCGCAGCCCTACTTCTCCTCCTCCTCGTCTCTCATAGCGCTTAGCGAAGCCCTGCTGGAGAACCACACCCCTCCACCACCACCACGCTGTCGTGCTGCTGCTGGATAGAGTCTTCCCCAACCTCTACCTCTCTCCTTGCTGGATCAAGGTGTGGGAGACGTCACCGGGCTGTACGTGTGTTGAACGCAGAGGCGTCGTTGTTCGGTGCTTAGATCGGATTCGGCCGCGATCTGAATCGCTTTGTGTACGACTCCACCAACCGCGTTCTTGCAACGCGTCCGCATCGCGATCTTCAAGGGTATGAAGATGCAGTCCCCTCTCTCGTTGCTAGTCACTCCATAGATTGATCTTGGTGATGCGTAGATTCTTTTTAATTTCTGCAATGATCCCCAATAGTGGTATCAGAGCTAGGTTTATGCATAGTTTCTATGGACGAGTATAACACAAATTGTTGTGGGCGTCGATTTTAGCAATTTACTTGCCGTTACTAGTCTTATCTTGATTCAGCGGCATCGTGGGATGAAGCGGCCCAGACCGACCTTACACGTACGCTTACGTGAGACCGACTGACATGCACTAGTTGCATAAGGTGACTAGCGGGTGTCTTTTTCTCCCACTTTAGTCGGATCGGGTTTGAAGAAAAGGGTCCTTATGAAGGGTAAATAGTAATTGGCATATCACGTTGTGGTTTTAGCGTAGGTAAGAAACATTCTTGCTAGAAACCTATAGCAGCCACGTAAAAACTTGCAACAATAATTAGACGGCGTCTAACTTGTTCTTGCAGCATATGCCGTGTGATGCGATATGGCCAAAAGGATGTGATGAATGATATATGTGATGTATGAGATTGAGATTGTTCTTGTAATAGGAATCACGACTTGCATGTCGATGAGTATGACAACCGGCAGGAGCCATAGGAATTGTCTTATTTTATTGTATGGCCTGCATGTCAATGAAAATGCCATGTAATTACTTTACTTTATTGCTAATCGTTAGCAATAGTAGTAGAAGTAACAGTTGGCGAGACAACTTCATGAAGACACGATGATGGAGATCATGGTGTCATGCCGGTGACGATGATGATCATGGAGCCCCGAAGATGGAGATCAAAAGGAGCAAAATGATATTGGCCATATCATGTCACTATTTGATTGCATGTGAAGTTTATCATGTTTTACATCTTATTGGCTTAGAACGACGGTAGCTTAAATAAGATGATCTCTCACTAAAATTTCAAGAATTGTGTTCCCCCTAACTATGCACTGGTGCTAAGGTTCGTTGTTCTAAAGCACCACGTGATGATCGGGTGTGATAGGCTCTAACGTTCGCATACAACGGGTGTAAGCAAATTTACACACACAATACACTTAGGTTGACTTGACGAGCCTAGCATGTACAGACATGGCCTCGGAACACGGAAGACCGAAAGGTCGAACATGAGGCGTATAGAAGATACGATCAACATGGAGATGTTTAGCGTTGATGACTAGTTCGTCTCACGTGATGATCGGACACGGCCTAGTCGATTCGGATCATGTGTCACTTAGATGACTAGAGAGATGTCAATCTGAGTGGGAGTTCATTAAATTTCATTAGATGAACTTACTTATCATGAACATAGTCTATAAATCTTTACAATATGTCTTGTAGATCAAATGGCCCACGCCAATGTTGCCCTCAACTTCAACGCGTTCCTAGAGAAAACCAAGCTGAAAGACGAGTAGCAACTATACGGATTGGGTCCGTAACTTGAGGATCATCCTCATAGCTGCCAAGAAAGCATATGTCCTTGAAGCACCGCTAAGTGACGCACCCATTTTCCCAGCAACTAAAGACGTTATGAACGCTTGGCAATCGCGTAGTGATGATTACTCCCTATTTCAGTGCGGCATGCTTTACAGCTGAGAGTCGGGGCTCCAAAAGCGTTTTGAGCAACACGGAGCATATGAGATGTTCCAAGAGCTGAAAATGGTTTTCCAAGCTCATGCCCGGGTCGAGAGATATGAAGTCTCTGACAAGTTCTACAGTTGTAAGATGGAGGAAAACAGTTCTGTCAGCGAGCATATACTCAAAATGTCTAGGTTGCACAACCAATTGTCTCAGGTGGGAGTTAATCTTCGAAATTATGCAGTCATTGACAGAATCCTACAGTGTCTCCCACCTAGCTACAAGATCTTTGTGATGAACTACAATATGCAAGGGATGGAGAAGTCCATTTCTGAGTTATATCCAATGCTGAAATCAGCGGAGGTGGAGATCAAAAGGGAACATCAAGTGTTGATGGTGAATAAAACCACTAAGTTCAAGAAAGGCAAGGGTAAGAAGAACTTCAAGAAGGACGGCAAGGGAGTTGCCACGCCCGGTAAGCTAGTTGTCGGGAAGAAGCCAAAGAATGGACCCAAGCCTGAGACTGAGTGCTTTTATTGCAAGGGAACGGGTCACTGGAAGCGAAATTGCCCCCAAATACTTAGCGGATAAGAAGGCCGGCAACATAAAAGGTATATGTGATATACATGTTATTGATGTGTACCTTACCAGCGCTCGTAGTAGCTCCTGGGTATTTGATACCGGTGCAGTTGCTCACATTTGTAACTCAAAGCAGGAGCTGCGGAATAAGCGGAGACTGGCGAAGGACGAGGTGACGATGCGCATCGAGAATGGTTCCAAGGTCGATGTGATCGTCGTCGGCACGCTACCTCTACATCTACCTTCGGGATTAGTTTTAAACCTCAATAATTGTTATTTAGTACCAGCTTTGAGCATGAACATTGTATCTGGATCTCGTTTAATGCGAGATGGCTACTCATTTAAATCTGAGAATAATTGTTGTTCTATTTATATGAGAGAAATGTTTTATGGTTATGCCCGCTGGACAATGGTTTATTTTTATTAAATCTCGAACGTGATGTTACACATATTCATAGTGTGAATGCCAAAAGATGTAAGGTTGATAATGATAGTCCCACATACTTGTGGCATTGCCGCCTTGGTCATATTGGTGTCAAACGCATGAAGAAACTCCATGCAGATGGATTTTTGGAGTCTCTTGATTATGAATCATTTGACACGTGCGGACCATGCCTCTTGGGCAAGATGACCAAGACTCCGTTCTCCGGAACAATGGAGCGAGCAACCAACTTGTTGGACATCATACATACTGATGTGTGCGGTCCAATGAGCGTTGAGGCTCGCAGTGGTTATCGTTATGTTCTCACCCTCACTGATGACTTAAGTAGATATGGGTATGTCTACTTGATGAAACACAAGTCTGAGACCTTTGAAAAGTTCAAGGCATTTCAGAATGAGGTTGAGAATCAACGTGATAGAAAAATAAAGTTCTTAGGATCAGATCATGGAGGAGAATATTTAAGTCACGAATTTGGCACGCACATAAGGAAATGTGGAATTGTGTCACAACTGACACCGCCTGGAACACCTCAGCGTAACGGTGTGTCCGAACGTCGTAATCGTACTCTGTTGAACATGGTGCGATCTATGATGTCTCTTACCGATTTACCGCTATCATTTTGGGGTTATGCTTTAGAGACTGTCGCATTCACTTTAAATAGGGCACCGTGGAAATCCGTTGAGACGACACCGTATGAATTATGGTTTGGGAAGAAACCTAAGTTGTCGTTTCTAAAAGTTTTGGGATGCGATGCTTATGTCAAGAAACTTCAACCTAAAAAGCTCGAACCCAAATCGGAAAAATGCGTCTTCATAGGATACCCTAAGGAAACTATTAGGTATACCTTCTACCTCAGATCCGAAGGCAAGGTCTTCGTTGCCAAGAATGGATCCTTCCTGGAGAAAGAGTTTCTCTCGAAAGAAGTAAGTGGGAGGAAAGTAGAACTTGATGAGGTGGTTGTAACCCCTCTTGAACCGGAAAGTAGCGCAACACATGAAGATGTTTTGGTAGTGATCAGAGTTTGTCAGAATCTTAGAAGATGATTTAGATTCTCAGACTCAAATAGCAATGTCTGCGGGAAACAACAACTTCCTCCCTCCCAAAATAAGTGTCGTTGAAGTTGTACTAAATCATTGACACTTATTTTGGGACGGAGAGATTAAACACACAATAGCAACAGGAGAAGTTTATTTTTCTATCTGATGATAATATCTTTCAGTTTAACAAATGTAGAAACTAAGACATACAAAAATCCAGCTTTCAAAAATTTATGTAATCTAACAAACATGAAGATATTTCACAAGGAAAAACATGAAGGTACACACAACAACTCAAAAAATTCCCCAGACCAACACTAAATAAATGGGCGGCTGGCAGAAGTGTGAGCCGTTGAGGCATCAGATAAACCTATTTTGCTATGGCGCAGTATGGATAGCAGTAGCAGGCAGACTTTGCACAACTGGAACCTGCTTGTCATGGAGGGTGCTTGTGGTACCTGAACAAGCTCCGCCCGTTGGAGGACTTGTCGTAGTAAGTGTGATCGACCGCCCAGCATCGCTAGGGACTTCTCCAACTCCTTCAAAGACTCCTGCAACTTCTGCTCAGGGGCTTCACCATGCCACCAACTTCTTCAGGTGCCAACAACATGAACAAATAACGGGGTGGGAGGGGGAAGGGAACAGAGATGGAGGAGGGAGAAGGGAGAGGAGAGAAGAGGGGGAAAGAGGAAGGGGTGGAGATACCTGTGATAACGGGGAGGCGGCAGTGCGGGATGGGAAGACTCGCCGCCGGCGAGCAGGATGAAGAGTTGGCGGCTCCAACCCTAGCTTGCGTGTGAGAACTGCATCCGTCGCACACAACCAGGGCATCCATCGTCTGCCGTCGTGCTCCAGCGAGCCGGCGACCAAGGGTTGCCTGGAGGGGAGGTGGAGGCGACCAGAGCCGGCGGCGGCGCGGCGCCGAGGTTGGTGCGACGACGAGCTCGGGCGGTGAGGCAGCGGGGCAGAAGCTGCAGGAAACGGCCGTGGCGACCTCAAGGCCGAGCTCAGGCTATGGCTTCCCTGGCTCGAGAGGCCGTGGCGGCACCCGACGCAGCGGCGGGGCGAAGAGGAGGCCGGCCGTCGGGAAGGCAGGAGCTCCTCGTCCCCTCGATCCAGATCGGGATCGAGGAGGGAGCAACAGGGGCGCGAAGGAGCGGGCGACCCGCGGGCGGCGGTCAGGGCGTAGGTTTTTTCGTAGGTTTTTTTCGTATATTTTTTTCAGGTGCGAGTTCTTTCGATCAACCGGAGGGTTTAGCACTGGACATAGTGGGAGCATACCGATTTTTATTTCCTGGTTCGAGGGCAGAGGGAGGAATCGAGGGGATGCGGGAGGTGGGATCGAGGACGAAAAAAAATCGTCTCCGGTGGGACGAAAATTGACCAGCGGAGACTACCAACTGCTCCATTAAAGTAGAGATTTCAAAAATACATATACTATGAAAAAGTAGTAATAAATGCAGTGCAAAGAAAACTAAATCCAGTATACATAATAAATGTTTGCCTCACTTTTAGAAAATGCTTCTACCATTAAGAAAATAAATGAACATTTAAAAAATGTTCACGCATTCCAGAAATGTGTATGTGACATTTTCTTACAAATGTTATCAATGTGAAAAATTGATCATGTAATTCCAAAAAACAGTTTTGCTCCATTATAAAAATGTATGTTACATACTTACATTTAGAAAAATATGTTCATGCGTTTCAAATAAATGTTGTATCATTTAAAAAAAATGTTTATCCAATCTAACAAAAGTTTTCATAGTTCATAGAAAGTATGTGAAGTTTAAAAATGTGTATACAATGTAAACAAAATGATTGTAATGCATACAAATGTTTCATTACCATTAAAAAAAGTATTGTACGTGATATTGAAAGAAAATATCCCATGTTCAAAAAATTGTTCCTGACATGTTTTTTGTTTTTTGCACAATGTCGAAAAATGTGTTTCAAGAAATGTTTTTCCCATTAAAAATTTCTGTGACATTTTATAGAAATATTCAACTGTTTAGAAAAAAATCCTGTGAAATTTCTGAAAATGTTTATACAGTATAAGCAAATGTTCATGTAGTTTATAAAAATGTTTGTTGCCAATAAAAACATGTACAAGGCGTATTTAGAAAATATACTGTGTATTAAAAAATTGTTTAAAACAGGTATGTTTAAAAAAATGAACAACTTGTATTTGTTGAATATTAAACGTGTATCAAAAAATGTTTAATGTGTGTACTAAAATTATATAAGTTATGCACTGAAGAAAGTAGAAATGTGTTAAAAAGAAAATTTATGAAAATAAAAAAAACCCAAAGAAAACCAAAGTATAACAAATAAACAAAGAAAAACAAAAATATAACGAAAAAAATCAAAATAGAAATGGTGGAAAGGCAAAAAGCAAAAAAATAAAAAGAAACCAAAGAAAATTGGAGCACAACGAACGTACAGCGATCTGAGCGGCAGTGAGCGGCCTGTGCTAGTAGGCCTGTTCAATAATCGTCCACCCGTAGGCGATTCCTAATTGGAATCGGTGCAATCGAGTCACACTCTCACGGGAAAGAAAGAAGTATACTTTTAACCCCTAAATCCTCTCCAATGGAGCTATAATCCCCTCAACTCGAATTTGGTATAATTTCAACCCTAAACATGTCAAAATCGGATTAACCAAGCCCTAAGTGGTTTCTGCGACATCAAAACTGGTTTTACAGGTGGTTTCGGTTATTTTGACAATGACTAGGCGATGATGTGGCCAATTGTCGCCGTGCTCAGTGTCCATGGGCTCCCTATGGATGAACGAGAGAGAGGCCAACGACATGGTGGGCATGGAGAGCATCTTAGCCGTGAACTCCGAGGCGCAGTATGACTTGCGCACCATGCGGACGCCTGAGTTCCCCCGGCTCGCCGGGAGCGAGGGCTTGTTCCCATAGTCCGGCACGGCGGGAGACATTATCGTCGCCTTGTCGTGGTGTTCGACACCGGTGCCTGAGCTGAGAGCCAGAGCTGCGACGACACGGGCCTCGGCGAGGTGTCCTCATCGTAGAAGAGCACGTGCATGGTATGGACAAGGTCCGTTGGCTCGGCGGCAGCTTCATATTGGAGACTCGGATTTCCTGGCCGTCATGGATGCCATCGTGGCTGCGCCGTGAGCTCGCGCTCTCGCTTGGCGGTGACTCCGTCGACTGCACGCGGAACAGTGTCGCCATCAACGTGTTCCCTTTGGTGACTTCCCGGCGTGCGTCGTCCCTGCGAACTGAACCACGGTGCCATCCGCGATCTACAGTTACATGCCGAACAGATCTACCGTACATGACGCTGGACACACTCCAGGTATCTACTTGCATGTAGTTCACGACGGAGCCGGTGCCATGCATGCGCGCGGAACGGAGGTGGACAACCGCAGCGACTTGCTGAACATGTCGCGCGAGAAGAGCGATGTACGGCGTCACCGTGCTAGGGTAGATCGCCTTCATAACTATGGCGGCAATCGGGACACTGGAGGAGATAGTGATGGCAAGGTACGCTAGAGGCCGTACAGAGTTATTCCCAAGTTATTGCCACCTGAGCGGCACGTCACGAAAAATCGGTGCCTAATTACCACCATATGCTGCAAAACCACTTTTGATGTGGCATGAAACCACTCAGGGCTTGATTAATCCGGTTTTGACATGTTTAGGGTTGAAATCATACCAAATTCAAGTTGAGGGGGTTATGCCTCCATTGGAGGGGATTTGGGGGTGAAAAGTATACTTCTTTCCACGGGAAATAGTGCAAGCCGCCCGCATCAGCGACTTAGTAGACTGCATTTTGTGTGGCCCAGTTGCCATACTTGTTTTTCAATTTTATGATAAAAGATGTATTTTATAACCTGGTTAGATAGTACCTCCGTCCCAAAATAAGTGACTAAAAAGTGACTCAACTTTGCACTAACTTTAGTGCAAAGTTTTTAAAAAATGGTTTTAAAAAATTTTGGAGTAGTTTTTTGTGTGATATAAATAATTTCCTCTTACACATCCAAACAATAAAAAATATTATTTTAAAAAATGACCGTATACTTTGAATGTGGTCATGTATTTTTCAATATTATTGAGAACTAAAAAACTGGTTTGTGTATTTTTTAATAATCATGTAATTTTTAAAAAAATTGTGCTTATTAATTTTTTCAAAGGTTCCGAGTCAAAAATATTGTTCATTGGAACTTCGAGTGAGTAAGATAAGGAGGAGTAGAAGGAGGAGGAGCTTTCATTGAAATAGTGGTTTCATCAAGTGATGGCAAGAGATAGAATGCTAATAATCCAAAGTCTGAAGCATTAAAATATATTTCTATAATTTTGAAAAGTGTTTGTGCATATTTTTAAAGAGAAGTTTTCATGATTTAAAAAAAATTTACAAGTGTTAGTGCATTTTTTAAGTGTTCATAAAATTTTAGAAAATATTTCCAAAAAGTTTGTGTAACTATTTTTTTAAAATCATGTATGTTTGAAAATTCTTCATGCATTTTCTTTAAAATATCCATGCATTTAAAAAATCATTTTTGCAAATTTAAAAAGGTGTTCCCGCATTTTCATAAATTTTATTATACTTTTACAAAATGCCACGCGCTACAGTTATTTCCTGCTATTTTCAGAGCAATTGTTAATGGAGCAGAGGAAGAGTCCAACCTAGTGGATACTTAATGTTGGGCTTCTGGCCAGAGGATACACTACGATAAATCATTTATATTCTTCTGTAACGGTTGTCCTTAGATTGTCCGTGATGGGGTGAAAGGTAATTTGCAAGTTCCTAATGAGTCCTTGGGTGACAGATATCTAGGGATGTCAACGGATGTGGGCTATTTCAAAAAAAGGGACATTCAACTATCTTAGTGGCCATATTTGGGCAAAAATAAAAGGATGGCTGGGAAATTTATTATCGTAGGCGGCAAAGAAGTTTTGATCAAATTAGTGGCTCGGGCCATACCAGTTTTTTCCTTGACATGTTTTAAGGTTCAATATGGTTTATGTGAACACATAAACTCACTCATCAAGATATTTTGGTAGGCCAGTAAACATGGCGAAAGGAAGGTTGCATGGGTTTCTTAGGGAGTCATGATAATGTGATAAAGGCCTAGGTGTCCCGACTTTCGATCTTTTGATGACGAGTAACTATCATTTTGGGTGGAATAGACTTTGATGACCCGACTACGAATGTGCGAAGACATTGTGCCTTAGCAATCGCTAAACCAACTATGAGAGATTATTGACCACGTCGGAGCATGATCAACCTACACTAGTAGAAAACGAGGAAATGGTCCCGCCCATTAGTCCCGGTTCGGTCCAGAACCGGGACCAATGGGGCATCGGACCCGGTTCGTGAGCCCAGGGGGCCGGTCGGACCATGTGGGCCTTGGTCCCGGTTCATCTGGACCTTTTGGTCCCGGTTGGTGCGACGAACCGGGACCAATGGGTCTTGCTCCTGGCCCACCACGATTGGTCCCGGTTGGTGACTTGAACCGGGACCAAAGGCTCCCCTTTAGTCCCGGTTGATGTCACCAACCGGGACCGATGAGGTGCCTATATATACCCCCTCGCGTAAGAGCAGAGCACACTGCTCTGTTTTTTCTGGCCGAGGGGGAGAGGGCTTGGTGGTGCTCTAGCTCACCTCCTATGCACACAACGTGTTCGATGGAATGCCCGAGCCATACTAGTTAAGCTTTTCTCCTCTCGAAGCTCGAAATCCAAGCTCCATTTTCTCCGAGATTTGTCTAGGTTTAGCGGTCCGTCACGTCCCGTCCCCGTCTTCGCCGTCGTCGATCGCCCCCGCCGATCTCGTCACCGGCACCACCGTGGTGAGCCTCTTGTTATGTCCATGCTTTTCTTACTTTTATTATTGCTTTAGATAGATATTTGTCTAATTTTCTTACGTTTATTATTGCTTGTTATTATATAGTGCGATGGTTTTGATATCCGCCCACGTGGGCCCTCGTCCTGTCTACGATTCGGATGTGGTATATTATCTTTAACTTATAACTATTTGTTTTAGTGTTTATGACAATTATGCCGACCAACCTGACATGCATAGATGTTTTTATATGTCTAGGAGGTAGTTGAACCGGAAATTCCAAACGACCCTCTTGTGGAGAGGTTAAATTTAGTTGAAGAGAAAAACATTTCCTTGAAGAAAAAATTGGAAAAAATGGAGGAAGAGAAGATGGAATTGGAGTTGCATGTTGCGGAAGTCGTCGATGATCACAAGATCAAGATGGACCCTATTGTCGAGAGGTTAAATTTAGTTGAAGAAGAAAACAATTTCTTGAAGGAAAAAATAAAAAAATTGAGGACGAGAAGATGATATTGGAGTTGCATGTTGCGGATGTCGTCGATGATCACAAGATCAAGATGGATGCAATGCGGTTGAAGATTAGAAAGATAAGAAAATATGCCATTCATACCGAGGCTTGGTATCATTATGCCATTGGATCAATTGTTACCTTGGTTGCGATTATGATCGCATTTGTTTTCGCATTGAAATGTTTTACATAGTTTCAATGTATGGTGAAAATTAATTAGATGCTCTGGAGAGCTATATGTTGTTAGATGAGAACTATGTATGTACTTTGGTTTTAATGTGATGATGAATTTCTATTAATTTGGTCACTTAATTATCTGTCGGAGATATTGACCATGGGTACCCTCGGCGCCTACCTTTGGTATTTTAAGACAAATAACAGCCGCTTGGTCTACTGCGGCCGTTTGCTCCACGAGCCGCCTCCTAGGGTAGCCTACCCTAGGAGCCGGCTGCCAGCAGACGGCAGGGACCCAACAGGCGGCAACTCCCGCGCCACCAGCCCGCAGACGGCCTCGCATTCCTCCCTCAGGGAACACGCTGAGGAGGGTCCCGGCGTGGCGGGGGCATGGCTACAGGAGAACATGTCCTTAGAAAATCCATAAGGACATGGCTACAGTGACCATGTACTTTGGGGATATCTCCTAAACGGCGGGTCGCTGTAGCCACGAGGCTCGTGACCAAGCAGCGGTCAGAGGAGGCCACGATCTCACTACCCACAAACGGCGGGGCCAGCAGGTGGCTGGCCCCATCGGTCAGCGAGCAAGCTCAACAACAAACCGCCTCTGGCAGGCGGCCAAGGGAGACGGCCGTCTGGTAGCAGACGGCAAACCCCACCCTAGAAGTCCGAGCTTCATCAAGATGACGGGATGGGGCGAGGCGGCAGCGTACGGTGAGGGACGATGGTGTTGGGGAACGTTGCATGGGAAACAAAAAATTTTCCTACGCTCACCAAGATCAATCTAGGAGATGCATCTACGAGGGGAGAGTTGGATCCACATACCCTTGTAGATCGCTAAGCGGAAGCGTTCAAGAACGCGGTTGATGGAGTCGTACTCGCCGCGATTCAGATCGCTGAAGATCCAAGCACTGAAGCAACGGTGCCTCCGCGTTCTTCACACGTACAGCTCGGGGACGTCTCCTCCTTCTTGATCCAGCAAGGGGGAAGGAGAGGTTGATGGAGACACCGGCAGCACGACGGCGTGGTGGTGATGGTGGTGGAGGATTCCAGCAGGGCTTCGCCAAGCACCGCGGGAAAAACGAAGATGGATGTGGGAGAGGGAGGGCAGCGCCGAGGCACGAACGTGTGTGGCTGCCCTCCCTCTGCCTCTCTTTATATAGGGGGGTAGAGAGGGGAGGGGCGCCCTAGGGTTTACCCCTAGGGGCGGCGGCCAAGTGGAGATGGGGGGGCGGCGGCCAGGGCTGCGGCCAGGGTTAGGGCTC
>LR738716.1:31340013-31361094 GCA_902687465.1 Secale cereale | reverse complement strand
CCTGCCGCCAAAAGCCTGGCCACTTCTTCTCCTATAGCCTTGCGCCTCTCTTCGTTAAAGCGGCGCAGATACTGTTTTACCGGTTTAAACTTCGGATCAATATTTAACTTGTGCTCAGCGAGTTCCCTCGGTATACCTGGCATGTCAGAAGGTTTCCATGCAAAGATATCCCGGTTCTCACGGATGAACTCGATGAGCGCGCTTTCCTATTTAGGATCCAGGTTAGCACTGATGGTGAATTGCTTAGACGAATCTCCAGGCACAAAATCAACCTGCTTAGTCTCTTCCGCTGATTTGAACTTCAAAGCCGGATCATGCTCGGTAGTTGGCTTCTTCAGCGGAGTCATATCTGCCGGATCAACATTATCCTTATAAAATTTTAACTCTTCCGTGGCACATACCGCTTCTGCATAAGCTGCATCACCTTCCTCACATTCCACTGCTATCTTACGACTGCCATGCACCATAATTGTGCCTTTATGACCCGACATCTTAAGCTGCAGATAAACATAACATGGCCTAGCCATAAATTTAGCATAAACCGTCCTCCCAAACAAAGCATGATACGGACTTTTAGTTTTGACAACTTCAAAGGTGATCATCTCCGATCTGGAATCATGCTCATCCCCAAAGGTAACTTCTAAGTCAATCTTACCAACTGGATAAGCTGACTTACCTAGGACCACCCCGTGAAACACTGTGTTTGATGTCCTTAACTGTTTATCTGTCAGACCCATACGGCGAAAGGTCTCGTAATATAATATATTGATACTGCTACCTCCATCCATGAGGACTTTAGTAAACTTGTATCCTCCCACCTGAGGTGCCACCACCAAGGCTAAATGTCCCGGATTATCTACCCGTAACGGGTGGTCCTCTCTGCTCCATACAATGGGCTGCTCTGACCATCGTAGAAACTGTGGCGTCGCCGGTTCTACCGCATTAACAGCCCGCTTTAAAACCTTCTGGTCCCTCTTACATAAACTTGTGGTGAAAACATGATATTGACCGCTGCTCAACTCCTTCGGATTACTCTGGAATCCGGATTGCTGCTGTTGCTGCGGACGCTGTTGCTGCTGGTTTCCTTGGTTATTGTAACTCCCTTGACCCTGCTGCTGATTATTCTGATTGTTGTAGCCACCTTGATGATGCCATTGATTTCCCTGACCATTGTAACCACCTTGATGATGTGATTGATTTCCCTGACCATTGTAACCACCTTGATGATGTGATTGATTTCCCTGACCATTGTAGTTCCCTTGACTACTTTGGCCGCCTGGCCGGGATTGATAACCGCCGTTGTTCCCTTGATAGCCGTCGTTGCCCCTATATCCTGATCCGGAGTTGTTTCCTTGATAACCCGGACCATAAAATCCGGGCCCTGAACCGCCGTACGGGGGCCGGTTAGGAGGATTAAAATGGCCGTTCCCTGGTTTCATAGGGGACAGGCATTCTCTTATAGAATGTCTTGCAATCCTCCCTCTTCCACTATGCTTCAGACAGGGTTGATCCAAATCCTGCTCCCAACCCGGGTTTCCACAGCCGGTTTGGAGAGTGGAACCCTGCTGATTAACCTGAAGACCGCCTTGAGCCTGCGTACTGGCAACAAAATCGGAGTTGTTTTCTGCCTTTCGTTTGCCCAAAAAGCTTGAAGTAACCGGATTAACCGGCGCCGGTTTACCAGACTTGCTGGCCTTTCCTGTTTTATCTCCTTCTGACTCCGGATACTTGGTATTATCTGAGTCTCCGTACTTCACCAGGGCGCTCATCAAAGTCCCCATGTCATTGCACTCCCGTTTGAGCCGTCCGAGCTTTAATTTCAAAGATTCAAACCGGCAATTGTTCTCCAATGTTACAATTGCTGTGCTCGGGTTAATGCCGTTTGAGGAGTGCAAGATCTCTGCCACTCTGCGTACCCAAGCTGCTGTAGACTCCTGTTCTCCTTGCACGCATGCTGCTAAATCTATCACCGACATAGGTTGCTTGCACGTATCCTTGAAGTTTTTGATGAACTGACTGCGCAGCTCCCCCCATGATCCGATAGAATTCGGAGGTAGTGCCTTTAGCCAAGTCCGGGCCGTGCCCTCAAGCATCATAGTGAAATATTTGGCACAAGCCGATTCATCCACGTCCAGCATCTCCATGGCCATCTCGTAACTCTCCACCCAAGCTTCGGGCGGTAAATTGGCTGTGTAATTAGGCACCTTGCGAGGTCCTTTGAAATCCTTGGGCAACTTAACGCTCCGCAGGGCGGGGACGAGACATTGTATTCCAAAACCGCTCGCTGTAGCTCCTGTCCATGTAGCGCCTGTGTGAACCGGCGTCGACTGACGAACTTCCTCCCTGGCCTCCGATCTAGGCCGGTTTCGATCCGGGGCTGGCATCTCCGTCCTTGCCGGATTATCCTGCCTGTGCTGATGTCTCCTACGTTCACTGCTAGACACTTCTGGCTCCTCCCAATGTCTAGAGTAACTTCGGTTGGGACGCGGTGTCGAATGCAACCTTTCCCTGCTATGAGAGTATGCTTGCTGCTGTATCAACGCCGTATTGAGCAGTTTCTGGGCCCTGCGCGCCTCTATCGCCACCGGAGATGTTTCTTCCACAGGTAAAGCGGCCAACCGTGCTGCCGCTGCAGCAATATTATCCACAGGGTTTGAGTAGTGTCCCGGAGGGACGGGAACATAAGGCGCCGATGTAATCCGTCGCTCCCGTTCTGCGGCGGGCTGCTGAACCGGCTCCTCCCGAGCCGGTGGGCTTCTCCGGTTTAGGACCGGATTATTACTGGCCCCAGCCCCAGGTGTTTTGAACAAATTCGCAGATTCGTAACCCGGCGGTAGGCGGGATCGATACTTTCGCCCCCTTACTGCTTCCACAGAAGCCTGCTCCATCCTCAAGTGAAAAGCTTGATCATCCAACTCTGCTTGTCTTATGGCTAACATCTCCCCTTCTGCCTTTAAATCCTCCTTTAACTGATCGATCCGGGCTTTCAACTGAAGAAGCACTGCATCATGTTGCGCCTTGTCTGCTGGAGCTACGACCTCCACTGCCTTAGCTGTGAACTCCTCGATCAAGGTGGATAGAACTGCAGTAAGGGAGGGATTTGAACCGCTTCCCCCTGCACCAGCCTCCGCTGTTGTTCCGTTCGTCGGGGGTTGTGAACCGGCCATGAAGACCGCCACCCGGTTTGGCGGGCCGGAGGGGTCCGGAATACTGTTTCCATCGGACTCGCCCTCAGACCGGCCGTCCCGCAACTGATACAGAGATTCAGTTTCCCCGGATGAAGGCTCGTCATCTGAATAGACGACGGTTGCACCATCAGATTCCGACCCGTCCTCGGCTTGGCCTCCGTGAATCACTCCAACGAACACATGCTTCATGGCAGGCTGAATCCGGGCCGATCTCGCACGCTGAGCCGGCTCGACGATGTTGGGGAAGGTGTCCGGCTCAGGTCCCGGTTCTCCAATTTTGCCGATGAAGACTTGGATGCTGCCGAAGGGGACCCGGTACCCGTATTCGATTGAATCGGCCTCCGGTCCCCAACCTGCATCGTCGATGTATATCCGGCCACGACGACTCTTGGTCATCCGGCCGACTGCGTAACCCTTTAATCCTTCGAAGCCGCCTTTCAAGAACTCGAAACCATCGTGCGCGGGCCCCACGGTGGGCGCCAACTGTCGTGGAATTAACACGGCAGATGTCCGGTTTAGCGGACTTGATGATGGAACCATCGCACGGGTTAGCTTGAAAGGATTCATGGCACACAAAGGGACACAAAGGATTTATACTAGTTCGGCCCCTTCGAGAAGGTAAAAGCCTACGTCTAGTTGGTTTGGTATTGCTTGGGCGTCGGTTTACAGGGAGCGGATTCGCTTTGCCTGCGTCTCGACGGATTGATTGTTTCTTGTCCTTGAACCGGTACCGGGTCGTCCCTTTATATAGAGGTGACGCCTGGTCCGGTTTACAGAGTCCCGAGGCCGGCTCATAATCGTGTCCGCCTCGGTCTCTGCCCCTTTCTTTCTTATCTCTCAAGTTACATCTCTTGGCGGTTTACAAACCGTATCTCTATACATGGGCCCTGAAATCTCATGGGCCGTAATCTCTAAAATAATAAACCAAGTACAATATAACTAAGCCGGTTTACAATACCCGGTTTATACCTACTAACCATATCCCTGACAGGTGGGATGCCGGCCTCTCCGCGTCCATACAGGGTCTCGTGGCGGCACTTTGTGCGCCCTCCCCTTTTTGCACCATGTCGCCGCCGCTCGCTTCGACTCCGCCAGCGGAGCCGGAGCTCGTCATTTTGGGATCAACGACGGCGGGGATTCAACCCCCGTCGCCTCTATCATTTGTCGGGCCTTCTTACGGGCATATTTTTATCCCCTTTCAATGTTTTTCTCCTCTGTGTCCGGTGCAAGGGGAGGGGAGCTCGAGGACTCTAGACTCATCATCCAGCCGGCACGCGACAATGTCCACGACATCGGCCCTCGGAACGGTCGGCTCTTCTTCGGCGACGGTGGTAGCACCCTTCTTCCCGTCGGGGTTTTCTCAACGGGTGGCGTACGCTCCACCGGCAACCCCCACGGTAAGCTCATAATCCCCCCCTTACTTCGTAGTTAGGGTTCTTAGGGTAGTTCAACTAGTGTTAGATTATATTGTGAACACTGGATTCGATCCGATTCGATTCGATTTGATCGGATTCGATCCAAATTCACTGTTTTAGGGATGAATCAATGTGCATGCCTTGTTTGTTCACTCCACATGATAGTGTTAGATTAGATTGTTCGCAGTGAATGCTAGTGTGTTCAGTCCTAGTGCTATTGTTGATGGTGTTAGTGCCAAATTGTTAGTATGTTCACTCCACATGCCAAAGTGTGTAGTGTTTATGCTGCTATTATTGATGTTCTTAGTGTGTATGCTATTCAGATATTGTTGTTGTTCTTGTTGTTCTTGGGTATGTTAGTGATGTTCGTGCTGTTGTAGCTGTGTAAGTGTGTTGGATGATGTTCTTGCTATTGTTAGGCTACGTGAATGCATGATCAACATAGGACATTGTATGCGCATGCTAGTAGGACATATCCGAATGCCAAAAATAGTAGTAGGACATGCATGATCAGAGTAGTGCCACTGCCACGTCTTTCTTGGCTCCGGGTCATTCCCTTCCTAGGCCGCGTCGTCGTCCACCGCCCTGTTGCTCTAGGTATGGCGTCATCTACGCGGTCAAAGAACGACAACCATCGAACGAGGACTGGACGTAGAGAGGCTGTCAGCTCGGACCCATGAGGTCCATGGTCAGACGAGGCAGAAAAAAAGTCCTCCTCCTGACAGTTGGGACACACCAGCTACAACTTGTCACGCAAGGAAGTGTCTCCTTATTACACGAAAAAATGATCCCCCTGGCAACTGGGACCCACTAGCTATATCTTTGCACGCAATAAAGTGACTTCTTACCCCCACTAACACTTGTGACCCACCAGGTTGAAGCGTACGTAGCATTATCTGTCTAGCCGTAGACGTGTATACGTACATACTGGTCCATTGCTCTCATGAACCGTGACTGAGTAAGGAGCGACACGTGTCGTAGTAGCGCCGTCGACATACGTAGCATGTCACGCAGTCCCGTCTATATTGTGTACACGTACGTACAACCACGCTGTAAAAATATGGTCACATACGTACATACGGGCATGGTCTCGAACATGTACTGCAATGACACCCTGTTCATCTGCATCCAATTGGCTGGGTTGGAACGGAGAAAACAACACCGTGTTCATCAGGAGTCAAGCAACTGGGTCGAAATGTGTCCTATTCATCGAGATCCAACCTGCTTGGAAAGAACAGTTGAAACAGGGCTGATGTACCGCAAAATGAACGAAACAGAGTTCTCTTCAACCGCCTACCATCGAAACGGGGTCTTGTTGATGGCTCAAGAATTTATGAGGTTTTAGTAGTGCTTCTTGCTCGGTTTCACTAACATTCTTCGGATATGTCTAACGATTATCCCTCGAAAGAGAAGAAATTCTACTTCCTCAAGTAGGGAATATCATCTATGGAAGGAAACCAAGGAAGATTACTACAAATCAAGACAAATGGAGCAACTTTCATGAAGAAACCCAAGCCAACAAGCGCACGTGAGCAAAAGATGGCATTCCATACGAACGCAAGAGCTCACATGAGCTGTCGTATGGACTGCCATCAGCTCCACAACGTCTATACAAGCAACTTTCATAAAGGGCCCGAAGAGGAAGAAAACCCTAGCCGCCGTGACACCACCAGAATAGAGGAAAGGAGGATCTGAAGAACTTGGGAAGAAAACCCTAGCCGCCCCTGGTAATATCCTTCCTAATCTGGTTATGTTCACCGATGTTTCCAATTTCGGGGCCCCCTTTGGCATTTGTAGAATTCTCAATTGTTCTCTTCTCAATCATCTGTAGACTCTAGGCGCTGTGTAGTCCCGTGTATATTCGTATACACACACACGCACTGAAGTTTGACCATCACTCCATCAGGTATTGAGGTATATTCGTATAATATTTTTGTTGGAAATATGCCCTAGAGGCAATAATAAAAGAGTTATTATTATATTTCCTTGTTCATGATAATCGTTTATTATCCATGCTATAACTGTATTGATTGGAAACTCAAATACATGTGTGGATGAATAGACAGACTTTGTGTCCCTAGTGAGCCTCTACAGAACTAGCTCGTTGATCAAAGATGACCGCGGTTTCCAGGTCATAGACATGAGTTGTCATTTGATAACGGGATCACATCATTAGGAGAATGATGTGATGGACGAGACCCAAACGTTAAACATAGCTTTTGATCGTGTCAGTTATCGCTATAGTTTTCTGCATGTCAAGTATAAGTTCCTATGACCATGAGGTCATGTAACTCACTGACACCGTAGGAGTGCTTTGTGTGTGCCAAACGTCACAATGTAACTGGGTGACTATAAAGGTACTCTACAGGTATCTCCGAGGGTGTCTGTTGAGTTGACATGGATCGAGACTGGGATTTGTCACTCCGTGTGACGGAGAGGTATCTCCGGGCCCACTCGGTAATACGTCATCTCAATGAGCTCAAAGTGACTAAGTAGTTGGTCACGGGATTATGTATTACGGTAACGAGTAAAGAGACTTGCCGGTAACGAGATTGAACTAGGTATAGAGATACCGACGATCGAATCTTGGGCAAGTAACATACCGACGAGACAAAGGGAACTGTATACGGGATTGCCTGAATCCTTGACATCGTGGTTCATCCGATGAGATCATCGAGAAACGTGTGGGAACCAATATGGGTATCCAGATCCCGCTATTGGTTATTGACCTGGGAGTGTCTCGGTCATGTCTACATGGTTTCCGAACCTGCAGGGTCTACACACTTAAGGTTCGGTGACGCTAGGGTTGTTAGTGAGAACAGTGCATGGTTACCGAAGGTTGTTCGGAGTCCCGGATGAGATCTCGGACGTGACGAGGGTCTCCGGAATGGTCCGGGGACGAAGATTGATATATAGGATGAAAGGTTTCGGAGTCCGGAAGTGTTCCGGGGAGCATCGGGAAATCGGCGGATTACCGAAAAGGGTTTCGGGGGTCCCGGAAGTGGTTCTGGGCCTAATGGGCCACAAAGGGGGGACACCACAGCCCTCATAGGGCTGTGCGCCCCCCCTGGGCCCTCTCCTATGGCGCATGGGGGGCTGGCCCCTCCTAGGGCAGCCGCACCCCCTGGCTTGGGGGGCAAGGCACCTAGGGGGGGGGGGGGAAACCCTAGGGCCTGGCGCAGCCCTTGGCCGCCGCCCCCCCTCTGCCCTGGCCGCCGGCCCCCCTAGGGGAAACCCTAGGGCGCCCCCCTCTCCTCCTTCCCCCTATATATAGAGAGGTAGAGGGAGGGCAGCCAACACACGTTTGTGCCTCGGTGCTGCCCTCCCTCTCCCACAACATATTCGTCTTCCCGCGGTGCTTAGGCGAAGCCCTGCTGGAATCCTCCTCCACCATCACCACCACGCCGTCGTGCTGCCGGTCTCTCCATCAACCTCTCCTCCACCCCTTGCTGGATCAAGAAGAAGGAGACGTCCCCGAGCCGTACGTGTGAAGAACGCGGAGGCACCGTTGCTTCGGTGCTAGGATCTTCGGCGATCTGAATCGCGGCGAGTATGACTCCATCAACCGCGTTCTTAACGCTTCCGCTTAGCGATCTACAAGGGTACGTGGATCCAACTCTCCTCTCGTAGTAGCATCTCCTAGATTGATCTTGGTGAACGTAGGAAAATTTTTTGTTTCCCATGCAACGTTCCCCAACAGTGGTATCAGAGCTAGGATCTTGCGTAGATGCTTTCTCGAGTAGAACACAAAAGGGTTTGTGGGCGTTGATGTTTAAATTGCTGCCCTCCTTAGTCTTTCTTGATTCAGCGGTATTATGGGATGAAGCGGCCCGGACCAACTTTACATGTCCACGTACATGAGACCGGTTCCATCGACAGACATGTGACTTTTGTTGCATAAGATGGCTGGCGGGTGTCTGTCTCTCCTATCTTAGTTGAATCGGAATAGAACAAGGCGGTCCTTGTAGAAGGTTAAATAGCAACTTGAATATCACCGTTGTGGCTTTGCGTAGGTAAGAAGCGTTCTTGCTAGATACCCATAGCAGCCACGTAAAACATGCAACAACAAATTAGAGGACGTCTAACTTGTTTTTGCAGGGTATGTATGTGATATGATATGGCCAATGACATGCTGAGATATATTTGATGTATGAGATGATCATGTTGTAATAGTTAATATCGACTTGCATGTCGATGCATACGGCAACCGGCAGGAGCCATAGGGTTGTCTTTAATTTTTGTATGACCTGCGTGTCAATCATTAAGCGCTTTGTAATGCTTTACTTTATCGCTAAGCGGTAGCAATAGTAGTAAGAGCATGGTGGGCGCGCGACAACCCCGATGGCGACACGATGATGGAGATCATGATGATGGGGATCATGGTGTTACGCCGGTGACGATGGAGATCATGCCGGTGCTTTGGAGATGGAGATCAAAAGCACGAGTTGATGGCCATATCATGTCACTTATGATTTGCATGTGATGTTAATCCTTTTATGCATCTTATTTTGCTTAGGACGACGGTAGCATTATAAGATGATCCCTCACTAAAATTTCAAGATAAAATTGTGTTCCCCCCGAGTGTGCGCCGTTGCGAAGGTTCGTCGTTTCGAAGCACCACGTGATGATCGGGTGTGATAGACTCTACGTTCGCATACAACGGGTGCAAGCCAGTTTTGCACATGCAGAACACTCGGGTTAGACTTGACGAGCCTAGCATGTACAGACATGGCCTCGGAACACGGAAGACCGAAAGGTCGAGCATGAGTCATATAGTAGATATGATCAACATGAAGATGTTCACCATTAACACCACCTCATCTCACGTGATGATCGGACTTGGGTTGGTGGATTTGGATCATGTCACGCTCAGATGACCAGAGGGATGTCAATTTGAGTGGGAGTTATAAGTAATTGTTGGAAATATGCCCTAGAGGCAATAATAAAAGAGTTATTATTATATTTCCTTGTTCATGATAATCGTTTATTATCCATGCTATAATTGTATTGATTGGAAACTCAGATACACGTGTGGATGAATAGACAGACTTTGTGTCCCTAGTGAGCCTCTACAGGACTAGCTCGTTGATCAAAGATGACCGCAGTTTCCAGGTCATAGACATGAGTTGTCATTTGATAACGGGATCACATCATTAGGAGAATGATGTGATGGACGAGACCCAAACGTTAACATAGCTTTTGATCGTGTCAGTTATCGCTATAGTTTTCTGCATGTCAAGTATAAGTTCCTATGACCATGAGATCATGTAACTCACTGACACCGTAGGAGTGCTTTGTGTGTACCAAACGTCACAACGTAACTGGGTGACTATAAAGGTACTCTACAGGTATCTCCGAGGGTGTCTGTTGAGTTGACATGGATCAAGACTGGGATTTGTCACTCCGTGTGACGGAGAGGTATCTCCGGGCCCACTCGGTAATACGTCATCTCAATGAGCTCAAAGTGACTAAGTAGTTGGTCACGGGATTATGTATTACGGTAACGAGTAAAGAGACTTGCCGGTAACGAGATTGAATTAGGTATAGAGATACCGACGATCGAATCTCGGGCAAGTAACATACCGACGAGACAAAGGGAACTGTATACGGGATTGCCTGAATCCTTGACATCGTGGTTCATCCGATGAGATCATCGAGAAACATGTGGGAACCAATATGGGTATCCAGATCCCGCTATTGGTTATTGACCTGGGAGTGTCTCGGTCATGTCTACATGGTTTCCGAACCCGCAGGGTCTACACACTTAACGTTCGGTGACGCTAGGGTTGTTAGTGAGAAAAGTGTATGGTTACCGAAGATTGTTCGGAGTCCCGGATGAGATCCCGGACGTGACGAGGGTCTCCGGAATGGTCCGGAGACGAAGATTGATATATAGGATGAAAGGTTTCGGAGTCCGGAAGTGTTCCGGGGAGCATCGGGAAATCGGCGGAGTACCGGAAAGCGGTTTCGGGGGTCCGGAAGCAGTTCTGGGCCTAATGGGCCACAAGGGGGAACACCACAGCCCTCAGGGGGCTGTGCGCCCCCCCCCTGGGCCCTCTCCTTGTGCGCCAAGGGGGGTGGACCCCTCTAGGGTGGCCGCACCCCCTAGCCTTGGGGGGCAAGGCACCTAGGGGGGGAAACCCTAGGGCCTGCCTTGGCCGCCGCCCCCCCTTGCCCTGGCCGCCGGCCCCCTAGGGGGAAACCCTAGGGCGCCCTCACCTCTCCACCCCCCTATATATAGTGGGGCAAAGGGAGGGCAGCCAACACAGTTTGTGCCTCGGTGCTGCCCTCCCTCTCCCACAACATCTTCTTCTCCCGCGGTGCTTAGGCGAAGCTCTGCTGGAATTCTCCTCCACCATCACCACCACGCCGTCGTGCTGCCGGTTCTCCATCAACCTCTCCTCCACCCCTTGCTGGATCAAGAAGGAGGAGACGTCCCCGAGCCGTACGTGTGAAGAACGCGGAGGCACCGTTGCTTCGGTGCTAGGTCTTCGGCGATCTGAATCGCGACGAGTACGACTCCATCATCCGCGTTCATAACGCTTCCGCTTAGCGATCTACAAGGGTATGTGGATCCTACTCTCCCCTCGTAGTTGCATCTACTAGATTGATCTTGGTGAACGTAGAGAAAAATTTTTGTTTTCCATGCAACGTTCCCCAACAGTGGCATCATGAGCTAGGATCTTGCGTAGATGCTTTCTCGAGTAGAACACAAAAGGGTTTGTGGCGTTGATGTTTAAATTGCTGCCCTCCTTAGTCTTTCTTGATTCAGCGGTATTATAGGATGAAGCGGCCCGGACCAACTTTACATGTCCACGTACATGAGACCGGTTCCATCGACAGACATGTGACTCTTGTTGCATAAGATGGCTGGCGGGTGTCTGTCTCTCCTATCTTAGTTGAATCGGAATAGAACAAGGCGGTCCTTGTAGAAGGTTAAATAGCAACTTGAATATCACCGTTGTGGTTTTGCGTAGGTAAGAAGCGTTCTTGCTAGATACCCATAGCAGCCACGTAAAACATGCAACAACAAATTAGAGGACGTCTAACTTGTTTTTGCAGGGTATGCATGTGATATGATATGGCCAATGACATGATGAATTATATTTGATGTATGAGATGATCATGTTGTAATAGTTAATATCGACTTGCATGTCGATACATACGGCAACCGGCAGGAGCCATAGGGTTGTCTTTAATTTTTGTATGACCTGCGTGTCAATCATTAAGCGCTTTGTAATGCTTTACTTTATCGCTAAACGGTAGCAATAGTAGTAAGAGCATGGTGGGCGCCGACAACCCCGATGGCGACACGATGATGGAGATCATGGTGTGGCGCCGGTGACGATGGAGATCATGCCGGTGCTTTGGAGATGGAGATCAAAAGCACGAGTTGATGGCCATATCATGTCACTTATGATTTGCATGTGATGTTAATCCTTTTATGCATCTTATTTTGCTTAGGACGACGGTAGCATTATAAGATGATCCTTCACTAAAATTTCAAGATAAAATTGTGTTCCCCCCGAGTGTGCGCCGTTGCGAAGGTTCGTCGTTTCGAAGCACCACGTGATGATCGGGTGTGATAGACTCTACGTTTGCATACAACGGGTGCAAGCCAGTTTTGCACATGCAGAACACTCGGGTTAGACTTGACGAGCCTAGCATGTACAGACATGGCCTCGGAACACGGAGGACCGAAAGGTCGAGCATGAGTCATATAGTAGATATGATCAACATGTTGATGTTCACCATTGACACCACCTCATCTCACGTGATGATCGGACTTGGGTTGGTGAATTTGGATCATGTCACGCTCGAATGACCAGAGGGATGTCAATTTGAGTGGGAGTTATAATTAATTTGATTAGGTAATAACTCACTTATCATGAACAATAGTCTAAAATGTCTTTGCAAATCTTTTGTTGTAGATGGCTCGCGCAGTAGCTCCCCTGAATTTTAATGCGTTCCTAGAGAAAGCTAAACTGAAAGATGATGGAAGCAACTTTGTGGACTGGCTCCGCAATCTGAGGATCATCCTCACAGCTGCCCAAAAGGTTTATGTCCTAAATGCACCGCTAGGTGACCCCCCCGCTCCTACAGCCACTGCAGACGTTTTGAACGCCTGGCAGTCGCGTTCGGATGACTATTCGATAGTGCAGTGTGCCATGTTGTACGGCTTGGAAGGAGGACTTCAAAGGCGTTTTGAACGTCATGGTGCATATGAGATGTACCAGGAGTTGAAGTTCATCTTTGAAAAGAATGCTAAGATCGAGAGGTATGAGACCACCGATAAATTCTTTGCTTGCAAGATGGAGGAGAATTCGTCTGTCAGTGAACACTTACTGAAGATGTCTGGGTACTATACCCGCATAGCTGATCTGGGACTTGTGTTCCCGGATGAGGCTATCATTGACAGAATTCTCCAGTCACTCCCGCCAAGCTACAAGAGCTTCGTACAGCAGTACAACATGCAAGGGATGAATAAAACCATCGCCGAGCTGTTTTCAATGCTGAAAGTCGCTGAGGCAGACATCCAAAAGGAGTATCAAGTGTTGATGGTCAATAAAACCACCAGTTTCAAGAAGAATGGCAAGGGCAAGAAGGGTAACTCTAAGAAGGGTGGCAAAGCAGTTGCTAATCCAGTGAAGAAACCCAAGGCTGGGCCCAAGCCAGAGACTGAGTGTTTCTATTGCAAGGGGAACGGCCACTGGAAGCGGAACTGCCCCAAGTATCTGGCGGACAAGAAGGGGGCCAACAACAACAAAGGTATATGTGATATACATGTTATTGATGTGTACCTTACCAACTCTCGTTGTAGTGCCTGGGTATTTGATACCGGTTCGGTTGCTCACATTTGCAACTCTAAACAGGAACTGCGGAATAAACGGAGGCTGGCGAAGGACGAAGTGACGATGCGCGTGGGAAATTGATACGGTGTATCCTAGGGCCATCCCCATGGACCCTCCTTCACCCCCTCAAGTGCCTCAAGGACCGATGACACGTGCCCGTACTAGAGCTTTCGAGACCGAGGTGACGTGATACAGGGCGGAACCCTAATCAGCGGATCTTTCACGTTTGGAGGTTGGCACACGATGAACACGGGGAAAACACGGAGAAAGATGGGGAGAACACAAGAGAGAACACTCAAATCAACACGGAAGCAATCACACAAATGCTAGATTCGCGATACAAGGTTGAGATCCATGATCCAAAGTCAACAACGGTGATACAGATAGTCTTCTCCCGGAGGAGGTCTTGATATCCCGGGGGATCTTCTCCGATGTGGGAGGTCCTGAATCCGAAGTGGATCTTCTCCGTAGAGGCGCACCGGTCTCGTGGGAGAAATCCACACAAGTGTCAAATGAGCTAAACCACAGCTAACCCTAAACGGAATGAGGAGAGGAGTATATATAGTCTACGGGGCGAATGGGTACATGGGCCTCGGCCCAGGGGCTGCACGCAGGCAGATCAGGGGCCGGATGTCCGGGCGACGGCCCGGATGTCCGGGTCTTCGAAGGGTGCCGGACGTCCGGGACGAGGAGCCGGATGTCCGGGCTGGAGAGGTCAGGTTTCGGGCGCTCTCTGGACAGAGGCGCCGGATTTCCGGGCCCGGGGCCGGATGTCCGGGCCATGCTTGGCCGGATGTCCGGGCCCTGGCCGGATGTCCGGGCCCTGTAGCTTCAGTTGCTGCTGGCCTTCTGTAGTTGATGGCCCAGGTGCCGGATGTCCGGGCCATGGGGCCGGATGTCCGGGGCCTGGAGCTTCCTTCTGCCCTTCTCGATGGATCAGTTCGTCCGTGGCCTTGGGGACTTGTCCATCTTCACGCTCTTCTCCGAAGCGGTCTCCTTCACACCTGAGCACACAAAGCACACTCGCTTGAGGTAGCAACCATGTCTCGCAAGATTCATAAGGAAGTTGGGCTAGGAGTGACGTCACCTCGGTCTCGAAAGCTCTAGCACGAGCACGTGTCATCGGTCCTTGAGGCACTTGAGGGGGTGAAGGAGGGTCCATGGTGATGGCCCTAGGATACACCGTATCAAAGTAGTTGGTCACGGGATTATGTATTACGGTAACGAGTAAAGAGACTTGCCGGTAACGAGATTGAACTAGGTATAGAGATACCGACGATCGAATCTCGGGCAAGTAACATACCGACGAGACAAAGGGAACTGTATACGGGATTGCCTGAATCCTTGACATCGTGGTTCATCCGATGAGATCATCGAGAAACATGTAGGAACCAATATGGGTATCCAGATCCCGCTATTGGTTATTGACCTGGGAGTGTCTCGGTCATGTCTACATGGTTTCCGAACCCGCAGGGTCTACACACTTAACGTTCGGTGACGCTAGGGTTGTTAGTGAGAAAAGTGTATGGTTACCGAAGGTTGTTCGGAGTCCCGGATGAGATCCCGGACATGACGAGGGTCTCCGGAATGGTCCGGAGACGAAGATTGATATATAGGATGAAAGGTTTCGGAGTCCGGAAGTGTTCCGGGGAGCATCGGGAAATCGGCGGACGACCGAAAGGGGTTTCGGGGGTTCCGGAAGTAGTTCTGGGCCTAATGGGCCACAAGGGGGGACACCACAGCCCTCAAGGGGCTGTGCGCCCCCCCTGGGCCCTCTCCTTGTGCGCCAAGGGGGGTGGACCCCTCTAGGGTGGCCGCACCCCCTTAGCCTTGGGGGGCAAGGCACCTGGGGGGGAAACCCTAGGGCCTGCCTTGGCCGCCGCCCCCCCCATGCCCTGGCCGCCGGCCCCCTAGGGGAAACCCTAGGGCGCCCCCCCTCTCCTCCTCCCCCCTATATATAGAGAGGTAGAGGGAGGGCAGCCAACACAAGTTCGTGCCTCGGTGCTGCCCTCCCTCTCCCATAACATCTTCTTCTCCCGCGGTGCTTAGGCGAAGCCCTGCTGGAATTCTTCTACACCATCACCACCACGCCGTCATGCTGCCGGTTCTCCATCAACCTCTCCTCCACCCCTTGCTGGATCAAGAAGGAGGAGACGTCCCCGAGCCGTACGTGTGAAGAACGCGGAGGCACCGTTGCTTCGGTGCTTGGATCTTCAGCGATCTGAATCGCGGCGAGTACGACTCCATCAACCGCGTTCTTAACGCTTCCGCTTAGCGATCTACAAGGGTATGTGGATCCTACTCTCCCCTCGTAGTTGCATCTACTAGATTGATCTTGGTGAACGTAGAGAAAAATTTTTGTTTTCCATGCAACGTTCCCCAACAGTGGCATCAGAGCTAGGATCTTGCGTAGATGCTTTCTCGAGTAGAACACAAAAGGGTTTGTGGCGTTGATGTTTAAATTGCTGCCCTCCTTAGTCTTTCTTGATTCAGCGGTATTATGGGATGAAGCGGCCCGGACCAACTTTACATGTCCACGTACATGAGACCGGTTCCATCGACAGACATGTGACTTTTGTTGCATAAGATGGCTGGCGGGTGTCTGTCTCTCCTATCTTAGTTGAATCGGAATAGAACAAGGCGGTCCTTGTAGAAGGTTAAATAGCAACTTGAATATCACCGTTGTGGTTTTGCGTAGGTAAGAAGCGTTCTTGCTAGATACCCATAGCAGCCACGTAAAACATGCAACAACAAATTAGAGGACGTCTAACTTGTTTTTGCAGGGTATGTATGTGATATGATATGGCCAATGACATGATAAGATATATTTGATGTATGAGATGATCATGTTGTAATAGTTAATATCGACTTGCATGTCGATGCATACGGCAACCGGCAGGAGCCATAGGGTTGTCTTTAATTTTTGTATGACCTGCGTGTCAATCATTAAGCGCTTTGTAATGCTTTACTTTATCGCTAAACGGTAGCAATAGTAGTAAGAGCATGGTGGGCGCCGACAACCCCGATGGCGACACGATGATGGAGATCATGATGATGGGGAGCATGGTGTGGCGCCGGTGACGATGGAGATCATGCCGGTGCTTTGGAGATGGAGATCAAAAGCACGAGTTGATGGCCATATCATGTCACTTATGATTTGCATGTGATGTTAATCCTTTTATGCATCTTATTTTGCTTAGGACGACGGTAGCATTATAAGATGATCCTTCACTAAAATTTCAAGATAAAATTGTGTTCCCCCCGAGTGTGCGCCGTTGCGAAGGTTCGTCGTTTCGAAGCACCACGTGATGATCGGGTGTGATAGACTCTACGTTCGCATACAACGGGTGCAAGCCAGTTTTGCACATGCAGAACACTCGGGTTAGACTTGACGAGCCTAGCATGTACAGACATGGCCTCGGAACACGGAGGACCGAAAGGTCGAGCATGAGTCATATAGTAGATATGATCAACATGTTGATGTTCACCATTGACACCACCTCATCTCACGTGATGATCGGACTTGGGTTGGTGAATTTGGATCATGTCACGCTCGAATGACCAGAAGGTTTTGTCGATCCAAAGAATGCTGACAAAGTATGCAGGCTCCAGCGTTCCATTTATGGGCTGGTGCAAGCATCTCGGAGTTGGAATCTTCGCTTTGATGAGGTGATCAAAGCGTTTGGGTTTATACAAGTTTACAATGAAGCTTGTATTTACAAGAAAGTGAGTGGGAGCTCTATAGCGTTTCTGATATTATATGTGGATGACATATTGCTGATTGGAAACAATATAGAATTTTTGGATAGCGTGAAGGGGTATTTGAACAAGAGTTTTTCGATGAAGGATCTCGGTGAAGCTGCTTTCATATTGGGCATCAAGATCTATAGAGATAGATCAAGACGCTTGATAGGACTTTCACAAAGTACATACCTTGATAAAGTTTTGAAGAAGTTCAAAATGGATCAATCCAAGAAGGGGTTCTTGCCGGTATTGCAAGGTACAAGTTGAGTAAGACTCAATGCCCAGTGACTGCGGAAGATAGAGAAAAGATGAGTGTCGTCCCCTATGCTTCAGCCATAGGCTCTATCATGTATGCAATGCTGTGCACAAGACCAGATGTCAGCCTTGCCATAAGTATGGCCGGAAGGTTTCAAAGTAATCCTGGTATGGATCACTGGACAGCGGTCAAGAATATCCTAAAGTACCTGAAAAGGACTAAGGAGATGTTTCTCGTTTATGGAGGTGATCAAGAGCTCGTCGTAAAGGGTTACGTCGATGCAAGCTTTGACACTGATCCGGATGACTCTAAGTCTCAAACCGGATACGTATATATTCTCAACGGGGGAGCGGTAAGCTGGTGCAGTTCCAAGCAGAGCGTGGTAGCTGATTCTACATGTGAAGCAGAGTATATAGCTGCCTCGGAGGCGGCGAAGGAAGGTGTCTGGATGAAGGAGTTCATGACAGATCTTGGAGTTGTGCCTAGTGCACTGAACCCAATGACTCTGTTCTGTGACAACACTGGTGCCATTGCTCTAGCCAAGGAACCAAGGTTTCACAAGAGAACCAGACACATAAAGCGACGCTTCAATTCCATCCGCGATTCGGTCAAGGAGGAGGACATAAATATTTGCAAAGTACACACGGATTTGAATGTTGCAGATCCGTTGACTAAACCTCTTCCACGGGCTAAGCATGATCAACACCAAGACTCTATGGGTGTTAGATTCATTACCTTGTAATGCTAGATTATTGACTCTAGTGCAAGTGGGAGACTGTTGGAAATATGCCCTAGAGGCAATAATAAAAGAGTTATTATTATATTTCCTTGTTCATGATAATCGTTTATTATCCATGCTATAACTGTATTGATTGGAAACTCAAATACATGTGTGGATGAATAGACAGACTTTGTGTCCCTAGTGAGCCTCTACAGAACTAGCTCGTTGATCAAAGATGACCGCGGTTTCCAGGTCATAGACATGAGTTGTCATTTGATAACGGGATCACATCATTAGGAGAATGATGTGATGGACAAGACCCAAACGTTAAACATAGCTTTTGATCGTGTCAGTTATCGCTATAGTTTTCTGCATGTCAAGTATAAGTTCCTATGACCATGAGGTCATGTAACTCACTGACACCGTAGGAGTGCTTTGTGTGTGCCAAACGTCACAACGTAACTGGGTGACTATAAAGGTACTCTACAGGTATCTCCGAGGGTGTCTGTTGAGTTGACATGGATCGAGACTGGGATTTTGTCACTCCGTGTGACGGAGAGGTATCTCCGGGCCCACTCGGTAATACGTCATCTCAATGAGCTCAAAGTGACTAAGTAGTTGGTCACGGGATTATGTATTACGGTAACGAGTAAAGAGACTTGCCGGTAACGAGATTGAACTAGGTATAGAGATACCGACGATCGAATCTCGGGCAAGTAACATACCGACGAGACAAAGGGAACTGTATACGGGATTGCCTGAATCCTTGACATCGTGGTTCATCCGATGAGATCATCGAGAAACATGTGGGAACCAATATGGGTATCCAGATCCCGCTATTGGTTATTGACCTGGGAGTGTCTCGGTCATGTCTACATGGTTTCCGAACCCGCAGGGTCTACACACTTAAGGTTCGGTAACGCTAGGGTTGTTAGTGAGAACAGTGCATGGTTACCGAAGGTTGTTCGGAGTCCCGGATGAGATCCCGGACGTGACGAGGGTCTCCGGAATGGTCCGGGGACGAAGATTGATATATAGGATGAAAGGTTTCGGAGTCCGGAAGTGTTCCGGGGAGCATCGGGAAATCGGCGGATTACCGAAAAGGGTTTCGGGGGTCCCGGAAGTGGTTCTGGGCCTAATGGGCCACAAAGGGGGGACACCACAGCCCTCATAGGGCTGTGCGCCCCCCCCCCTGGGCCCTCTCCTATGGCGCATGGGGGGCTGGCCCCTCCTAGGGCAGCCGCACCCCCTGGCTTGGGGGGCAAGGCACCTAGGGGGGGGGAAACCCTAGGGCCTGGCGCAGCCCTTGGCCGCCGCCCCCCCTCTGCCCTGGCCGCCGGCCCCCCTAGGGGAAACCCTAGGGCGCCCCCCTCTCCTCCTTCCCCCTATATATAGAGAGGTAGAGGGAGGGCAGCCAACACACGTTTGTGCCTCGGTGCTGCCCTCCCTCTCCCACAACATATTCGTCTTCCCGCGGTGCTTAGGCGAAGCCCTGCTGGAATCCTCCTCCACCATCACCACCACGCCGTCGTGCTGCCGGTCTCTCCATCAACCTCTCCTCCACCCCTTGCTGGATCAAGAAGGAGGAGACGTCCCCGAGCCGTACGTGTGAAGAACGCGGAGGCACCGTTGCTTCGGTGCTAGGATCTTCGGCGATCTGAATCGCGGCGAGTACGACTCCATCAACCGCGTTCTTAACGCTTCCGCTTAGCGATCTACAAGGGTACATGGATCCAACTCTCCTCTCGTAGTAGCATCTCCTAGATTGATCTTGGTGAACGTAGGAAATTTTTTTGTTTCCCATGCAACGTTCCCCAACAATTTTATACAATAAAATTCCTTTGATGCATAACCTTCATTGTTCAACAAGTTGTAGAACAAATTATTTTTTTAGCATTGTGTGTGTGTTATTATGACGTCCTCCGGTAAGAGGAAATATCCATCGGGTAGCAACAAAAGGAAAAAAGAAAAAGGAAGTTGAGAAATTGATACACACATAGCATAGAGGTATTCACAAATTTCTCAAGCCGAGTAATATTGGTCCTTCCACTACTTCAACAAATACTGATGATGCGTTGTCGATGGTTGCCATAGTGGAAGAGCAACCGACTAATGAGAATTCATACTCTGGTCAGCAAGAAGAAAATATCAACACCAACACCGACGATAACAATGTAAGTGGTTCTGAGAAGGTAGGTAATTCGCCGGATGCACATGCCGCTGTGATATTTCTTGGTAAACGGAACTTTGCTTTTCGCGGAAATAGTGAGCAACTTTACAAGGATGAAAATAGTAATTTCTTAGCTAGCATTGAGTTGGTTGCAGAATATGACAAGGTAATGCAATATCACCTTAGACGTATTGAGAACAAAGAAATCCATTATCATTATCCCAGTCAGAAAATACAGAATGAGTTGATATCCCTTTTGGCTTATGACATCACATGTTATATCATAAAGGTTGTTAAAGAGGCCAAGTATTTCTCTGTTATCCTAGATTGTATCCCTGATGTTAGTCATCAAGAACAAATGAATTTTTTAGTTCGATGTGTTAATATGTATGATGGAAAAATAAAAATTGAGGAGTACTTTTTGGGGTTCTTGAAAGTGGATGACACTTCTGGCTTACGGATTTTTGAAGTACTGCTTGAATCTATTGAGTCTTTTGGCCTAAATATTAATGATATAAGGGGTCAAGGATATGAAAATGGTTCTAATATGAAAGTTAAACACCGAGGGGTACAATCTAGGTTACTAGATATGAATCCAAGAGCATTATATATGCCATGTGTTGTTATAGTCTCAATTTCACTCTTTGTGATTTGGGAAAATCATGCGAGGAAGATGTTTCATTTTTTGGAATTGTTTACCGCATATATGTTGAAAGGATCGATATGGTTGACTAG
>LR738716.1:31215180-31339843 GCA_902687465.1 Secale cereale | reverse complement strand
GGGGGGGGGGGTGAATAGGCAACTAACAATTTTAGCTTTTCTTAACCACTTTATATTAAGCTTCAAAGTAAGTTGTCTAGAAATACTATTAAGATGACAACTAAAAGGAAGTAAAGATAACAACCACACAAGCAAGCTATAAGAGATAAATAAGTAAAGCTTGCACAAGTAAAGGAAAGAAATAACCACAAGTGGAACCGGTGAAGACGAGGAAGTGTTGCCGAAGTTCCTTCCCTTTGAGGGGAAGTACGTCTCCGTTGGAGCGGTGTGGAGGCACAATGCTCCCCAAGAAGCCACTAGGGCCACCGTATTCTCTTCACGCCCTCACACGATGCAAGGTGCCGTGATTCCACTAGTGGTGCCCTTGAAGGCGGCAACCGAACCTTTACAAGCAAGGTTGGGGCTATCTCCACAACTGAATTGGAGGCTCCCAACGATACCACGAAGCTTCACCACAATGGAATATGGCTTCGAGGTGACCTCAACCGTCTAGGGTGCTCAAACACCCAAGAGTAACAAGATCCGCTAGGGATTAGTGGGGGGAATCAAATATCTCTTGGTGGAAGTGTAGATCGATGCCTTCTCAAGCAATCCCGAGCAAATCAACAAGTTTGATTGGCTAGGGAGAGAGATCAGGCGAAAATGGAGCTTGGAGCAACAATGGAGTATGTGGGGGAAGAGGTAAGTCAATGAGGAAGAAGGAGAAGCCTTTTTATAGTGGGGGGAACAATCCAACCGTTATCCCCCCACTCAGCCCCGCACAGAGCGGTACTACCGCTTGAGCGCGCGGTACTACCGCTTATAGAGCGGTACTACCGTTCCCCGTCAAGCGGTACTGCCGCGCCAAGGGGGCAGGGACCCAGAGCGGTACTACCGCGGTCTCAGGGCGGTACTACCGCTGAGAGCGGTACTACCGCCTCTACTACCGCACCTAGCACCGCAAAACTTGACACGAAAACGCGCTCGCTAGTCGAGGCGGTGGTAGCACGGATCAGCGACGGTACTACCTCAGTGTGCACCAAGCGGTACTACCGCTTAGTGGGGCGGTACTACCGCTTGAGGCACACAGGCGGTACTACCGCTGAGACCCGCGCTACTACCGCTGGAGCCAGGAAAGCTAGAGATGATAAGAAAGAAGGACTCCATTGCGGCGGGAAGGAATGATGGGTGCAACAATGAGGTGTACGTGTTGATTCCACCCAAACCTTACCAAAGTGGATCCCCTCTTAATAGTACGGCTTTCCTATTACTCAGATCCACCGAAAAATAAGCAAAAGGAAACACCATCTTCCATAGATTCTGTCAGGGATATTACTAGCAGGTATAAACCGGCTAGTATAAACCGGATTATGGTAATATTGTTATATAATTGTAATACCCAGTAGAGATTACAGCCCAAGGAGGCTTAGGGCCCATGTGTAGAGTTACGGTTTATAAACCGCCTAATCATGTAACTTGAGGAACAAGGCAGAAAGAGCAGAGACCGAGGCGGGCACAAGTATGGGCCGGCCTCGGAACTCTGTAAACCGGACCGGGCATCGCCTCTATATAAAGGGACGACCCGGCGACGGTTCAAGGACAAGAAACAACCCGTCAAGATACAGGCAAGCGATCCGCTCCCTGTTCATCGACGCCCAAGCAATACCAAACCAAACTAGACGTAGGCTTTTACCTTCATCGAAGGGGCCGAACTAGTATAAATCCTCTGTGTTCTTTGTGTGCTTTTAACCCCTTCAAGCTAACCCGTGCGATGGTTCCATTATCAAGTCCGTTAAATCGGACATCTGCCGTGTTAATTCCACGACAGTTGGCGCCCACCGTGGGGCCTCCGCACAACGGTTTCGAGTTCTTGAAGGGCAGCTTTGAAGGGCTCAAGGGTTACGCGGTCGGCCGGATGACCAAGAGTCGCCGCGGCCGGATCTACATCGACGACGCATGCTGGGGACCGGAGACCGATTCAATCGAATACGGGTACCGGGTTCCCTTTGGCGGCATCCACGTCTTCATCGGCAAGATCGGCGAACCGGGACCTGAGCCGGACGTCTTCCCCAACATCGTCGAGCCGGTTCAGCGTGCGAGGTCGGCCCGGATTCAGCCCGCCATGAAGCGCGTTTTCGTTGGAGTAGTTCACGGGGTTCAAACCGAGGACGGATCGGATTCCGGTGGCGAGACAGTTATCTATTCCGACGATGAATCTTCATACGGAGAGACTGAGTCTTTGTATCAGTTGCGGGACGGCCGGTCTGAGGGTGAGTCTGACGGAGACAGTATTCCGGACCCCTTTGACCCGCCAAACCGGGTGGCTGTCTTTATGGCCGGTTCACTACCTACGCCACAGTCCACGGTGATCGGGGCGATAGCAGAAGCTGGTGTAGGGGGGAGCGGCCAGGCCCCCTCACCCACTGACGTTCTATCCACCTTGGTCGAGGAGTTCGCAGCCCGAGCCATGGCAAAGGTAGCTCCAGCAGACAAGGCGCAACATGATGCAGAGCTCCTTCAGCTAAAGGGCCGGATCGATCAAGCGAGGGAAAGTCTGAAAGCAGAGAAGGCTATGATAGCAATGAGGCAGGCAGAGCTGGATGATCAGGCTTTTCATCTAAGGATGGAGCAGACCTCTGCACAGGGAGTAAGGAGTCGGAAGTACCAGTCTCGTCTACCGCCGGTTTACGAGGCGACAAATCTTTTCAGGACACCAGGAGCGGGGACCAGCAATGATCCGGCTTTAAACCGGAGGGCAGCCCCAGCGAGGGATGAGCCGGTTCAGCAGCCTACTGCGGAGCAAGATCGGCGGATTACTGAAAGCACATTTGCCAGAATCGGTGGACCCCTCAAATGCTAAGGCAAGCATTGGCAAAAGCTCAAGACTCCATTTCTGGTTTAGTGATCAAAGATCACATTGAGTCCATAGGAAAAGCCAATACTATTAAAAGGGGATGAGGTTGTGTTGATGATCTGGTTGCTCAAGTGCTTAGTGATATGTCTCCTTCAACTATCAGCACCTTTCACTTCTAAACACACTCATAAGTAATCTCGGACAAACCGATTCTTCCAACTCAGTCCCACCGAGATGAACCACTTCAGCCACATTCCAAACCCTAGAAAAATCGGTCATACCGAGTTTGAGATCGGTCTCACCGAAACTGAACTGCCAACCTTCTGTAACCATTTCACATCATTTCGGAATAACCGAGTTTGTATTATCGGTCTCACCGAAATGGGCAAGCTTCTGTCTTGACTCAAATCGGTCTCACCGATAATTCATTATCGGTCTCACCGATTCTGGCATGTTCCTATTCTTTCTCAAATCGGTCCAACCGAGTTTTCTTTCTCGGTCCCACCGAAAACTCCAACGTTCATATCTTTTGCACTTTCGGTCCCACCGAGATGGTATTTTCGGTCCCACCGAAAATCCCAACGTTCACTATATTTGAACTTTCGGTCTGACCGAGTTTCACTTCGGTCTCACCGAGATTGGTAAAATGTGTGTGTAACGGTTGGATTTTGTGTGGAGGCTATATATACCTCTCCACCCCCTCTTCATTCGTGAGGAGAGCCATCAGAAAGTACCTCCACTTCTACCATACACTTTCTGAGAAGAGAACCACCTACCCTTGTGTTGAGATCAAGTCATTCCACTCCTACCATATGAAACTTGATTTCTAGCCTTCCCAAGTTGCTTTCCACTCAATCCTTTCTTCCACCACAGCCATATCAGTGAGGAGAGTTGAGTGTTGGGGAGATTATCATTTGAAGCACAAGAGCAAGGAGTTCATCACCATCAACACCGTCTATTACCTTTTGGAGGGTGGTGCCTCCTAGATTGGTTAGGTGTCGCTTGGGAGCCTCCGTCTTCGAGATGTGGAGTTGAACCAAGAAGTTTGTAAGGGCAAGGAGATCGCCTACTTCGTGAAGATCTACCCCGAGTAAGGCTAGTCCTCCGTGGGCGTAGGCCATGATGGAATAGACAAGGTTGCTTCTTCGTGGACCCTTCGTGGGTGGAGCCCTCCGTGGACTCGCGCAGCCGTTACCCTCCGTGGGTTGAAGTCTCCATCAACGTGGATGTACGATAGCACCACCTATCAGAACCACGACAAAAACCTCCGTGTCACCAAACTGCGTTTGATCTTCTCCACCTCTCTCTACTATATATGCAATTTACTTTCCGCTGCCCATACTCTAGAATTGCATGTGTAGTGTAATACTTGATATAATCTTAATTGTGAAACTGCCTAAAACTTTGCATAATCAAAAGGCAGATTTTTTTTATATTGTCAAGTAGTCTAATCACCCCCCCTCTAGACATACCTCTTCGATCCTACAATTGGTATCAGAGCTTTGGTCTCCATTGCTTTGGTTTACACACCATTGGAGGAAGATGGACGTGTCTACGGATGGGAGTGTTAGCCATAGAGTGCCTGTTCTTGATGGAAGGTTCTATACTCATGGAGGTCTGAAATGCTTAGTATCTTTAAGATGTACAATTTGTGCAAATATGTTGAGACCCCATATGTGCCTCCATTTGATCCCTTGCACCCTACCATGGATGAAGAGCTTGATTTGCTTCGTAACCTTAGAACTGTGAATCTTATCATTAGAGGGTTACCTGATGACTTGCTTAATCTTGTTACAAACTTTGAGTGTGCCTATGCTATGTGGAAATTATTGGAAGAACTTTATCCGGACTACTCTTTGAGAAGTCTTGATGAAATTCTACACAAGAATATTGAATTTGATAAGTTGCACCCCAATGATCCTAACTTTGATAAATGCTTCTTTGAGCTTCGTGATCTTATGAAAAAGAAGGGTGATCCCAGTCTTATCAATATTATCATTAGAAATGCTCTTGCATTGCATTCCGAAGATTGTTGTTCCATTGACCAAACTAATGCAAGTACTTATCAAATTGACCTAGGTGTTGATGATGAACAATCTATGGGTCAATATGATGATGAGCATGAGAAAGATGATGATTACTCCGATTCGGACACCGAGCTAGACAAGGTCATGAAGAGTCTCAATCTTATGGCAAATATGAGAGACTACATGTCCGGTGGAAAAGAGTGGATTCTTGATAGTGGATGCACCGATCACATGACCGGAGACAAAGACATGTTTCGAGAGCTTGCAAAGAACGATGGTCCACGCAAGTATGTGACTTTTGGAGACAACTCCAAGGGTAAGGTACTTGGCCTTGGTAAGGTGGCCATATCTCATGATAGCTCTATTCAAAATGTCATGCTTGTAGAATCTCTTGGATACAATTTACTTTCCGTGTCTAGATTAGCTGACTTTGGATTCAATGTGCTATTCACCAAAGTAGATTGCCAAGTCTTTCGTCGTGATAATCAAAACATGGCTTTTACTGGTATTCGTAGAGGTGATCTATATATTGTTGATTTCACTAAGAAAGCCCAACCTAGAGCTTGTTTCATTGCTAAATCCTCTAAAGGTTGGTTATGGCATAGAAGGCTAGGACATGTTGGTATGCGTAATTTAGACAAGTTGATCAAAGGTGATCATATTCTTGGTGTTAAAGATGTTTTCTTTGACAAAGATAGACTTTGTAGTGCTTGTCAAGCAGGAAAACAAGTTGGTGGAAGTCATCCCGTGAAAAACATCATGACCACAAGGAGACCGCTTGAGCTTCTTCATATGGATCTCTTCGGTCCCAATGCTTACAAAAGCCTTGGTGGTAACTCCTTTGGTCTAGTTATAGTTGATGATTATTCCAGATTTACGTGGGTATTTTTCCTTGATGATAAATCGCAGGTTCAGAGGATCTTCAAGACCTTTGCCAAAAAGGCCCAAAATCAATTTGAGGTGAAGATCAAGAAAGTTCGGAGTGACAATGGAACGGAGTTCAAGAACGCCAATGTAGACTCTTTTCTCGATGAGGAAGGAATTCTACATGAGTTCTCGGCTACGTACACTCCTCAACAAAATGGAGTTGTTGAGAGGAAGAACCGAACGCTCATCGAGATGGCAAGAACGATGCTTGATGAATACAAGACACCGAAGCATTTTTGGGGAGAAGCGGTCGAGACAGCTTGTCATGCTATCAACAGGCTTTATCTTCATAAGCTTCTCGGCAAGACATCATACGAGCTTCTCACCGGTAACAAACCCCAAGTGGGATACTTTCGTGTCTTTGGTTCAAAATGCTATATCCTTGATAAGCATCGTCGGTCTAAATTTGCTCCTAAATCTCATGAAGGCTTTCTTCTTGGTTATGGATCAAACTCCCACACCTACCGTGTCTACAATAATTTCACCCGAAAGGTTGAAGAGACGGTAGATGTGAAGTTTGATGAATCTAATGGCTCGCAAGTAGAGCAAATGCCTATTGATGTAGGAGACAAGGACCCATCTGAAGCTATCCAAGATTTATCTATTGGAAAGATCCGTCCCATGGAAGTGAAGGAGAGTACCTCATCTACATATGTGGAGCCACCTACCTCACGGCGAGATGAACCTCAAGGCAACATGGAGGCCTCCACAAGTGGAACTCACCAAGATGAGGAAATGCAACAAGAAGATCCACCACAACCTCCTTCTCCACCACCTCAAGACAACACCAACAACAATGAAGAATAAGAAGAAGAAGATGAAGATGATGAGGAAGCTGAGCCACAACATCAACAAAAGCTATCCCGAGTTCGAGCAAGAGTCAAGAAGAATCATCCCGTGGTACAAATGATGAACGACATCAACTCCGGGAGAATTACTCGCTCTAAAACTCGCTTAGCTAACTTTTGTGAGCATTACTCATTCATCTCTAGTATTGAACCTATGAAGGTAGAAGAAGCACTTAAAGACCCGGATTGGGTGAACGCTATGCACGAAGAACTACACAACTTCGAGAGGAACAAGGTGTGGACATTGGTAGAGAAGCCCAACGATGATCAAAACATCATTGGAACCAAATGGGTGTTTCGGAACAAGCAAGATGAAGATGGACAAGTCATCCGCAACAAGGCTCGTCTCGTAGCTCAAGGTTACACACAAGTCGAAGGTATGGACTATGGTGAGACTTATGCCCCCGTTGCTAGACTTGAGTCCATTCGCATTCTTCTTGCTTATGCCAATCATCATGATATTACTCTCTATCAAATGGACATCAAAAGTGCTTTCCTAAATGGTGAAATTGAGGAGGAAGTATTTGTAAAACAACCTCCCGGATTTGTGAATCCCAAAAAGCCTAATCATGTTTACAAGTTGCATAAAGCTCTTTACGGTCTTAAACAAGCCCCTAGAGCTTGGTACAAATGCTTAACTAGCTTTCTTCTTGAAAAAGGCTTTGAGATTGGAAAGATAGACTCAACGCTGTTCACAAAAAGGGTTAATGGTGAACTATTTGTGTGCCAAATATATGTTGATGATATTATCTTTGGTTCAACTAACCCTCATTTTAGCAAGAAGTTTGGACAGCTCATGTCGGAGAAGTATGAGATGTCCATGATGTGTGAACTCAAATTCTTCCTTGGGTTGCAAATCAAGCAATCTAAGGAGGGTACTTTTGTCTCACAAACAAAGTACACCAAGGATCTCTTCAAGAAGTTCAACATGCAAGAAAGCAAAGATATGAGTACCCCCATGCCTACTAGTGGACATAATGACTTGACAAAAGATGGAGAACCCGTTGATCAAAAGGTTTACCGATCTATGATTGGTTCTCTACTATATCTTTGTGCTTCTCGTCCTGACATAATGTTGAGTGTATGCATGTGTGCGCGATATCAAGCAGCTCCTAAAGAATGTCATCTTAAAGCTGTTAAAAGGATAGTGAGATACTTGATACACACACCAAACTTTGGCATTTGGTATCCTAAGAGGGCCTCTTTCGATCTTGTTGGTTATTCCGACTCGGACTATGCCGGTGACAAGGTTGATAGAAAGTCAACTTCGGGTACATGTCAATTCCTTGGTCGATCCCTTGTATCTTGGTCCTCCAAGAAACAAAATTCGGTATCATTATCCACTGCCGAAGCTGAATATATTGCTGCTGGTTCGTGTTGTGCTCAATTGCTATGGATGACACAAACACTTAAAGATTATGGGATACATGTGAGACGTGTTCCCTTGCTTTGTGACAATGAGAGTGCAATCAAGATTGGACACAATCCTGTGCAACACTCTCGAACAAAGCATATTGAAGTTCGTCACCATTTTATTCGTGATCATATTGCCAAGGGTGATATTAATCTTAAGCATGTTCGTACTGACAAACAACTTGCTGATATCTTTACAAAACCTCTTGATGAGAAAGCGTTTTGTCGCTTGAGGAGTGAGTTGAACATTATTGATGCTTCAAACTTGGAGTGATAACTCCATTGATGCATGCAAGGCATGAGCCTCTTGACTAATCCTTGATGTTTCTCTTATGATGATGATCATATGTCTTGGACACATTTGCCTCCTTGTATTGCATCTAACTCCTTGCAGGTACTTGGATGATCTACATTCCACAAGATTACCACACACTCAAATCATGAGTAATCCTGTCATTGACCAAGTATCTAGCCCTTTGGGATGTTGAGTTCAAGGAACAAAATTCCACATATCCTTTTTGACACCTTATACATCTAGTATTTCACTCTTGTCATCTTGGATATTCTTGAGTATTTCCTTGCTTGCCTAACCCATGTAGGAAGATGAACTACACAAGTAGAAATGGCGCTCCAACTTCACATTCAATGAGCACCTACATTAAGTTCACCTACATGAGCAAAGCATCAACAAGCCCAAGGTATGTTCTTCACATCTTTGAGGAGCTTTGCTCAAAGTCATGAGTACAAGCAGCTTCATAAGATGTGATCACATCAAATGCTTAATCGAAAAATGGCAATCCCATTTTGAGCTTAAACGATGAGTATGACCTATGATCAAATGTCCTCATTTGACTCCTAAGTCAATATACTCAAACATAGGTGACTTTGTCGCCGACCTTTATCTAGATGAAGTACATATGTTTTTGGAGTCTTTCTGTTTTTCTCTTATGTTCTCTCATTGAGTTTTCTTTTACAAAAAAAAAAAAACTTCATCTAGGAATCTTTTTATTTCTTTTCTTATATTTCTTTGTGAATATCCTTCTGGAAATCTTTTTATGGCTCTGATCAATTCCTTGAAAATCTTTTACAAACTCATTGCAAATCTTTTGAAACTTCCCTCGCAGAGTGAGCTGAATTATTTCTGTATTTCCTTGGAATAAACTCGGCGTCACCGATTTGAAATTTCCGGTTTAACCGAAAAGGATTCGGACCCACCGATCCATCTCATTCGGTGTCACCGATTTATCTTCCAGGACATCAACCTCTGCAGCTCTACTCAAATCTTAAATCTTAAAGAGGGAGAGGACTCAAAATTAGACTCAAATTGGTTCTCTGAATGTTCTTATTTGCCCTGTTGTGATTCTTAATGATCCCATTTCATTCTTTCTTTCTTTCTTTCTTTCCATCTTTCCTGTCCTACCTAGTTTGCTGTCCTTTTCGGCACTTGATGTCAAAGGGGGAGAGGACTTAGGGGGAGTAGGGGGAGTAGGGGAGAAGAGAAGACTTAGGGGAAGAAGAAAAGCAATCTTATCTTAAGGGGGAGAGAATCACATCAAAGCTTTGTCGTGTTTTACATTGGACATTACAATTGGCATCATTCTTTTGATTTTGCTATTTCCATCAAAATCCCTTGTTCTGATATCTTATGAAATCTTTTAGTTTAGGGGGAGAAGACTTAGAGGAATCGTCACAATTGATACCCTATGAAAAGCAAAATCTCTCAGAGTTCATTGAAAATCTTTTAGTTTCGGAGACATGTTTGCTGATTCAAGCCTGTGCTCAATATGAGACACTCTTTATACATGTCCTCCCTGGCTTGGTACTCTTGATGTTCTTGCAGTTGGTTGAAGGAATACTCTTGTGTTATCTAACATTGTTTTCTCAAGTTTATCCCTTCAGGTACAATGCCAAGGAACCTCAAGGTAAGTATATGCATCTTGCAAAATGTGCATGATGGTGACTTGCTTGTAAATACTTGTTTGCAAGAAATCACCATGCACATATGCATTATCACTCACCTCCTTTTTCTCCTGCTCTGATGCATATAGCCAAGCTGCATGTAGCACATCTTGCTTATCTCTCTTGTGTGCTTGTGGTAGTCCAAAACCATAATCTATGAAAATCTTGCACACTTGTAGGGGGAGCCTGTGTACTACATGCTTGTCAAAGCTTTCGTGATAATTCTGTCTTTCTTTCAATAAGCTTTGATGTCTTGTTCAATATAATTTCAGTGTGTTGCCATCAATTACCAAAAAGGGGGAGATTGAAAGCACATTTGCTCCCTGGGTGGTTTTGGTAATTAATGACAACATACTTTGTGGTTGGACTAATGCTTTTATCAAGTATGTTTCAGGAAATCCAATCACATTGGTATGGCAAGTTGACTGAAGAAGTGGACCCCTCAAATGCTAAGGCAAGCATTGGCAAAAGCTCAAGACTTGTAATGCCCAGGATGGAGTTATACCTCCTACGGGTCGAGGCCCGACTTAAAGGCATAAGTCCATCCTAGAATGATCTCAAGTTGGTAATCTTTGCACAACTCATGTAAAAGAGGGATGGTAAACTTAAAATAGTTGGCTTACAATCGCCACGTCACAGAATAACAGTACAAGTCTCAAAACATCATACAATAAGATCACTACAACCCTCTAAGGGCAAAATCCAAATGTCAAAGTACCAAACTCAGATTAATAAAACAACCACAGGCGGATCGAATCCTAGTAAGAGTCTCCACTACTGATCGTCCGGGTAGCGCACGTAGTAACGACTACGCTCCTCGTCGTACTCCCAATCCAGCTCGGTGCCATCACCTGGATAGCTCACGGCTGGACCTGCATCTGGTGTGAAGTAACTGTGAGCCACAGAGGACTCAGCAATCCCGTTCCCGGGTAACAGAACTATCAAAGCCTTTAGGTGAGGGAAAGGCTGAAGAAAGAAATGAGGTGAAGGAACAACAAAGAGTCTGCAGCAGCAACTAGCACTAACTTACGCAAGAGAGAGCGAGAAGAGAAGGCAAAGCGAGAAGTGATCACTAAGTGATCCTAGCTACAAGCTCACAAACATAACCCCTCCGTGTTCAACTCCCGAATCCCTATTCGGAAATTGACAGTCACGGAACACACGCTGGTAGTGTATTAGTATCATTGTGTCAAGTTATCTACAACCGGAATTAACAAGCTCCCATCTGCCACATAACCGCGGGCACGGCTTTCGAAAGTTCAAACCCTGCAGGGGTGTTCCAACTTGACCCATTACAAGCCCACGATCCGCGGAGTCGCAACTCCAAAGTGGGAAGACCCGAGTATCCTCGGAATCCCGTGCTCAAGATATACCGAGCTAAGGTAAGGCTAATCCAGCAAATCCTCCCGGCGTGTCGACACCCTGATCGTAGCCGCGCGTATCTAGGTCTCAGGACACGACCGGATGGGCGATGCTACAGGTGTATGCCAGATACCTCGGGTTGCCCCAAGGCGGCCCTGCAGGACCCCCGTTTAGGACCAACACTCATGTGGAGCACTGGCCCGGGGTTGTTGATTAAGAAAGAGGGTTAATTACTCCCTATGCATGTTTAGTTTGTTATTAGGCAAATAGTACCAATGTTGGGATTTGCTGGAAAAGACTTAGCACTTAGCGGTTTATCGAGGGGGTCCCATACACCCCAACCGTGTTAGGAACGCATAATCAAGGAACATAAAACCGGCTTATACGGATCCTAACGGCATGAGTGGAACAAAACACCAAGCAAAAGGCTTAGCCTTCCACCCTTGCCAATATATAGATGAATTCCATTAAAGCATTTATATAGTGTGATAAAACCCAACCAAACTTCAACATGGAGCAAGCATCTTCACTTCACCTGCAACTAGCAACGCTATAAGAAGGGCTGAGCGAAGCGTACTTAGCCAAGCAACGGTTTGCATAGGTAGGGTGGTTAAACATGGCAATTGGTTACAAGTAGGAGGCTGACAAGAAGAACATGGGCATCGAGGCAAAACTATAGATCGAGACTACTAGCAATAGGCAAAGATAGTAATGTTATCGGGGTTCGGTCATCTTGCCTGAAGAGAAGACGTTCGGATCGAAAGAAGGGTCCTCGTGCTCAAACTCGTTGGAAACCTCGTGCTCAACCTCGTTGGAAAACTCGTGCTCAACTTCCGGCTCTAAACAAGACAAACACACCAAGCACCAATCAACACGATGCAATGCGCACTCGAAAAACATGGATGCATGATGGATGCACTAAAGATGCACATGGAGCACGTAAAACATCACTCAAGCAAAACACCTCAAAACAAGATAACAAACTGATATTATTAATCTACACAGAAAATCACCCAAGTTTGATATAAGACTCGCTGAAATCGGAGTTACGGGCTAAAAGTTATGCCCGAAACAAGATTTGAGCGAAAACTGCAAATTACAGCAACATAGCATCTTTGGAGCTCAAAATAATTAATCTACAGCACCCAAAAAGCATGGCAAAGGACTTGAACACAAACTAGATATAAAGTACAGCAACTAGGTCCAAAGTGCACCCCCAACGGAGTCACGGATCAATAGCAATGATCTTGGACATATTGAACTTTGAAATAAAATTCTGGCAGCAGAATTTTATTGAAAGTTTGGAGCAAAAGATAAACATGCTACAGCCACTCAAATGGACATGTGAGGACATGGATGGAAAGACAACAATATATACTTCAAGGAACAATCAAAATCCACCCCAAAACTATCATGCTTTGTCCTACAACATCACACGAACATGGCATCGGAACGTTACAGATTTCAGACTTAGTGAAATTTCACTAAGTCCCAAAACAGCAACATCATCATAGCACACAAAAGAGCATGTTTAAGACACCTCGAAACTAAACATGGCAAAGGGTAAGCACCTCATCAAAATACATATGACGGTGATCCCGAAACACACAAGCATGCATCAATGTGGTGAACACACCGATTGCAACGAGCTCAACAAGATGGCATTTCATAACAAGTGAAAACACAACATGTGAACATGGCATCTTGCAACGATGATAACAAGGAAACAATAAATCTACCATGCAACCTATCACACACAACACGTAGTTCGTGACGAGACGAACACGTGGACATGTCATTTGCATCGTTTGGACAAACGAGCTAAAAGATATCACATGTCAAAGGTGGCACAAAAATAACACATAACAGCAGTTTATATCATCATGCACTCTTGCAACAGCAAAACAAGCCCCTAGATGACCTCTAACATGCATGACTACAACAGGTAAAACGTAGAGGGCATCTCCACGAACATCTGGACATGCTACACGCGCTAAACGGATCTACAGACAAAAAGTTATGCACGTTGGAAGATAGCATCACAGAACAAAAGAACAGGGGCTAGGGTTTGGAGACTAGTGTTGTTTAGGAGCCCTCCGATCGTGATCCAACGGATCCGATCGCGAGGATGATTTAAAAGGACCAGACGGAGATGAAAGAATGCAACAGGGGTATCTCCGGGACACGAAGTAAGGGCACTTCGGACCCACACGGACAACGGAGGGAAAAGTCAACGGAGTCCAAACGAGACGAGATTTGAGAGGCGGGTTGCACACAACAAAACAACAACACACAACACAACCTCACGGCACACCGGTAACGAAAAACGCCCGAACAACAAAGTAGGCCTACGGGACGTCACGGACACGTGAGGGAGCTCCGGAACACGAAACGGACAACGGGAAGGAACGCCACGAACCGGATGCAACCCACAACACAAATGCAATGCAATGCACATGTCTACATGATATGAATGAATGCCACACACTCACACAACAAAACGACGAAAGCCCGAAAGACAAAGAACCCGAAATGGAATTAGATGAAGCCGGAGATTTATTATATACCCAAAAGGGAAAGTATTACATCCGGGGCATTACAAACTCTCCTCTACTACAAAAAGATCTCGTCCCGAGATCTAGGACTGGAAAAAGGAAGGGTACTCGGAACGAAGATGATCTTCTCGTTCCCAGGTAGCTTCTCGGTCTGTGTGATGTGACCACTTGACTTTCAGAAACTTGATGGTCTTGTTGCGAGTCTTGCGTTCAGTTTCTTCGAGAATTGCAACTGGATGCTCTCGGTAGGAAAGGTCTTGTTGAAGATCAATCTCCTCAAACGGAATCATCCGCTCAGGTGCCTTGAAGCATTTGCGGAGCTGAGACACATGGAAGACATCATGAACATTTGCAAAGTTGGAAGGGAGCTCGAGCTGATAGGCTAGATCGCCTCTTTTGCCAAGAATTTTGAAAGGACCGACGTATCTAGGAGCAAGCTTTCCTTTGATACCGAACCTTTGGGTTCCTTTCATCGGAGAAACTCGGAGATAGACATGATCACCGATGTCGAAAGCCAAATCACGATGCTTTCCGTCATAGTAACTCTTCTGACGCGACTGAGCGGCCTTGAGATTCTCACGTATGACTTTGCACATTTCTTCGGCTTCAGAGATCAAATCATTGCCAAGAAGTTGGCGTTCACCTGTTTCAGACCAGTTGAGAGGGGTACGGCACTTTCTGCCATAGAGAATTTCAAACGGTGCTTTGCCTGCACTTGCCTGAAAGCTGTTGTTGTAAGAGAATTCTGCAAATGGAAGACAGTCTTCCCATTTCATGCCGAAGGAGATGACACAGGCTCTGAGCATATCTTCAAGGATCTGATTCACACGCTCGACTTGACCACTAGTCTGAGGGTGAAAGGCAGTGCTGAACCTGATCTTCGTGCCCATGGCGGACTGAAAGGAGTCCCAGAACTTTGATGTGAACAAGCTGCCACGGTCTGAGGATATCACTTGAGGAATGCCATGTAGGGACACAATTCTGGAAGTGTACAACTCTGCAAGTTGAGCTGCATTGATTGATTCTTTGACTGGAAGAAAGTGAGCGACTTTCGTAAGCTTGTCAATCACTACAAAGATAGCATCATTGCCTCGCTTGGATTTAGGAAAGCCAGTAACGAAGTCCATTTCAATGTGGTCGAACTTCCACTCAGGAATAGGAAGAGGTTGGAGAAGACCGGCTGGACGTTGATGTTCTGCTTTCACTCTTCTGCATACATCACATTCATTCACGAATTGGGCAATCTCCCTTTTCATGCGTGTCCACCAGTAAGATTGCTTGAGGTCTTGATACATCTTGGAACTGCCAGGATGAATGGAAAGGAGAGAGTCATGAGCTTCTGCCATTATGAGCTTCCTGAGATCACCTTTGGGAACAACGAGTCTGTCCTCGAAGAACAAGGTATCTCTCTCATCAACACGGAAGCACTTATATTTTGGAGTGCCCTTTGCAATGCCATGTTTCACCTTCTTCACCATGGTATCACTGAGCTGAGCCTCACGGACTTGATCTTCCAAGGTAGGAGCAATTTGGAGATTAGCAAGAAAACCCTGCGGAACAACCTGAAGGTTGAGCTTCCTGAAAGCTTCACAAAGCTCAGGCTGGTGTGGCTTGATAAGAAGGCTGTTGCAATATGCCTTTCTGCTCAAAGCATCTGCAATCACATTCGCCTTGCCTGGAGTGTACTCAATGCTGGGGTTGTACTCTTGGATCATCTCGACCCAACGAGTCTGGCGGAGGTTCAGATGCGGCTGCGTGAAGATGTACTTCAAGCTCTTGTGATCAGTGAAGATGTCGACCTTTCTGCCCAACAACAGATGTCTCCACGTAATCAGAGCGTGTACCACAGCTGCTAGCTCGAGATCATGTGTGGGATAGTTCTTCTCAGCCGGCTTGAGCTGACGTGAAGTATATGCCACAATTCTCTTCTCTTGCATAAGCACACCACCAAGGCCTTGAAGAGAAGCGTCACAGAACACTTCATAGGGCTTGGATTCATCCGGAGGAATCAGAACTGGAGCTGAGACAAGCTTCTCTTTGAGGGTTTTGAAAGCCACTTCACAATCGGGAGACCAAAAGTATTTGACATTCTTCTGGAGGAGGTTGGAAAGAGGCTTGGCAATCTTGGAGAAGTTCTCCACAAACCTTCTGCAATAGCTGGCAAGACCCAGAAAACTGCGGAGCTGCTTGACGTTCTGAGGAGCTTCCCAGTTGACAATTGCTTCAACTTTCTCGGGATTAACCGCAATACCGTCAGCTGAGATAATGTGGCCCAGGTAGAGAACCTTATCGAGCCAAAACTCGCACTTTGAGAACTTGGCATAGAATTTGTGCTCTCGGAGTCGATCAAGAACCAGACGCAAGTGCTTTTCGTGATCTTCTTCATTCTTGGAAAACACCAAAATATCATCCAGATACACTAGCACAAACTCGCCTGTATAGGGGTTGAAGATGTAATGCATCATCCTTGAGAAGGTAGGAGGAGCATTGGCGAGGCCGAAGGACATGACGGTATACTCATATGAACCGTAGCTCGTTCTGAACGCCGTCTTGGGAATGTCTTCCTCACGAATGCGAATTTGATGATAGCCCATTCGGAGGTCAAGCTTAGAGAATACTTTAGCTCCTTTGAGCTGCTCAAAGAGTTCATTGATGTTGGGGAGCGGATACTTGTTCTTAATCGTCTTCTTGTTCAGCGGCCGGTAGTCAACACAGAGACGCTCCGTGCCATCTTTCTTCTTGACAAATAAGACTCCACAGCCCCACGGAGATGTACTCGGTCTGATGAGACCCATACGCTCCTGTTCATCCAACTGTTTCTTTAATTCCTTCAATTCATCTGAAGAGAGCTTGTATGGACGCCGACAAACAGGTTCGGTGCCCGGCTCGAGTTCAATGACAAACTCCACCTGACGGTGTGGAGGCATTCCTGGAAGTTCTTCTGGAAAGACGTCTTGATATTCATTCACCACTGGAATTTGCTCTATGGCATTAATTTCACCCTTATCATTAAGAGAGAAAAGCCGAATAGTATTATCCCTGGAGGCGAAGATAATCACATCTTCATCAGAATGAGTCAATTTGACTTCCTTTTGAGCACAATCAATGTGAGCATCGTGCTGAGAAAGCCAATCCATTCCGAGTATGAGGTCGATGTCGGAATGACCAAGAATCACCGGTTTAGCCAGAAAACGATAATCTCCCATGCGAATAGAAACATCCGGAGCATAAACACTAGAAGTCATAATCTTGCCCGGAGAAACAACTTGTAACTTCTGAGGCAAATTTGAAGTGGCAATACTGTGCTTGGATGCAAATGGTTGAGACATGAAAGAGCATGATGCACCCGAATCAAATAACACTTTAGCTGGAAAAGAGTTCACTGGAAGGTTACCCAGAATGACATCAGAAGAAGCCTCCGCTTGTGCTGCATTCATCAGATTGACCCTGGCAGCCTTTGGATCATGCCTGACAATAGCTGAACTCACAGGTGGAGGAGGTGGAAGACGCTTCGGATTCGGACATCTGTTTGCATAGTGACCCTTCTGGCCACACTTGTTGCACACCACTTCAGAGAGAGGACGGAAATGAGAGCCACTGGACTTGGAGCCTTGAGACTGAAACTGCTTCTTCGACTGGTTGCTTGGGTTGGGTGGGTGGGAGAAACCACGACCACTAGAGTTCTTGTTGTTGGAGTTGTTGAAGTTGCTGGAGTTGTTGTAAGGAGCTCGAATCATTGGAGGAGGAGGAAGCCAGAATTTCTGTTGTTTCGCAGCCAACTGAGACGAAGAGGTAGAGTGAACAGCATCTCGAATTCTCTTCTTAGAAGCCTCCATCTTAAGCTGAGCTGCTTCTTGTTTCAGAGCCATATTATAGAACTTATCGAATTCGTCTGGCTCGAACAGAGTGAGAGCAAGCTGAAGTTCATCTTTGAGACCTCCACGGAACTGATAGATTTTGCTCTTTGCATCAGGTATGTCTTGCTTTGCATAGCGAGCGAGGTTTTGGAACTTGACATTATACTGATAGACTGTCATGGAGCCCTGCTTGAGGTTGCGGAATTGCTCACGCATACCCTCAATAACACTTGTAGGAATGTGATGCGAGCGGAAATCCCTGCAGAAGTTCTCCCACGAGATCACTTGACCCGGCCTTGAGTCTTTATACTGCTGCCACCAATCAGCTGCTTGATCTTTCAGTTGGAAGGCTGCAAACTTCACATAGTCATCTTCTTTCACGTTACTGCACTCAAAATGCTTCTTGATATCGGTCAGCCAATCCTCAGCATCGAGAGGGTCGACACAGTAACTGAAAGCTTTAGGATTGTTGGCCAAGAACTGGTTGAGGGTAGCATGGTGCTGCTGGAAGAAGTTGCCTTGGTTCATTGGAATGCCCTGATTAGCTTGATTAGCTTGCATAGCTTGCATTTGCTGCATCATCTGCATCATCAACTGAGTGTTCTGAGCAGTAGTCTGCATAATTGCTCTCCAAGCCTCAGGCGGAGGAGGAGGTGAAGGAGGACGTTCTGGAACCTCTTCACCCTCTGGGTTGGCATTCGGAACCCTTTTCGGAGCCATCCTGTAAGAGATGACCACGAATCAGCAATTGATTGACAAAAGGAATAAGCTGAATCAATGGAATGAATTGCAACAAGTCTTCACAATAATCATTCGAACAATAAGAACGAATGAAATCATCCGAACAAGAGGAAACGAATGAATTTCTTAGTTAAATGATAACATCAGTCTTCACGAGAAGCCACATAGGGATCAAAAGGATAAAATAATAAAAACAACAAGGTACAGACGGGAACAAACACAAGAGAGGAGTTTCGTTCTAACATCTTTGTGCTGAAAGCATATGAACGCGTTACGAAAAGGTTTTGCAATCCCCGGATCAGCATAGCCAAGGACCCTTTAAGATGCAACTCCTGATAGTAACCTCGGTCATATAACCTCTTCACTCAATGTCGAACCCCGAACTCACTAACCTGCATTCGTTGGAAGAATGCCTACGATCTACTGGATAAAACCCACCTATAGCTTTCCGAAAGATTCCAGTTATGCAATCAGGTGTTGGGGATACACGGGAAGCACCGCGCAATCAACTCTAACCTACATCCAGGTGTATCCATCCTTCAACACATAACCAGTCTTTCTCGGAAGCTGTGTACCTCGGACCTTCGAAAAGCATCCACTATAACAAGCTATGGCAATACTCCCGAACTACCTCCCCAGTACTGGGTGATGTCGGGGTTATCGTGCCACTGGCCGTATAGGGGAGATTTTTGATGTCGGCCGTCTTAAGTATTTAGTACTGTCGCGATATGCTTGTTACAGTGATACCCCGAAGCTCAACTCCTCGGTAACAGGAGGCATCGAGAACAATATCCTTGTCACAAGAACATCGAAACAATCCCAGAATACTCGCGGGATTCCTAAAAAAAATTTTGTGCAAATTTTGAAGATAGGAGAGGCAAGAGTAGACGTCAGGAGTCCTCACCAGAGAGAAAGGGGATGAGAAGCAAAGAATCCTACTCTCCGATATAATATAGGACTCAAAAAGTTTTTCAGTGTGTGCCTAGACTCAACCGTCAACGGTTCGATCAAACAGTGGGGGCTCCTAGGTCGGAGAAGGCTCTGAATACCAACTTGTAATGCCCAGGATGGAGTTATACCTCCTACGGGTCGAGGCCCGACTTAAAGGCATAAGTCCATCCTAGAATGATCTCAAGTTTGGTAATCTTTGCACAACTCATGTAAAAGAGGGATGGTAAACTTAAAATAGTCGGCTTACAATCGCCACGTCACAGAATAACAGTACAAGTCTCAAACATCATACAATAAGATCACTACAACCCTCTAAGGGCAAAATCCAAATGTCAAAGTACCAAACTCAGATAAATAAACAACCACAGGCGGATCGAATCCTAGTAAGAGTCTCCACTACTGATCGTCCGGGTAGCGCACGTAGTAACGACTACGCTCCTCGTCGTACTCCCAATCCAGCTCGGTGCCATCACCTGGATAGCTCACGGCTGGACCTGCATCTGGTGTGTGAAGCAACTGTGAGCCACAGAGGACTCAGCAATCCCGTTCCCGGGTAACAGAACTATCAAAGCCTTTAGGTGAGGGAAAGGCTGAAGAAAGAAATGAGGTGAAGGACCAACAAAGAGTCTGCAGCAGCAACTAGCACTAAACTTACGCAAGAGAGAGCGAGAAGAGAAGGCAACGCGAGAAGTGATCACTAAGTGATCCTAGCTACAAGCTCACAAACATAACCCCTCCGTGTTCAACTCCCGAATCCCTATTCGGAAATTGACAGTCACGGAACACACACTGGTAGTGTATTAGAATCATTGTGTCAAGTTTTCTACAACCGGAATTAACAAGCTCCCATCTGCCACATAACCGCGGGCACGGCTTTCGAAAGTTCAAACCCTGCAGGGGTGTTCCAACTTGACCCATTACAAGCCCACGATCCGCGGAGTCGCAACTCCAAAGTGGGAAGACCCGAGTATCCTCGGAATCCCGTGCTCACGTTAAACCGAACTAAGGTAAGGCTAATCCAGCAAATCCTCCCGGCGTGTCGACACCCTGATCGTAGCCGCGCGTATCTAGGTCTCAGGACACGACCGGATGGGTGATGCTACAGGTGTATGCCAGATACCTCGGGTTGCCCCAAGGCGGCCCTGCAGGACCCCCGTTTCGGACCAACACTCATGTGGAGCACTGGCCCGGGGTTGTTGATTAAGAAAGAGGGTTAATTACTCCCTTATGCATGTTTAGTTTGTTATTAGGCAAATAGTACCAAGGTTGGGATTTGCTGGAAAAGACTTAGCACATAGCGGTTTATCGAGGGGGTCCCATACACCCCAACCGTGTTAGGAACGCATAATCAAGGAACATAAAACCGGCTTATACGGATCCTAACGGCATGAGTGGAACAAAACACCAAGCAAAAGGCTTAGCCTTCCACCCTTGCCAATATATATGTGATTTCAATTAAAGCATTTATATAGTGTGATATAACCCAACCAAACTTCAACATGGAGCAAGCATCTTCACTTCACCTGCAACTAGCAACGCTATAAGAAGGGCTGAGCGAAGCGTACTTAGCCAAGCAACGGTTTGCATAGGTAAGGTGGTTAAACATGGCAATTGGTTACAAGTAGGAGGCTGACAAGAAGAACATGGGCATCGAGGCAAAACTATAGATCGAGACTACTAGCAATAGACAAAGATAGTAATGTTATCGGGGTTCGGTCATCTTGCAACGATGATAACAAGGAAACAATACATCTACCATGCAACCTATCACAAACAACACGTAGTTCGTGTCAAGACGAACACGTGGACATGTCATTTGCTTCGTTTGGACAAACGAGCTAAAAGATATCACATGTCAAAGGTGGCACAAAAATAACACATAGCAGCAGTTTATATCATCATACACTCTTGCAACAGCAAAACAAGGCCCTAGATGATCTCTAACATGCATGACAACAACAGGTAAAACGTAGAGGGCATCTCCACGAACATCTGGACATATCACACGCTCAAAACGGAGCAACAGGGAAAAAGTTATGCATGGTCAAACTAGGCATATCAGAACAGAGAAAACAGAGATCTAGGTCAACCTCTCAGATCCGGTGAACAGTACTGGGCCTCGGGGGATGAACAGTGTAACGGCCCGGATCTGAAGAAAACGGCCCGGATCTGAACAGTGCGAGGAGGCGGAGAGGCGGCCCACGAGCGGGGCGCGGCGCGGCCCAGCCGGGCGGCGCGGCCGGCTGGCGGAGCGGGAGGCGGGCCGATCCGGCGGCCCACGGCCTGGGGCGGGGAACGGCGGGCGAGGCGCTGACGAGGCCCGGTCGGCGGCCCGCTCGCGCGCTCGCGCGCGGAGGCTGACGGGGCGAAGACGCTGGCGTCGCTCGGGCGGTGCGGCGATTTGCGAAACGGAGGGAGGAACGGGCCGGTTGATGTGGTCCCCGGGCCGGCCCGGTCGGACGAACGACCAGGCGACGACGCCCTGGCCCGGCTGACGGGGCGACGGGAACGAGCGGAGCTGGCGCTCGTTGACTTCGACCGCTCGAGGGGGATCCCGGCGCGGCGGCTGGAAGGGTCCGTTGGATCCCCTCGGGAACTGAGAAGAGGATTGGATCTGAGGAAAAAAAAAGGAAAAAAAAAGAAAGAGGAGAAGAGGAAGAAGAAGGGGAATGCCCCAAATAGACTAGGGGTCTATATATAGCAACTTAGACTAGGGTTAGGAGGAGTTTTAGGGCGCCCGGAGCCCTCCGATCTGGATCCAACGGATCCGATCGCGGGATGATTTTAAAAGGACCAGACGGAGATAAAAGAATACCACAGGGGTATTTCCGGGACACGAAGTAAGGACACTTCGGACCCACACGGACAACGGAGGGAAAAGTCAACGGAGTCCAAACGAGACGAGATCTGAGAGGCGGGTTGCACACAACAAAACAACAACACACAACACAACCTCGCGGCACACCGGTAACGAAAAACGCCCGAACAACAAAGAAGGCCTACGGGACGTCACGGACACGTGCGGGAGCTCCGGAACACGAAACGGACAACGGGAAGAAACGCCACGAACCGGAAACAACCCACAACACAGATGCAATGCAATGCACATGTCTACATGATATGAATGAATGCCACACACTCACACAACAAAACGACGAAAGCCCGAAAGACAAGAACCCGAAATGGAAATAGATGAAGCCGGAGATATATTATAAGCCCAAAAGGGAAAATATTACATCCGGGGCATTACAAGACTCCATTTCTGGTTTAGTGATCAAAGATCACATTGAGTCCATAGGAAAAGCCAATACTATTAAAAGGGGATGAGGTTGTGTTGATGATCTGGTTGCTCAAGTGCTTAGTGATATGTCTCCTTCAACTATCAGCACCTTTCACTTCTAAACACACTCATAAGTAATCTCGGACAAACCGATTCTTCCAACTCAGTCCCATCGAGATGAACCACTTCAGCCACATTCCAAACCCTAGAAAAATCGGTCATACCGAGTTTGAGATCGGTCTCACCGAAACTGAACTGCCAACCTTCTGTAACCATTTCACATCATTTCGGAATAACCGAGTTTGTATTATCGGTCTCACCGAAATGGGCAAGCTTCTGTCTTGACTCAAATCGGTCTCACCGATAATTCATTATCGGTCTCACCGATTCTGGCATGTTCCTATTCTTTCTCAAATCGGTCCAACCGAGTTTTCTTTCTCGGTCCCACCGAAAACTCCAACGTTCATATCTTTTGCACTTTCGGTCCCACCGAGATGGTATTTTCGGTCCCACCGAAAATCCCAACGTTCACTATATTTGAACTTTCGGTCTGACCGAGTTTCACTTCGGTCTCACCGAGATTGGTCAAATGTGTGTGTAACGGTTGGATTTTGTGTGGAGGCTATATATACCTCTCCACCCCCTCTTCATTCGTGAGGAGAGCCATCAGAAAGTACCTCCACTTCTACCATACACTTTCTGAGAAGAGAACCACCTACCCTTGTGTTGAGATCAAGTCATTCCACTCCTACCATATGAAACTTGATTTCTAGCCTTCCCAAGTTGCTTTCCACTCAATCCTTTCTTCCACCACAGCCATATCAGTGAGGAGAGTTGAGTGTTGGGGAGATTATCATTTGAAGCACAAGAGCAAGGAGTTCATCACCATCAACACCGTCTATTACCTTTTGGAGGGTGGTGCCTCCTAGATTGGTTAGGTGTCGCTTGGGAGCCTCCGTCTTCGAGATGTGGAGTTGAACCAAGAAGTTTGTAAGGGCAAGGAGATCGCCTACTTCGTGAAGATCTACCCCGAGTAAGGCTAGTCCTCCGTGGGCGTAGGCCATGATGGAATAGACAAGGTTGCTTCTTCGTGGACCCTTCGTGGGTGGAGCCCTCCGTGGACTCGCGCAGCCGTTACCCTCCGTGGGTTGAAGTCTCCATCAACGTGGATGTACGATAGCACCACCTATCGGAACCACGACAAAAACCTCCGTGTCACCAAACTGCGTTTGATCTTCTCCACCTCTCTCTACTATATATGCAATTTACTTTCCGCTGCCCATACTCTAGAATTGCATGTGTAGTGTAATACTTGATATAATCTTAATTGTGAAACTGCCTAAAACTTTGCATAATCAAAAGGCAGATTTTTTTTTATATTGTCAAGTAGTCTAATCACCCCCCTCTAGACATACCTCTTCGATCCTACAATTACGTCTGCGCCTCACGTTCCTACCCCTCCGGGTCATCATTCAAATCCTTTGGACAACATCGTTGTTGCTGCTTCACGCTTGGCCGCTTTACCCATTGAAGGGACATCCCCCGTGGTGTTGGAGGCACGCAGGGTCAAGGATTTGCTTAACACTGCATTAACACAATAGCAAGCGTATTCTTATAGCAGGGAGAGGCTCCATTCAACACCACGCCACAGCCGGAGTTACACTATGCATTGGGAGGAACCAGAAGTGTCTAGCAGTGAACGCAGGCGACACCGTCACAGACAAAATAATCCGGCAGGCGCGGATGCACAAGCTCAGGATGCAAACCGGGTTAGATCTGTGGCCCGTGAGGAGGTCCGTCAAACGACGCCGGTTCACACAACCACAGCAGAGACAGGAGTCACAACGAGCTCCTTTGGGGTGCACTGTCTTATCCCCGCTTTACGGAGCGTGAAGCTGCCCAAGGATTTTAAAGGTCCACGTAAAGTGCCTAATTACACAGCAGATTTGGCTCCGGAAGCTTGGGTTGAGAGTTACGAGATGGCCATGGAGATGTTGGACGTGGATGAAGCGGCTTGTGCGAAATACTTCACCATGATGCTTGAAGGTACAGCCCGGACCTGGCTAAAGGGTTTACCCCCTGATTCTATCGGATCATGGGGAGAGTTGCGTCGCCAGTTTATCAAAAACTTCAAGGATACATGCAAGCAGCCGATGTCAATAGTAGATCTAGCAGCTTGTGTACAAGGAGAACAGGAGTCTACAAGTGCATGGGTGCGGCGAGTATCAGAAATCTTGCACTCTTCGAACGGTATCTACCCCAGTACGGCGATAGTGACACTGGAAAACAATTGCCGGTTTGAATCTCTCAAGTTAAAACTGGGACGGCTTAAACGGGATTGTAATGACATGGGAACTCTCATGAGCGCTCTGGTGAAGTACGGGGACTCCGATAACACTAAGTATCCAGAAGCGGAGGGAGACAAAGCTGGAAAGGTCAATAAGCCTAGTAAACCGGCACAGGTTAGTCCGGCTGGTGCAAGCTTCTTAGGCAAGCGAAAAGCAGAGGGTGGCTCTGATTTCGTGGCCAATACGCAAGTTCAAGGGGGTTTTCAGCGCAATAAGGGTAAGCCACTGATGGCTTCTCGCCCCTCGTTGGTTACCCCAAGTGGAAGGTTTGAGATGCAGTGTAGCGGAAGTTTTCCCTTGGCAATACCAAGGATCGATTTCCCTCAGACTCCCAGTTTCAACAAGAAGGTGTCAACTGCTAACGGCGCCAGATATTTAGCAATCAACGTGGACCTGCACACAGATACAAATAACTTTGCTCCCAACGAGTACAGAGAGGTTGTCAATCCCTCTGGCCTTGTAGTTTACAAAGGATCAAACACAAGTGATAGTAATGATAGGTATTGCTGCAATAGTAAGTAAAAGCGGAAAGTAAATAGCGGATGTGATCAATGATGGTAATATGGACCGGGGTCCCATGATGTTCACTAGTGATGTCTCTCTCCCAAAAGACGATAAAACAGCTATGTGAGGTAAACGAATTACAGCTGGGCAATTGACAGGATTATGTGCGCAAACCAATGCTAAATATGCTGCAAGAAAGGTTGAGGCTCAAAAGCATGGGCGGTACGCCAAGGTAAGTAGACCGAAATCCATCTGCATCTACTACTAATCACCCACCTTGAGATATCTATCCAGAACATCTCGCTGGTATTAAGTTGCGAGTCCCACCCATAGTGTAAACTCAAAGCAACACACAACTGCATTAAAAGAACTTTGCGTAAAGTAAACAATCCTTGCACCCGCGAGTACAAGCACCATTGTTTCCCCCCTTGTGGCAACAACACATCCCCTAGACTCATGTTTCTGTCACTCAAGCTAGTCATCGAGGGGCATGAACCCACAATCAAGCATAACGTTCCCTCTTGGAGTTACTACCTACTATTGGCCAAAGCAATAAATAGCAACGGAGAACATGCAAGAATTACTCAAGAACATAAATATAAAAGAGGTGAATCAAATATATTACTCACACACAATCTGAACATAATCTCATAATCCATCGGATCCCAGCAAACTCAACATAGCAACAACATAAGGATTACATATGTGCCTCGATCATGTAGGGCAGCTCACGAGGTCTAATTAGTGAAGAACAGAGAGGGGAGAGGAGAACATCACATAGATACTGGTCATGGAACCATGGTCCAAGAGAGACTACTCACAACTCATCCGGGAGGCGTCCATGGTGGTGGAGAGGCTCCCGGTGGTGATCCTCCCCTCCGGCAGGGTGCCGGGAAGAGTTCTCCTGGTGCTCCCGATCTTGGAAGCGTGGCGGCGGCGGAACAGAGATGAGATCGCGAAAAAGGGTTCCGTCCTCGAGGGTTTCGGGACGGGGTGTAAATATATGCCAAAGGGGGGCATCAACGGAGGCCTGGGGGGCCCAGGCGCCCCCCGGCGCGGCCAGGAGGGGGGCCGCGCCCCCAGGGCGCCTGGAGCCCTGGTGGCCCCCTTTGGCCCTACTTTGGGCGCATGGAAGCTTCCGGAACGCTGATTTTTTATATATTTTTCCCGGAATTTTTCTGGCAGTTTACGTAATGGGAAAACCTGAAATACAAAAACAGCAGAAAACAGAAACTGGCACTGGGGTGCACTGAGTTAATAGGTTAGTCCAAATATGATCAAAAGTGTATGGAAGTGTATAAATATCATAGCAATATCACACAAAAGAGGCATGGAGCAAGCAGAAATTATAGATACGTTTTGGATGTATCAACATCCCCAAGCTTAATTCCTGCTCGTCCTCGAGTAGGTAAATGATAACAAGCATAATTTCTGTGGTGACATGCTATTAACCATGTAAGAACTTTTCACAGTCACATGACAAGTGCTTACTGAGATAATGAATCTGTAGTAATTAAGTTGCCTCATGAGAAAATCACAAAGAACTGAAAGTTTTACAATATGATACTGAAACACTCAATAGATTTGTAATGAGCATGGTGTGCAAATATGATAAAGTGGTATCTCGCTTGCCCCCTTTAGTGAAGCAAAACATAAATGCAGGGGCACCTCCAAGGTTTAAATGACGACTAGAGACAATGATTTCAGAATAAACGATATCATAATCATGCAAAAGACAATGCTACTTTGGGACAATGCACATTACACTCAGAATGACAATCATGCTCACAATAGTTGGTGCTTTAAAGAAGGTGGAGACTCTCGAACCGTGGCTTTTGTTGGCAAGGTTGAAAACCCGTGGTCGGAAACAAAAACTAAACATGTACCAGAGCTCTTGGTTTTAAAAACAGAGGTAATAATTATTATTTTTGAATATGCATATTTCGTCAATGAATGCTAGCAGATAACTCAATTATTTCTCGAGCTGGACAAGTTTCGAGGAACGGCTCCCGAATGAGGACGATCACATCCTCTTAGTCTCCTTTGTTTATCACTGCCAAAGTTTTCTGATTTCTCATGAACATAGCGTGAAGGAGAGTTTGTTTGTTGTATAATTTTTTAATGAGCCGGGCGCACTCTATGCCAGTTCCTTCTCGTATTATGGGTTTGCACATTAGACATGCAATCCCGGGGTGAAGCTTGTCCAACTTAAAAAGATCATGAATTAACTACTACTTCCTCATGAACTAAAACAGAGGCACAAAAGAGAAATGCTTTTTTTGATTAATTTCGAGATGGTACATGAAAGTCTTCGTTAGGAATGGCAGGTAAATACCATGCATAGAAAGGTATGGTGGACTCATATGGCATAACTGGTTTAAAGGATTTTGGATGCACAAGCAGTCAGTCCGCTTAGTACAGGCGAAGGTTAGCAAAAGACTGGGAGCGACCAACTAAAAGAGCAATGACGGTCATAATCATGCAGAGCGACAAAGCAACATTGAATCGGGCATGGAAGTTATATCGCTACTCAGAAATTAAAGATCATCAAGGCTTGATAGACTTTCTTTACAGTCTTAAATATGCATGAGCATACGCCAAGTCAATCAAAATAAATTCTCGAAGGAAGATATCACTAGACCATACCACATCATAGGCAAACAAATCATGTTAGTACTCCAATAACACATTGAGAACCCCCCAGCTATTTGAGACTAACCATAAGAAAACATGAACTACTAAGCACCATTATGCACATAGCATTTTTATCATAGACATATCAACCAGTGCAACAGAAGCCAACTCTTTTAATAAGATAAGCATGATAACTAAAGAGAGTTCCAGCGACCAACTAAACAAAAGCTCTTTAAAAAGATAAGCATGAAAGCTAAGAGCTAAGCATGACAGTAGCTATTGAAAGACAAAGAACACACACAGCAAGGATAGACATGAAAATTCTATGTTATGTTCTAGGTGGAAGTGGAGCGTGTTTCTCTCCCACACAAAGAAAGCTGAGTTCCAACTCGTTATTAACAGCAAGCAAAGCTAAAGAAAACTAAAAAGGGAACTAAAAGCAAGACGCTCCAAGCATAGCACATAACACATGAAGTGATAAAAATATAGTGGAACGAAAGATGAACTGATAATTGTTGATGGAGAAGGGGATGCACGGGGGCATCCCCAAGCTTAGACGCTTGAGTCTTCTTGAATATTTCTTGGGGGTGCATGGGGGCATCCCCAAGCTTGAGCGTTTGACACTCCTGAATCTTTTTATCATCTTCCCTCGCACACTTGAAAACTCCCTTCATACATAACTCATCATAATCTGATTAGCGAGGTTAGTACCCTTAATAAAATAATTGTTCCTTGCTGGAAATAAGGATATTCTTGAAGGTCTACTGTTTCTCAAGATTGCCAAAAGGTTTTTGCAAATAAAAAGCAAGCTCAAGGTTTGCAAAATGAAGGAAAGGCAAAACAGGACAGAATCTGTGAAAAACAGACCAGCAGGTAGTAAATGATTTTTCGGGGCACTTCTGCAACTCAAATCAAAAAACTCAGAACAGACGCCCGAAAGACAATTGTATAGAGCATGCTGTCAAAAAAAATCAGACCAAACAGATGATCTGGTGATTTTATACGAATTTTTCTGTCCAAGGACAGAATCTGTTTCCTGGACAGCACGTCACAACTTTTAAACTTTCTTGCAATCAGAGGCTACACTTGGCACAAAGCTGAAAAGTAAAGATACAATGATGATGCTACTGTAGTAACAACATCAAGACACAACAAAAGCAAAATAAAATTTTATTCATTGTGGGCTGCCTCCCAAAAGCGCTTTCTTTTACGCCTTTAAGCTAGGCATAATGCAAAGAGATCAAGTCTTATCAAGAGTAAAAGAATAGCTAGCCCGTATAACGGACTCAAAAGGTAACTTAATCTTCTTTCTGGGGAAGTGTTCCATCCCTTTCTTGAGAGGAAATTGGAATCTTATATTCCCCTCTTTCATGTCAATGATGGCACCAAAGGTGCGAAGAAAAGGACGTCCCAAAATAATTGGACAAGAAGGTTCACATTCAATATCCATAATAGTGAAATCAACGGGAACGTAATTGTCATTGACAATGATAAGAACATCGTCGATCCTCCCCAAGGGTTTCTTTATGGAAGAATCAACAAGACGAACACCAAAAGAACAAGAATCAAAAGGTTTCAATTTAAGCATATCATATATTCTTTTGGGCATAACGGAGGTACTAGCTCCAACATCACATAAAGCATAGCAAGAGAAGTTATTCAACTTAATTTTAATCATAGGATCCCAACCATCTTCTAGCTTTCTAGGTATGGAGGCTTCTACCCTAAGTTTCTCCTCCCTAGATTTGATGAGAGCATTAGTAATATGCTCGGTGAAGGCAAGGTTAAGCGTGCTAGTGCGGGGATCTCTAGACATCTTGTGAAGGAAATCAATAACTTCGGTAAGGGTGCAATTATCAAAATCAAGGTCACTACTATCAAGTAAAGTGGTAGTGGTGTCCTTTAGGCTCACTTGTTTGGTAGTTTCTATGGTCATAGCATCACCATTAATAGGTCCAATGGGGCGAGGAGTGCATTGGGTGCTAAGAGTTTGGATATCCTCAACAACTTGGATGGTAGCAACAGTGTGGTGGGTAGGAAGGTTCTTAATTCTATCTTCTTCCTCCTTTTCTCTAGCCCATCTCTCTTTAAGTTTAGCCAACATCCTAATGTTTTCATTGATTTGCACTTGAATAGCATTCATAGGAGTGACCTTCCTCAACTCAAGAGGAGAAGTTCTAATTTTAAGCAATTCTACCTCATGGGCTAAATTGTCTACCTTCGAAGAGAGATTATCTAGTTTGTTTAGTTTTTCTTCTACACTCTTATTGAAGGCTTTTTGGGTAGTGATGAAATCTTTAAGCATACTCTCTAGTTCAGAAGTGGAGTTCTTGGTGCTAGGATAAGCATTGTTGTTCCCATAAGAATTAGAGGGGAACGGTCTAGGATTGCTACCAAAATTACTCCTATAAGCATTGTTATTAAAATTGTTTCTAGAGATAAAGTTCACATCTACTTGATCTTGAGCAATCAAAGAATTTAAAGGAACATCACGAGGATCAACAGAAGATTGCTTGGAAAGTAGAGACATGATCAAGTCAACTTTTTCATTTAGGGAGGAAATCTCCTCGACAGAGTTTACCTTCCTACCTGTTGGAGCGCGTTCGGTGTGCCATTGGGAATAATTGGTCATCATCTCATCGAGAATCTTCGTGGTAGCACCAAGTGTAGTTGACATAAAGGTTCCTCCCGCGGCCGAATCTAACAAGTTCCGTGAGGTAAAGTTCAAGCCTGCATAAAAAGTTTGGATAACCATCCAAGTAGTCAAACCATGAGTAGGGCAGTTCTTGACAAGAGACTTAATGCGTTCCCAAGCTTGGGAAACGTGTTCATTATCCAATTGTTTAAAATTCATTATGTTACTCCTTAGTTGGATAATTTTAGCAGGTGGATAGTACTTTCCAATAAAAGCATCCTTGCACTTGTCCCAAGAATCTATGCTATTTCTAGGCAAGGATTGAAACCAAATTTTAGCTCCTCCTCTCAAGGAGAAAGGAAAAAGCTTAAGCTTAACAATATTGCCATCTATTTCTTGGTACTTTTGCATATCACAGAGTTCAACAAAGTTGTTTAAGTGTAAAGCAGCATCATCTCCAGCACCGGAGAATTGATCTTTCATAACTAGGTTCAGTAAAGCAGGTTTAATTTCATAAGAAGGTGCTGAAGTGGCAGGTGTAGTGATAGGCGTGCAGATAAAGTCATCGTTGTTATGACTAGTGAAGTCACACAACTTGGTGTTCTCGGTGGAACCCATAGCAGCAAGCAAGCAAGATAACTATTTTTGTGATTTTCGATAAAGGATACTAAAGCAAAAACTGAAAGGTAAACTAACAAGACTAAAAAGCAAAGGTAAAAGATAGCGTGCAACTCCCCTATCTTGAAGAGTGGAGTCCCCGGCAACGGCGCCAGAAAACTTTGCTTGATGGCTTCTCGCCCCTCATTGGTTACCTCAAGTGGAAGGTTTGAGATGCAGTGTAGCGGTAGTTTTCCCTTAGAAAAGATACCAAGGATCGAATTCCCCTGAGACTCCAAGGTTCAACAAGAAGGTGTCAACCGCTAGCGGCGCAACTAGCGATCAACCGGACCTGCACACAGATACAAATAACTTTGCTCCCAACGAGTACAGAGAGGTTGTCAATCCCTCCGGCCTTGTCGTTTACAAAGGATCAAACGCAAGAGATAATAGTGATAGGTATTACTGCAACTAGTAAGTAAAAACAGAAAGTAAATAGCGGATGTGATCAGTGATGGTAATATGGACCGGGGTCCCATGATGTTCACTAGTGATGTCTCTCTCCCAAAAGACGATAAAACAGCTATGTGAGGTAAACGAATTACAACTGGGCAATTGACAGGATTATGTGCGCAAACCAATGCTAAATATGCTGCAAGAAAGGTTGAGGCTCAAAAGCATGGGCGGTACGCCAAGGTAAGTAGACCGAAATCCATCTGCATTTACTACTAATCATCCACCTTGAGATATCTATCCAGAACATCTCTCTGGTATTAAGTTACGAGTCCCACCCATAGTGTAAACTCAAAGCAACAGACAACTGCCTTAAAAGAACTTTGCGTAAAGTAAACAATCCTTGCACCCGCGAGTACAAGCACCGTTGTTTTCCCCCTTGTGGCAACAGCACATTCCCTAGACTCATGTTTCTGTCACTCAAGCTTGTCATCGAGGGGCATGAACCCACAATCAAGCATAACGTTCCCTCTTGGAGTTACTACCTACTACTTGGCCAAAGCAATAAATAGCAACGGAGAACATGCAAGAATTACTCAAGAACATAAATATAAAAGAGGTAAATCAAATATATTACTCACACACAATCTGAACATAATCTCATAATCCATCGGATCCCAGCAAACTCAACATAGCAACAGCATAAGGATTACATATGTGCCTCGATCATGTAGGGCAGCTCACGAGGTCTAATTAGTGAAGAACAAAGAGGGGAGGAGAACATCACATAGCTACTGGTCATGGACCCATGGTCCAAGGGAGACTACTCACAACTCATCCGGGAGGCGTCCATGGTGGTGGAGAGGCTCCCGGTGGTGATCCTCCCCTCCGGCAGGGTGCCGGGAAGAGTTCTCCTGGTGCTCCCGATCTTGGAAGCGCGGCGGCGGCGGAACAGAGATGAGATCGCGAAAAAGGGTTCCGTCCTCGAGGGTTTCGGGACGCGGTGTAAATATATGCCAAAGGGGGGCATCAGCGGAGGCCTGGGGGGCCCAGGCGCCCCCCCGGCGCGGCCAGGAGGGGGGTCGCGCCCCCAGGGCGCCTGGAGCCCTGGTGGCCCCCCTCCGGCCCTACTTTGGCCGCATGGAAGCTTCCGGAACGCTGATTTTTTATATATTTTTCCCGGAATTTTTCTGGCAGTTTACGTAATGGGAAAACCTGAAATACAAAAACAGCAGAAAACAAAAACTGGCACTGGGGTGCACTGAGTTAATAGGTTAGTCCAAATATGATCAGAAGTGTATGGAAGTGTATAAATATTATAGCAATATCACACAAAAGAGGCATGGAGCAAGCAGAAATTATAGATACGTTTTGGACGTATCAGCTGAGTAGTGGGCGGTATCATGTGTTCACCACAAGCTTGTGTAAACGAGACCAAAAAGTTTTGAAGCGGGCGGTCCACGTGGTTGAACCGGCGACGCCGCAATTCCTGCGCTGGTCAGAGCAGCCTATTGTGTGGAGCAGGGAGGATCACCCGTTACGAGTGGATAATCCGGATCACTTGGCCTTGGTGGTGGCACCACAGGTGGGTGGCTACAAGTTCACTAAAGTTCTCATGGACGGCGGCAGCAGCATCAATATCTTGTATTATGAGACTTTCCGTCGTATGGGGTTGACGGATAAGAAGCTAAGACAATCAAACACGGTGTTTCATGGAGTGGTGCCAGGTAAGTCAGCTTACCCAGTTGGGAAAATTGACCTAGAAGTTACCTTTGGAGATGAGCATGATTCCAGGTCAGAGATGATCACCTTTGAAGTGGTCAAGATCCGGAGCCCTTACCACGCTCTGTTTGGAGGAACGGTTTACGCCAAGTTTATGGCCAGGCCATGTTATGTCTATTTACAGCTCAAGATGCCGGGTCACAAGGGAACCATCACGGTTCATGGAAGTCGCAAGGTTGCATTGGAGTGTGAAGAAGGAGATGATGCTTATGCGGAAGCAGTATGTGCTACGGAGGAGTTAAAGTTTTACAAGGACAATGTTGATCCGGCAGATATGTCCCCGTTGAAGAAACCAACTACAGAGCATGATCCGGCGTTGAAGTTTAAATCGGCAGAGGAGACCAAGCAAGTTGACTTTGTGGCGGGCGATTCATCCAAGCAGTTCACTATCACCGCTAACCTTGATCCTAAATAGGAAAGCGCGCTCATCGAGTTCATCCGTGAGAACCGGGATATCTTTGCATGGAAACCTTCTGACATGCCGGGTATACCGAGGGAACTCGCTGAGCACAGTCTTAACATTGATCCGAAGTTTAAACTGGTCAAGCAATATCTACGCCGCTTCAATGAAGAAAGGCGCAAGGCTATAGGAGAAGAGGTGGCCAGGCTTTTGGCCGCAGGGTTCATAGTTGAAGTTTTTCACCCGGAGTGGTTGGCTAATCCGGTGCTAGTGTTAAAGAAGAATGGAAAGTGGAGAATGTGTGTGGATTACACAGACCTAAACAAAGCTTGTCCAACTGATCCTTTTGCTCTCCCTCGCATTGTTCAGATCATTGATGCTACAGCGGGATGTGAGCGGCTAAGTTTTTTGGATGCATATTCAGGATATCAGCAGATCAAGATGGCAGTTAAAGACCAAGAGAAGATGTCCTTCATAACGCCTTTTGGTGCTTTTTGCTATGTTTCTATGCCCTTTGGGCTCAAGAGTGCCCAAGCAACTTATCAACGTTGCGTCCAGAATTGTCTTAAGGGGCAGATAGGGAGGAATGTTCATGCCTATGTGGATGATATTGTGGTAAAATAAAGGAAGGAAGATACGCTGATAGAGGACCTCAAAGAGACTTTTGACAATCTTCGAGCCTATAAAATGATGCTTAATCCGGAGAAGTGTGCCTTTGGTGTTCCGGTAGGCAAGCTCCTTGGATTCTTGGTGTCCAACAGGGGGATAGAAGCTAATCCGGAGAAGATCAAGGCAATCACATCTTTGACTAAACCAGTTTGCATCAATGATGTTCAGCGTATCGCCGGCCGGATCACAGCATTGAGCTGGTTCATCAGCCGTTTGGGAGAGAAGGCAATACCGCTTTATCAGATGCTGAAAAAGACGGACCGGTTTATATGGAGCGATGAGGCCAACGCTGCGTTTGAGGATTTAAAGCGGCAACTGGCGCAACCACCGGTTCTTGCTGCCCCTGTTGATAATGAGCCATTGCTGTTATACGTCGCCGCCAACGCACGGGCAGTCAGCGTAGCAATCGTGGTTGAACGCAAGGAGGCAGGGAAGGAGTACCCGGTTCAGCGTCCGGTTTACTACGTCAGTGAAGTTCTCATTGAGTCTAAGCAAAGGTACCCACATTGGCAGAAGCTGGTATATGGTGTGTTCATGGCAAACCGAAAGTTGAAACATTATTTCCAAGGCCACCCGATAACTGTGGTTAGTTCAGCACCATTGGGGGATATAATCCAGAACAGGTAAGCTACGGGCAGAGTGGCGAAGTGGGCCATTGAGCTCAGCCCGCACGAATTGAAATATGTGCCACGCACCGCTATCAAATCTCAAGCATTGGTGGATTTCATCAATGATTGGACAGAACTGCAAACACCAGAGGAGAAGCCGAATCTTACATACTGGACGATTCACTTTGACGGTTCAAGGCAGTTAGAAGGCTCGGGGGCTGGAGTTGTTTTAACTTCCCCGCGAGGAAACAAGTTTTGTTATGTCCTCCGTTTATTATTTCCTTGTACTAATAATGCAGCAGAGTATGAAGCGTTGCTTCATGGCTTGCGGATGGCCAAGGAGATGAACTTGAGCCGGGTCAAGTGTTTCGGCGATTCAGATTTGGTGGCACAACAAGTATCCGGCAAGGGACTCAAGAGATCCTCTCATGGCAGCTTATAGACGAGATGTTGAAGCAGTTGCAGGATATTTTAAAGGGTATCAGGTGGATCACATAGATCGGCGAAGGAATGAAGCGGAGATGCTCTAAGCCGGCTGGGTTCTCAACGTAAACCGGTACCACCGAATACTTTTTTGGATGAGCTACACAGTCCATCAGTTCAAGTACCATCAGAGGAAGACCTGGCTGTTCCTGATCCGGAGGCACAACTAGTTGCGGCACTTCATGTTATTCCGGATTGGACGTTGCCTTATTTGGCGTATCTAAGACGAGGAGAGCTGCCAGACGACAAGATCGAAGCAAGACAGATAATCCGGTGCTCTAAGTCCATGACAATTGCAAACGGAGAACTTCATCATCGCAGCGTTTCTGGAGCGTTTCAACGGTGTGTATCAGCTGAAGAAGGTTGTGATATTCTTCGTGAAATCCATGAAGGGGATTGTGGTCATCACGCCGGTTCAAAGTCCTTGGTGGCTAAAGCTTTTCGACATGGGTTCTATTGGTTGACAGCCCATGCTGATGCGGCGGATCTAGTCCGGAAGTGTGATGCTTGTCAGAAGTTTTCACGACGTGCTCTTGTTCCGGCACAGGAGCTCCGGATGATACCGATAACTTGGCCGTTTGCGACTTGGGGGCTTGATATGGTTGGACCCTTCAAACGATCCCAAGATCAGAAAACTCATTTACTGGTGGTTGTGGATAAATTTACAAAATGGATTGAGGCAGAGCCTGTGAGCAAGTGTGATGCAGCAACAATGGTTAAATTCATCAAAAAGGTAATTTTCCGGTTTGGCTTTCCACACAGCATCATCACAGACAACGGCACCAATTTATCTAAAGGAGAGATGGAAGAGTTTTGTCAACAGGATCATATTCGCCTGGACGTGTCTTCTGTGGCTCACCCTCAATCCAATGGTCAAGCTGAAAGAGCAAATCAGGAGATTTTGCGAGGTATCAAGCCCCGGCTTATGACTCCCTTGCAGAGAACACCAGGGTGCTGGGTTGAGGAGTTACCTTCTGTCCTTTGGAGTATTAATACTACGCCAAACCGGTCCACAGGTTACACACCTTTCTTTATGGTGTATGGTGCTGAAGCGGCACTTCCAAGTGATATCCGTCATGATTCACCAAGGGTGACAGCCTATGTTGAAGCGGCCAATGAGCAGGCGAGACAAGACAGTTTGGACCGGCTGGATGAAGAGCGTGATATAGCAGCAGCACGGTCTGTAATTTATCAACAAGACTTGCGCAGATATCACAGCCGCCGGATCAAGACCAGGACGTTCCAAGAGGGAGATTTGGTACTCCGGCTCATCCAAGATCAAACAGATATGCACAAGTTATCCCCGCCTTGGGAAGGGCCCTTTGTGGTCAGCAAGAATCTACACAACGGTTCATATTATCTGGTGGACGTTCGAGAACACAAGGACTCACGGACGTCGGAAGAAGAGACAAAGAGGCCGTGGAACATCGCCCTCTTGCGGCCCTACTATACCTGAGCCATGAGCTCTACTGTATCCTATGTATATATTATGATTAATGAATAAACCGGCACCCTCGGTAAACCGGGGGCTCAGCCTTTTTTCCAATACAAGTGTCTTATGGTGATAACCATATATTTCTTATTATATGTCATATTTCAAATACTTTGATCGGTCCAGCTGGTTATGCAGGGCATATGCACTCTAGAGCAGTAACTCACTGAAGGGCTTCCTGTTCAAACATAGGTCGTATTCGAACCAAAGAGAACATAGCCAAACCCACCGAAGGGCTTCCTGTTCAAACATAGGTCGTATTCGAACCAAAGAGAACATAGCCAAACCCACCGAAGGGCTTCCTGTTCAAACATAGGTCGTATTCAAACCAAAGAGAACATAGCCAAACTTACAGAAGGGATTCCTGTTCAAACATAGGTCGTATTCGAACCAAAGAGAACATACCCAAACTTAATAATGCCATCCTGTTCAAACATAGGTCGTATCCGAACCAAAGAGGACATGGCATAAGCCCTATGGATCGTATCCGAATCCATTGATTGGCTAAGTTTTATATGGCCAGCAGGGGGCAGGATTGTACCCGAATCCTAGCTTAACCCCTGTTGGTTGTATCCGGTTCCTATGGTCGTATCCGAACCATAAGGCCCTCTGGATGGTACCCGCATCCATTGATTGGCTGAACCTTGCTTTGAGCCTGGCAGCTCATAAAAAGCCTCGACTACATGGTTTTTATTTGCAAACTTGCATTTTTTGGTATTTATGGTTCTTTAATCCGGAGTGGAACAACTCCAGAGTTGACCACATATCTTCAAAAGTCTGGAGAGAGTTCCAGCATGGTCTAAACCGGTAGCTGTTATAAAACCCGGGATTATTATTGGGTCTATCAAAGGTTCCCTCAGAAAATTTTAAATTTCGCCGGATTAAGAATATCAAGCATACTTGATGGCAGGTATGAAGTTATTTCTGGTACAAACAAAAACACTTGTTTGATATATTGTGAGAGCAATTTAATAGGTCCAGCGGTAAACCGCTAGGACATATTTTCAGTGTTATCTATGCAGGAACAGATAATATGCAAGATCAACCATATCAGGCCAGACTTAAATTGGTAACATCAAAAAAAAGTTGGAACATCCGGATCAAGATGAACAATGTTTTATGCTATCCTATTACAAGGCATAGCAAGCCTGAACGGATTAAAGACTATCCAGCGAAATGAGACTGCAATTACAAAGATATGCTATGGCCTACGCCTCCTCCTGCTGCGGCGGCTGTGGATCAACTTGTTCCGGAGTCTCTTCTTCTTCTTGAAGCGGCTGGAAGTCAGGGACGCACCAATCAATTTTCGTTAGAGCGCGGAAGTACATCTCTTCCGTGATAAGTTCAGACGGATCAATATCTGGGGCGAAAGTATGAGGGCGCACTGGTGGGATTAGATTCACGGTATCATAAACCGGCCGATCCACCCGCTCGTTCTATAAATCATATCCCGGATGATACCTGGAAAAATCTGAATCGGCAGCAAGCTTGCTAGCGACAGGACGCATCTCCTTAGTTAAAGCGTGAAGGTCTTTAGCGGTAAAAGCTGATCCGTCTTCTTTGGTACTGGGATACCCATTCAAGGCTTCTTCCGAATCAAAGTCTGGAACCCACGCTTTGGCTCTGGTGAGTGCCATGAGAGAACCGGCCCGAGCAGCAGACTTCTTCATCTCCTCCAAGCGTGCTGGCAAGACAGAGAGTTTTTCTAGTGTGCCTTGGATAGTCGTGGGGGCCGGTTTATTGTAAGACATGGCGCTTATGATCCTTTGAGCGCCGGAATACAGCTGCTCGACCAGAGTATAAGATGCCTTGAGCTTTTTCCGTAAATCATCCCTGAGATGGGAAACACGGCGCCCTACATAAAAATCATTACAGTTAAACCAGGCCGGAATACAGATTGCAAAGATGAAAAACTTGAGCAACAGATTAAGTACTTACCAAAGACAGCAGAAGTCATCAGTTCTATTTGCCGCTTTAAACCGGTTAACTTTTCAGTCACCGGATTAAGGGCTTCCTCAGCATCCTTTGCCCTTTTTTCCAGATCCTTCTTCTGCACTTCAAAGGCGGTCCGCTCCTCTTCAAAAAATTTCTTCAGCTGTTCAGCAGTAGTTAAGCTCACCGCCAAGTCTTTCTTGGCCTTAGCAGCAGCGGATTCAGTTTTGGCAAGTCTGTTCCGGAGCTCAGTAATTTCTTCAGCCCTCCGGTTCAAATCAGCCTGCAAGGAAAATCAAATGAAATAAAGGCAAAATTCAGACAAGTCTCAAGCACATAACCAAGTTATCCACTTGATACTTGGGGGCTAATGGGCAGTTGAAGCATCAAGAGTAACAATTCCAAACAAGTCTCAAGCACACAAACAAGTTGTCTACTTGACACTTGGGGGCTAATGTACAGTCGAAACATCAAAGGGAAACTTTAGACAAGTCCCAGATGCATAAACCAAATTATGCCCCTGGCACTTGGGGGCTAATGTAAGATCATTTGCTCAAATTGGAAGTACCGGTTCACCTTCTAAAGCATAGCTAAACCGGAACTTGGGGGCTACTGGGAGACAGACAGAAACGCGATAAAGGTAAAAACAAAGACAAGGGAATTACCTCGTATTTTTCCTTCATCATGCTGATTAAGCCCGCTTCATAGTCCCGACCAGTGTGAAGCCGGTTCAAATACCCGGAATACAGCTCTTGGGCACTCAGCTCAGCAAAACCAGACAACTCCGTGCTCCATTTGACCTTCTCTTGATGAATTTTCTCCGCTTTAGCTGTATGTTTAGCTAAAACAGTGGGCTCAGCAGGAGCGGTGTAAGATGTGCCAGTTACTTGAACCTTTGGAGAAGGAGCAGTTGCTGGTGGTGGAGTAGCAGTTTGAACCGGGCTAGCAGGAGCCGGGTTAGTCTGAGGAGGATTGGCCCGGGCAGGACTCGCCGGTTCATGGATGTTTTCAATATTGGGATTCTCAGGAGCGGTGGTATAAGTGTGATCCATGGGAGCAGGATCTTCAAGTGGAACTGTAGGCTCATTCTCAGGAGGGATTGTGGTATCCGTATCAGCTGCCGGATCATCAGTAGCAGTCTCAGCGACCGCTTTGTTGGCTTTGGCCCTTTTGCTGGGTTTAGGCTTGCTGAAGGACATTGGAAAAGAGATCAGAATTGTAAAGCAAATGCAAAGATAAACCGGATAAGGTGAAGGACTTACCCAGGGACGGTCTTCAAAATTGGGACTTGTGTGGCAGTAGATTCGCCAGAGGAAGATAAGGGACTCTCCTGATAATTAGGTTCGGACGGTTTAAGTGGTTTGCGTATAAGCCCGGCCTTGGGATGAAGAAGAGTTGGAGAGAGTATAACCTCAGAACGGCGCCTCCGAGCCGGAGTAAGAGATATTCCGGACGATTCAACTGCAAGGCCGCTATGGCGGGTAGTCCGGCGAAGGGCTTCATGTTGCTGTTTCTTCAAAAGAAAATTGGGGTCCAATTGAGCATAAGGGTGAGAAAATTGATATTTCCGGACTGTCCGACGAATTTTTGGTGGAGGTGGTTCTGAATCTGAAGAAAGAATAGTTACCTCAATTTCTGCCGATTTATCTCCTTCAGCCAACTCCTGTGAAAAGACACTGTTAAACACAAATCTGGATAAAAGTGAACAAGTCATAGCCGGATTAACTCATACCTCAGAGTCCGGATCATCATCTTCAGCGTGTGAACCGGAGCCAGCAGCTGCCTTTTTCTTCTTGATTACATAAGTTTTCCGGCGTGGCTGTTTTCCAGCCTTCTCCTGAGGTTTCCTCTTCCAAAAGGGATCATCAGCCTGTTCAAAAGGTGAAATATAATTGAAAGAACGATTTAAAGGAACGGATTACAAACATACGAAAGAGAGTAAGACTTACTGCAGGCAGCTTGTTCTTCTTATAATACGGAGCCAATCCGGTTTGGCTACATTCTTCTAAAGAGACATTGAGCATCTTTTTAGCAGACTCAATGACTTCCGATTCAGAAAGTTTGTCTTTAGAAAACCGTTGAGGATCATCCGGTTTACCAGAATATTTATACATCAGACTCGGGCGCGGACTCAGAGGAAGGATACTCCAAGAAAGCCAGCAGCGCATAAAATCAATTCCGGTCAAACCGTTGGCCATAAAGGCTTTCAACCTGGCAAGTTGAGAAGCAAACCGGGGCCGCTCTGAGGAGCTGAGGCACTGCGGCAAAGGGTGATCCTCCAAAAGACGGTGCTCGCGATAACCCGGCAGTGGGTTTTCCCCTTCAGGTGAAGTGTCAATGCAATAAAACCAAGACTTATTCCAATCCTTGGGGTGAGTGTGGAGAGCGGCGTGAGGAAAGACTACGTCTTTTCTCTTCTGAATACTGACCCCACCCAGTTCTTGATGAGGTCCGCTAGTAAACTCAGTTCGCCGGTTCAAGTGGAAAAAGTCCCGGAACAGGTCGACTGACGGCTCTTCTTGCAAATACACCTCTGAGAAAACTTGAAAATCGTAGATGTTGGAAACAGAGTTGGGACCTATGTCCTGAGGATGGAGTTGGAAAGCAGCAAGCACATCCCGGAAGAACTTTGAACCGGGAGGAGTGAAACCTCGGGCTATGTGGTCGAAGAAGACAATAACCTCCCCCTCTCTGGGAGCAGGAGGACATTCATTTCCTGGGGCCCGCCATTTTAAAACGGACTGAGGGCCTAGAGTGCCGATGGCAGCAGCGTTAACTAAATCTTCTTCCGTAATGACGGAAGGGACCCAGTTGCAAGAGACAAACTATTTAGCCATAGCAACAGAAGAACAGTGCTGAAAGGGTAAAGTGTAAACCCGGATTATTCGAGTACAGTGGCATAAATCAGAAGACATATGCAAAGATCACGCGACGGTTTAGACAAGGGACTAATGATATGGCTAACCCGGTAGTAAGCAGGAAAAAGTATTACTACCGGTTCGTGATAACAAAAGAGAAGGAGCTAAACCGTCACGTTCGTCATTGAATTATTACAGAAGCAACATACGACTGGTTAAACCGGAGAGTATTTTACAGATCTACAAGGATGAAGAAACAAGTTTTTACAGACAGTTAAAGTAAAACAGATCTGAGCGCCCAGGAAAAACAAAAACAAATGCAAGACTATTGCAAGAAGAACTAGGGGGATCATATACGGAGCGGACAAATCTAAAGATTGAATGCAAACACAGAAATCTAAGCATACGGCAGCGGAACAGAAGCAAGTTTTAAGGGCAAGATCTAAAGACTGAAGCTACTTCGAACTTGGTGCCTAGGACGAACAGATGAAGCTTTCTCCTAGGGTTAATGGCGGAGGCGCGAGAAGAACCCTAAAGCTATAGATCTACAGCAAAGGAGAAGGGGTTACCTGAGGCTACAAGAGAAGGCGACGAAGTTATCTGGTCACGTTCGAGTTGATGCGGCGGCCGGACTTGCTGGCGACGACGAGCGTGACGGACGACGGCGGAGGTTCGAGCTCGGGCGGCAGAGGAAGAAGACGAGTAGAAGGAAGACAAGGAGGAGAGGCAGCAGTATTTATAAGGGGGCAGAGATGAAACGGCAGGCGCGAGATTTGAGGAGACAAAAGATTGGATAAAGATTCCCTGCCGCCTCGATTCTCGAGATGGCCTTTAAACAAAGTGATAGACAGCTGCGCGCGTTAAATGCGGAAGTGATGTCACGGTCAAATTAAATGATTTCCAAGGATGACGTCATCGCCGGTTTACAGAAATGAGAAGATACAAGCAAAGAAGATTATGCAAGACTGAGGAGATTGATATGAACAAGTTCAAATCATTCTGGGGCCTAATGTCAGGGATATTACTAGCAGGTATAAACCGACTAGTATAAACCGGATTATGGTAATATTGTTATATAATTGTAATACCCAGTAGAGATTACGGCCCAAGGAGGCTTAGGGCCCATGTGTAGAGTTACGGTTTGTAAACTGCCTAATCATGTAACTTGAGGAACAAGGCAGAAAGAGCAGAGACCGAGGCGGACACAAGTATGAGCCAGCCTCGGGACTCTGTAACCCGGACCGGGCATCACCTCTATATAAAGGGACGACCCGGCGACGGTTCAAGGACAAGAAACAACCCGTCAAGATACAGGCAAGCAATCCGCTCCCTATTCATCAACGCCCAAGCAATACCAAACCAAACTAGACGTAGGATTTAACTTCATCGAAGGGGCCGAACTAGTATAAATCCTCTGTGTCCTTTGTGTGCTTTTAACCCCTTCAAGCTAACCCGTGCGATGGTTCCATTATCAAGTCCGTTAAACCGGACATCTGCCGTGTTAATTCCACGACAGATTTCGAGGGGCATCTAATCGTCTTGTGCCTATGTGAGGTATATCTGAAAGAGCTTAGAACACATGATTAGTCCGCAAAAGTATTGTCATCAATCACCAAAACACCATTTGGCTAAATATGCCCTTACAATCTCCCCCTTTTTGGTGGATTGATGACTGATGTCTACGCACGCTTCTATTCTTGTAGACAGTGTTGGGCCTCCAAAAGCAGAGGTTTGTAGGACAGCAGCAAATTTCCCTTAAGTGAGTAACCCAAGGTTTATCGAACTCAGGGAAGTGGAGGTTGAACGTACCCCTTTCAAGCAACCCTGCAATCAAGATACAAGAAGTCTCTTGTGTCCCCAACACACCTAATACAACTAGGAGCTGTATAGGTGCACTAGTTCGACAAAGAGATGGTAAAATATGGATGATAGGAGTGGCAAAGCAAAGTAATATAAATCTGTAATAAAAAGTGCAGCAAGCAAACAAGTGGTAAACGTGAGCACAAATGGTATTGCAATGGTGGAAACAAGGCCTAGGCTTCATACTTTCACTAGTGGCAACTCCCAACAACATTAACATAATCGAATCACATGATATTTCTCATAATGGAGACGCACTCGGAGGTCATTCCTTTGTGGTCAAGAGAGGACGAGAATTATGTAGGGCTACAAAAGCACACCTCTAAGTTCGTAGTTCTCAATCTATGGATTTCCCAATGTCACCGCGGCCATCCAAAGAGAGTACCACAATCACCACAACATATCTCAAGGATAGTCAAAGACAAGCACCATGAGACTCTCAATCTTCAATCAACACACAAAAGAGGAAATCACTCATGAAAATATTCTTCTAATCCATGTCCAATAGACCGCTGTCACCTTGGTCTCGGAGATTATACTAGATAAAGACAAGTGAGTACATCAATCCAATACATAGAGGAAGGGGGAATATCATGGGATCACCCTAGATTAACATAGCCTATGATCACAACGAAGATCACATCATGGGAGAGAGAATTGACCACATAGCTACTGGTAGAAACCTCAGCGCCGAGGAGGAACTACTCCCTTATCATGGAGGGAGGAAGCAACGTCGATGGAGATGAATCCGGGGGCACTTCCCCGTCCCGGCAGGATGCCGGCACAGGAATTCTGGTCCCCCGAAACTTGGTGGCGATGGCGGTGGAGATCGGAATTGCTTCTGGAGAAAAGGGTTCTCGAATTAGGGTTTTCGCGACGGGAGATAAATATATGCCAAAGGGGGTCGCCGGAAGCGGAGAGGGGGGCCCAGGCACCCAGCCTAGGCGGCCAGGGGTGGGTCCGCCTGGGTTGCCCCTGGCTCCCCTCTGGCCCCACTTCGGGCGCGTGGAAGCTTCTGGAGCGCTGATTTTTTATATATTTTTCTCGAAATTTTTCTGGCAATTTAAGTAATGGGAAAACCTGAAATACAAAAACAGCAGAAAACAGAAACTGGCACTGGGGTGCACTGAGTTAATAGGTTAGTCCAAATATGATCAAAAGTGTATGAAAGTGTATCAAAGGCATAGCAATATCACACAAAAGAAGCATGGAGCAAGCAGAAATTATAGATACGTTTTGGACGTATCAACATCCCCAAGCTTAATTCCTGCTCGTCCTCGAGTAGGTAAATGATAACAAGCATAATTTCTATGGTGACATGCTACCAAAGAGTCTTTCACAATCACATGACAAATGCTTATTGAGATAATGAATCTTTAGTAATTAAGTTACCTCATGAGAATATCACAAAGAACTGAAAGTTTACAATATGATACTAAAACACCCAATAGATTTGTAGTGAGCATGGTGTGCAAACATGAAAAAGTGATACCTCGCTTGCCCCCTTTAGTGAAGAAAAACATAAATGCAGGAGCACCTCCGAAGTTTAAGTGACGACTAGATACAATGATTTCAGAATAAGCGATGTCACAATCATGCAGAAGACAATGGTACTTTGGGACAATGCACATTACACTCAGAATGACAATCATGCTTTCAATAGTTGGTGCTTTGAAGAAAGAAGGTGGAGACTCTCGAACCGTGGATTTTGATGGCAAGGTTGAAAACCCGTGGCTGGAAACAAAGACTAAACAAGTACCAGAGCTCGTGGTTTTAAAAACAGAGATAAAAAGCTTTTGGGAGGTGCATATTTCGTCAACGAATGCTAGTAGATAGCCCAATCACTTCTCGAACTGGACAAGTTTCGAGGAACGGCTCCCACACGGGGACGATCACATCCCCTTAATCTCCTTTGTTTATCACTGCCAAAAGTTTTCTGATTTCTCTTGAACAAAGCGTGAAGGAGGGTTTGTTTGTTGTATTATCTTTTATGAGCCGGGCGCACTCATGCCAGTTCCTCCTCGTATTAGGGGTTTGCAGATTAGACATGCAATCCCGGGGTAAAATTTGTCCAACTTAAAAAGATCATGAATTAACTACTACTTCCTCATGAGCTAAAACAGAGGCACAAAACAGGAGTAAATTTGAATAATTTCGAGATGGTACAAGAAAGTCTTCGTTAGGAATGGCAAGTAAATACCATATATAGGAAGGTATGGTGGACTCATATGGCATAACTGGTTTCAAGGATTTTGGATGCACATGCAGTCAGTCCGCTTAGTACAGGTGAAGGCTAGCAAAAGACTGGGAGCGACCAACTAAGAGAGCAATGACGACCATAATCATGCAGAGCGACAAAGCAACATTGAATCGGGCATGGAAGTTATATCACTACTCAGAAATTAAAGATCATCAAGGCTTGATAGACTTTCTTTACAGTCTTAAATATGCGTGAGCATATGCCAAGTCAATCAAAATAAATTCTTGGAGGAAGATATCACTAAACCATACCACATCATAGGCAAACAAATCATGCTGGTACTTCAATAACACATTAAGAACCCCCAGCTATTTGAGACTAACCATAAGAAAACATAAACTACTAAGCACCATTATGCACATAGCATTTTTATCATAGACATATCAACCAGTGCCACAGAAGCCAACTCTCTTAACAAGATAAGCATGATAACTAAAGAGAGTTCCAAAAGCAACAACCTAAACAAAAGCTCTTAAAAAGATAAGCATGAAAACTAAGAGCTAAGCATGACAGCAGCTATGAAAAGATAAAGAACACACACAAGAAGATACGCATGCAAGCATATGTTGTGTTCTACAGTGGAGTGGAGCGTGTTTCTCTCCCAAACAATGAAGGCTAGGATCTAACTTTTTATGAACAGCAAGCAAAGCTAAAGAAAACTAAAAAGGAAACTAAGAGCAAGACGCTCCAAGCATAGCACAAACGCATGAAGTGGAGCGTGTTTCTCTACACACGCTTCTACTCTTGTAGACTATGTTGGGCCTCCAAGCGCAGAGGTTTGTAGGACAGTAGCAATTTCCCTCAAGTGGATGACCTAAGGTTTATCGAACTCAGGGAAGTAGAGGTTGAAGATGGTCTCTCTCAAGCAACCCTGCAACTAAGATACAAGAAGTCTCTTGTGTCCCCAACACACCTAATACAACTAGGAGTTGTATAGGAGCACTAGTTCGGCGAAGAGATGGTAAAATATGGATGATAGGAGTGGCAAAGCAAAGTAATATAAATATGTAATAAAAAATGCAGCAAGCAAACAAGTGGTAAATGTGAGCACAAATGGTATTGCAATGGTGGAAACAAGGCCTAGGCTTCATACTTTCACTAGTGGCAACTCCCAACAACATTAACATAATCGAATCACATGATATTTCCCATAAAACATGCAAAGGGGACACACTCGGAGGTCATTCCTTCGTGGTCAAGAGAGGACGAGAATTATGTAGGGCTATAAAAGCACACCTCAAAGTTCGTAGTTCTCAATCTAAGGATTTCCCAATGTCACCGCGGCCATCCAAAGAGAGTCCCACAATCACCACAACATATCTAAAGGATAGTCAAAGACAAGCACCAAGAGACTCTCAATCTTCAATCAACACACAAGAGAGGAAATCACTCATGAAAATACTTTTCTAATCCATGTCCAATAGACCGCTGTCACCTTGGTCTCGGGGATTATACTAGATAAAGACAAGTGAGTACATCAATCCAATACATAGAGGAAGGGGAAATATCATGAGATCACCCTATATTAACATAGCCTATGATCACAATGAAGATCACATAATGGGAGAGAGAATTGACCACATAGCTACTGGTAAGAACCTCAGCCCCGAGGAGGAATTACTCCCGCCTCATGGAGGGAGGAAGCAACGTCGATGGAGATGAATCCGGGGGCACTTCCCCGTCCCGGCAGGGTGCCGGCGCAGGAATTCTGGTCCCCCGAAGCTTGATGGCGATGGCGGCGGAGATCGGAATCGCGTCTGGAGAAAAGGGGTCCGGAATCAGGGTTTTCTCGACGAACCTTAAATATATGCCAAAGGGGGTCACCAGGGGAGTCCTGGGGGGCCCAGGCGCCCCCCCCGGCGCGGCCTAGGGGTGGGCCACCTGGGCAGGCCGCCTGGAGCCCCTGTGGGTCCCCCCGGCTGTACTTTGGCCGCACGGTAGCTCCTGGAACGCTGATTTTTTATATATATTTTCTGGATTTTTCCTGGCAGTTCTCGTAATGTGAAAACCTGAAATACAAAAACAGCCGAAAACAGAAACTGGCACTGGGGTGCACTGAGTTAATAGGTTAGCCCAAATATGATCAAAAGTGTATGGAAGTGTATAAATATCATAGCAATATCACCCAAAAGAGGCATGGAGCAAGCAGAAATTATAGATACGTTTTGGACGTATCAACATCCCCAAGCTTAATTCCTGCTTGTCCTCGAGTAGGTAAATGATAACAAGAATAATTTCTGTGGTGACATGCTATTAACCATATAGGACTTATTCATAGTCATATGACAAAAGCCTACTGAGACAATGAATCTGTAGTAATTAAGTTGCCTCATGAGAAAATCACAAAGAACTGAAAGTTTACAATATGATACTGAAACATCAAATAGATTTGCAATGAACATGATATGCAAATATGATAAAGTGATATCTAGCTTGCCCCCTTTAGTGAAGCAAAACATAAATGCAGGGGCACCTTCAAGGTCTAAGTGATGACTAGATACAATGATTTCAGAATAAACGATATCACAATCATGCAAAAGTCAATGCTACTTTGGGACAATGCACATTACACTCAGAATGACAATCATGCTCTCAGTAGTTGATGCTTTAAAAGAAGGTGGAGACTCAACATAAAAGTAAAAGAATGGCCCTTCGCAGAGGGAAGCAGGGATTACTCATGTGCTAGAGTTTTTTTTATTTTGAAAACATAGAAGCAATTTTGTCAACGGTAGTAATACTTCATATGTGTTATGCATAAGACATCCTATAAGTTGCAAGCCTCATGCATCGAATACCAATAGTTCTCGCACCTTGTCCTAATTAGCTCGGATTTCCATGGGTTATCATTGCATTACATATGTTTCAACCAAGTGTCACAAAGGGGTACCTCTATGCCACCTGTACAAAGGTCCAAGGAGATAAATCGCATTTGATTTCTCGTTTTTGATAGATCTCAACTTGAGGACATCCATACCGGGACAACATAGAAAATAGATAATGGACTCCTCTTTAATGCTTAAGCATTCATAAGAGGTTGAGGATTAATGTCCAAGCTAAAACTTCCACCAAGATACATGGCTTTGGTTGACGGCCCAATGTTCTTCTCTAACAATATGCATACTCAAACCATTCAACTCATGGCAAATCACCCTTACTTCGGACAAGACGAACATGCATAGGAACTCACATGATATTCAACAAAAGTGTAACAGTTGATGGCATCCCCAGAAACATGGATACCGCTCAGCAAGCAACTTATAAGAAATAAGATACATAAGCGACATATTCTTTAACACAATAGTTTTTAAGCTACTTTCCCATGAGCTATGTATTGCAAAAATGAAGGTTTTAAAGGTAGCACATGTAAATTTACTTGGAGTGGCGGTGAAATACCACATATAGGTAGGTATGGTGGACTCATATGGCATAACTGGATTAAAAAAATGTGGATGCACAAGCAGTCAGTCCGCTTAGTACAGGTGGAGGTTAGCAAAAGACTGGGAGCGACCAACTAAAAGAGCAATGACGGTCATAACCATGCAGAGCGACAAAGCAACATTGAATCAGGCATGGTAGTTATATCGCTACTCAGAAACAAAAGATCATCAAGGCTTAACAGACTTTCTTTACAGTCTTAAACATGCGTGAGCATACGCCAAGTCAATCAAAATAAATTCTTGAAGGAAGATATTACTAAACCATACCACATCATAGGCAAACAAATCAAGTTGGTACTCCAATAACACATTGGGAATCCCCCAGCTATTTGAGACTAACCACAAGAAAACATGAACTACTAAGCGCCATTATGCACGTAGCATCTTTATCATAGACATATCAACCAATGCAACGGAAGCAAACTCTCTTAATAAGGTGAGCATGGTAATTAAAGAGAGTTCAAGCAACCAACTAAACAAAAGCTCTTTGAAAAGATAAGCATGAAAACTAAGAGCTGAACATGATAGTAGCTATTAAAAGACAAAGAACACACACAGCAAAGATAAACATGAAAATTCTATGTTGTGTTCTAGGTTGAAGTGGAGCGTGTTTCTCTCCCACACAAAGAAAGCTGAGTTCCAACTCGTTATGAAAAACAAGCAAAGCTAAAGAAAACTAAAAATGAAACTAAAAGCAACACGCTCCAAGCATAGCACATAACACATGAAGTGATAAAAATATAGTGGAACGAAAGACGAACTGATAATGTTGATGGAGAAGGGGATGCACGGGGGCATCCCCAAGCTTAGACGCTTGAGTCTCCTTTAATATTTCTTGGGGGTGCACGGGGGCATCCCCAAGCTTGAGCGCTTGACACTCCTGAATCTTTTTATTTTCTTCCCTCGCACACTTGAAAACTCCCTTCATACATAACTCATCATAATCTGATTAGCGAGGTTAGTACCCATAATAAAATAATTGTTCCTTGCTGGAAATAAAGATATTCTTGAAGTTCAACTGTTTCTCAAGATTGCCACAAGGTTTTTGCAAAGAAAAAGCAAGCTCTTGGTTTGCAAAATGAAAGAAAGGCAAAACAGGACAGAATCTGTGAAAAACAGAACAGCAGGTAGTAAATGATTTGTTCGGGGCACTTCTGCAACTCTAATAAAAAAATCAGAACAGAAGGACGAAAGAAAATTGTATAGAGCACTCTTTCGATAAAATTCAGACCAAAAAGATGATCTGGTGATTTTATACGAATTTTTCTATCCAAGGACAGAATCTATTTCCTGGACAGCACGTCACAACTTTTGAACTTTCTTGCAATCAGAGGCTACACTTGGCACAAAGTTGAAAAGTAAAGATACAATGATGATGCTACTGTAGTAACAACATCAAGACACAACAAAAAGCAAAATAAAATTTTATTCATTGTGGGCTACCTCCCAAAAGCGCTTTCTTTTATGCCTTTAAGCTAGGCATAGGACTTTAATGATGCTCTCGTAAGAATAAGAGCTGAAGAACAAAAGAGGGCATCAAGAAGCAAATGCCAAATACATTTAAGCCTAACATGCTTCCTATTCATAGGAATATTGCAATAGAATAATTCATTGAAGCACGAAGCAACTAGCATAGGAAGGCAAAACAAGCATAACTTCAAAATATTCACCATAAAGAGAGGAAACTTCTTATTATTAAGATATTTAGAACCAAGCCTCCCTCTCTCATTATAAATTTCAGTGGCATCATGGATGAACTCAACAATATAATCATCACATAAAGCATTGTTACCATGATCCACATGCAAAAAGGTACTCTCACTCCCCACATAAGCATAATTTTTCTCATTGGTAATAGTGGGAGTATGACTATCATAAACAACTTGAACACTATAGATTAGTTGTATATTAGGAGGGTGGTGTTCAACAAGGGAGTAATTCCCTTCATGATTATGACAAGTTTCATAAGGATAATTTCTCCTTATGTCATAGGTACCTTTATAATCACTATAGATTGGAGTTATAACATCATCATGGTAGAGAAGAGCATTATCATTGCTAGCAACTATATTTGTAAACATGTTGTCTTTATTCTTACTAGCAAGAGAATTATCAATTATCACATCACTAGTGGGGATAGGATTTGCAATCCTATCATCCCCAAGCTTAGAGCTTCCCATATCATCACTTTTAGAGTTGGTAACAAAAAGATTTTCAAGATCATAAGTAGCATTATCATCATTTTCCCAATCACAATAAGTAACATGCATATCATAATCAAAATCATCTTCAATAGTACCTACGGACGCATCATGAAGATGATAATTAAGGCAATAAACTTCACCTTCTTCTTTAAACTTACAACCGTTAGGATAAAAGTTGATGGGAGGAATATGCTCAGGCCAGGTTGATACCCATTCTCCTTCCTTCTTGCTCCTCTTCCTCCTCCTCTTCTTTTTCTTCTTCTTCACCTTAGGAGGGAGTGGTTGGAGATGAAGCTTCTCCACATATCCTGATTTATCATTAGAAACAATAGGGGAAACTTGGGAGAAACTCTCCTTTTTATTAGCAGAAATATAAGAGACATTTTTATACTTTGGTAAAGTTCCCTCCTTTCTAATCTTACTTATGTAATCATTTTCATGGCAATTAACAACACAATAGAGATGGCAATTTTGCAAAGTGTTTTTTATTCCTATGGCATTAACATCTAGCCAAGAAGTCTTTTCTGATAACTCTTCACACATCAAAAATAACATAAGCTCATCATAAAGATCAGCGGTGATCATATTATCACACAACTGGTTAACAGTTATGTTTTGAAAGTTCATGCATTGAAAATTAAAGTGACCCTCTATACGGCAAAGTTCACAAGTAAAAGGATAAAGGTCACACAATTCTCTAGCAATTTCATTTAAATCTCTAACCCAAGTGATTGTTCTTTCATGCTTATGTTGCTTACAATACTTCTCTTCTTCAATCATAGGCCTTTCACAAGGTCTATCCACTCCACAAAAATTAACATGCTTATATAAAACTTCATTTTTAGGAATTGGATCATGCATGTTGCAATCATCATGAACAATTTCATTTTCTTTGCAAATCTCTTTAAAAGGTTTATGATGCTTGTTCCAATCCTCCTTAGGCATATTAAGATGTGAAGCAAAAGATTTGAGGAAATCAACAAGGAGTTGAGAATCAAGCCCAAACTTAGCACTAAACTTATTAAAACTTGTAGTTTCAACAAAGGACTTAATGCAATCATACTCATAAATTATACCTGACTCTTTACCTTTGTCGATCTCCCAATCTTCAGTGTTGCGTTGAATTCTTTCAAGGAGTTCCCATTTAGCATCAATCTTTTTGTTTGTGAAATAACCCATAGAGGAAGCATCGAGCAAATCTTTATCCTGTCGAGAGAGCCTCGCATAGAAGTTAGTAATAATAATATCTTTGGGGAGCCCATGGTTAGGACATTTTAGCATTAACGTTTTCAGTCTCCCCCAAGCTTGAGCTATGCTCTCTCCATCATGAGGATAAAAATTATAAACATAATTCCTATTCTCATGGACTTCATGAAGAGGATAAAACTTGGAGTAAAAGAGGGACTGGATCTCTTCCCACTCCAGCAGGTGAGAGTCATTTAGTAGCCTATACCATTCCAATGCTTTTCCTTTCAGTGACAAGGCAAATAATTTCCTCATGACAAACTCCCTCGATACACCTGCAAGCTTAAATAATGAACATAGTTGTGGTAGATATAGCAAGTGTTCACCGGGATGTCTGTCTCCTGCATAACGATTAGCCAAAACATAATCGATAATACCAGCCGGTATTTTATAGGGCACAATTTCAGTAGGAGGAGGAGCAACCACCCCAGGTGTGGGGCGTCCTCCCGCAAGCAACGATCCAATAGCAAGGTTTTCCATAAACATAACTAGTGAAATAAAAACAAGAAACAAAAAGATTTATTTGCAAGATCTAAAGATATACCTTCAAGCGCTCACCTCCCCAGCAACGGCGCCAGAAATAGCTTGATGTCTACACACGCTTCTACTCTTGTAGACTATGTTGGGCCTCCAAGCGCAGATGTTTGTAGGACAGTAGCAATTTCCCTCAAGTGGATGACCTAAGGTTTATCGAACTCAGGGAAGTAGAGGTTGAAGATGGTCTCTCTCAAGCAACCCTGCAACTAAGATACAAGAAGTCTCTTGTGTCCCCAACACACCTAATACAACTAGGAGTTGTATAGGTGCACTAGTTCGGCGAAGAGATGGTAAAATATGGATGATAGGAGTGGCAAAGCAAAGTAATATAAATATGTACTAAAAAATGCAGCAAGCAAACAAGTGGTAAACGTGAGCACAAATGGTATTGCAATGGTTGAAACAAGGCCTAGGCTTCATACTTTCACTAGTGGAAACTCCCAACAACATTAACAAAATCGAATCACATGATATTATCCATAAAACATGCAAAGGGGACACACTCGGAGGTCATTCCTTCGTGGTCAAGAGAGGACGAGAATTATGTAGGGCTACAAAAGCACACCTCAAAGTTCGTAGTTCTCAATCTAAGGATTTCCCAATGTCACCGCGGCCATCCAAAGAGAGTCCCACAATCACCACAACATATCTAAAGGATAGTCAAAGACAAGCACCAAGAGACTCTCAATCTTCAATCAACACACAAGAGAGGAAATCACTCATGAAAATACTTTTCTAATCCATGTCCAATAGACCGTTGTCACCTTGGTCTCGGGGATTATACTAGATAAAGACAAGTGAGTACATCAATCCAATACATAGAGTAAGGGGAAATATCATGAGATCACCCTATATTAACATAGCCTATGATCACAACGAAGATCACATCATGGGAGAGAGAACTGACCACATAGCTACTGGTAAGAACCTCAGCCCCGAGGAGGAATTACTCCCGCCTCATGGAGGGAGGAAGCAACATCGATGGAGATGAATCCGGGGGCACTTCCCCAGCCCGGCAGGGTGCCGGCGCAGGAATTCTGGTCCCCCGAAGCTTGATGGCGATGGCGGCGGAGATCGGAATCGCGTCTGGAGAAAAGGGGTCCGGAATCAGGGTTTTCTCGACGGACCTTAAATATATGCCAAAGGGGGTCACCAGGGGAGTCCTGGGGGGCCCAGGCGCCCCCCCCGGCGCGGCCTAGGGGTGGGCTGCCTGGGCAGGCCGCCTGGAGCCCCTGTGGGTCCCCCGCGGCTGTACTTTGGCCGCACGGTAGCTCCTGGAACGCTGATTGTTTATATATTTTTTCTGGATTTTTCCTGGCAGTTCTCGTAATGTGAAAACCTGAAATACAAAAACAGCCGAAAACAGAAACTGGCACTGGGGTGCACTGAGTTAATAGGTTAGTCCAAATATGATCAAAAGTGTATGGAAGTGTATAAATATCATAGCAATATCACCCAAAAGAGGCATGGAGCAAGCAGAAATTATAGATACGTTTTGGACCTATCAGTTGTCTCCCTAGAGCTCTTTCTTTATAGCCATAAAGATAGGCTTAAGACTTTAATGATGCTCTCGTAGGAATAAGAGTTAAAGAACAAAAGAGAGCATCAAGAAGCAAATACCAAACACATTTAAGCCTAACATGCTTCTTATGCATAGGAATATTGCAATAGAATAATTCATTGATGCACAAAGCAATAAGCAGAGGAAGACAAAACAAGTGCAGCTTCAAAACCTTCAACATAAAGAGAGGGAACCCTATATTATTGAAATATCTATAAGCATATGTTCCCTTCTCATAATAATTTTCAGTGGGATCATGAATAAACTCAACAATATAAGCATCACATAAAGCATTGTTACCATGATCCACATGCAAAAAGGTACTCTTACTCTCCACATAAGCATAATCTTTCTCATTGGTAATAGTGGGAGTAGGACTATCATAAACAACTTGAGCACTATAGATTAATTGTGTATTAGGAAGATGATGTTCAACAAGGGAGTAATTCCCTCCATGATTATGACAAGTTTCATAAGGACAATTTCTCCTTATGTCATAGGTACCTTTATAATCACTATAGATTGGAGTTATAACATCATCATAGTAGAGAAGAGCATTATCATTGCTAGCAACTATATTTGTAAACTTGTTGTCTTTATTCTTACTAGCAAAAGAATTACCAATTATCACATCACTAGTGGGTGTAGGATTTGCAATCCTATCATCCCCAAGCGTAGAGCTTTCCATATCATCACTTTCAGAGTTGGTACCAAAAAGATTTTCAAGATCATAAGTAGCATTATCATCATTTTCCCAATCACAATAAGTAACATGCATATCATAATCAAAATCATCTTCAATAGTACCTGCGGACGTATCATCAAGATGATAATTAAGGCAATAAACTTCACCTTCTTCTTTAAACTTACAACCGTTAGGATAAAAGTTGATGGGAGGAATATGCTCAGGCCAGGTTGATACCCATTCTCCTTCCTTCTTGCTCCTCTTCCTCCTCCTCTTCTTTTTCTTCTTCTTCACCTTAGGAGGGAGTGGTTGGAGATGAAGCTTCTCCACATATCCTGATTTATCATTAGAAACAATAGGGGAAACTTGGGAGAAACTCTCCTTTTTATTAGCAGAAATATAAGAGACATTTTTATACTTTGGTAAAGTTCCCTCCTTTCTAATCTTACTTATATAATCATTTTCATGGCAATTAACAACACAATATAGATGGCAATTTTGCAAAGTGTTTTTTATTCCTATGGCATTAACATCCAGCCAAGAAGTCTTTTCTGATAACTCTTCACACATCAAAAATAACATAAGCTCATCATAAAGATCAGAGGTGATCATGTTATCACACAACTGGTTAACAGTTATGTTTTGAAAGTGCATGCATTGAAAATTAAAGTGACCCTTTATACAGCAAAGTTCACAAGCAAAAGGATAAAGGTCACACAATTCTCTAGCAATTTCATTTAAATCTTTGACCCAAGTGATTGTTCTTTCATGCTTATGTTGCTTACAATACTTCTCTTCTTCAATCATAGGCCTTTCACAAGGTCTATCCACTCCACAAAAATTAACATGCTTATATAAAACTTCATTTTTAGGAATTGGATCATGCATGTTGCAATCATCATGAACAATTTCATTTTCTTTGCATATCTCTTTAAAAGGTTCATGATGCTTGATCCAATCCTCCTTAGGCATATTAAGATGTGAAGCAAAAGATTTGAGGAAATCAACAAGGAGTTGAGAATCAAGCCCAAACTTAGCACTAAACTTATTAAAACTTGTAGTTTCAACAAAGGACCTAATGCAATCATACTCATAAATTACACCTGACTCTTTACCTTTGTCGATCTCCCAATCTTCAGTGTTGCGTTGAATTCTTTCAAGGAGTTCCCATTTAGCATTAATCTTTTTGTTTGTGAAAGAACCCATAGAGGAAGCATCGAGCAAATCTTTATCCTGTCGAGAGAGCCTCGCATAGAAATTAGTAATAATCATATCTTTGGGGAGCCCATGGTTAGGACATTTTAGCATTAACGTTTTCAGTCTCCCCCAAGCTTGAGCTATGCTCTCTCCGTCATGAGGATAGAAATTATAAACATAATTCCTATTCTCATGGACTTCATGAAGAGGATAAAACTTGGAGTAAAAGAGAGACTGGATCTCTTCCCAATCCAGCAGGTGAGAGTCATCTAGTAGCCTATACCATTCCAATGCTTTTCCTTTCAGTGACAAGGCAAATAATTTCCTCATGACTCCATCTCTTGTCAAACCTGAGATCTTAAACAACTCACAAAGTTCTGTAAGTTTCAACAAATGAATACTAGGATTGACTGTCCCATCATAACAATCATTCCTAATTATTTCAATTATCCCAAGTGGTATTTGGAACAGGATACTTTCAGTAGGTGGAGGAGACTTCTCTACCACGGGTGTGGTAAAGCGGCCTTCCCCAAGCAGCGAACTAAGGGTGCGGTTTTCCATAAACATAACTAGTGAAACTAAAAACAAGAAACGAAAAGATTTAATTGCAAGATCTAGAGAAGGTACCTTCACTTACCTCACTTCCACGGCAATGGCGCCAGAAATAGCTTGATGTCTACGCACGCTTCTATTCTTGTAGACAGTGTTGGGCCTCCAAGAGCAGAGGTTTGTAGGACAGCAGCAAATTTCCCTTAAGTGAGTAACCCAAGGTTTATCGAACTCAGGGAAGTGGAGGTTGAACGTACCCCTTTCAAGCAACCCTGCAATCAAGATACAAGAAGTCTCTTGTGTCCCCAACATACCTAATACAACTAGGAGCTGTATAGGTGCACTAGTTCGGCGAAGAGATGGTAAAATATGGATGATAGGAGTGGCAAAGCAAAGTAATATAAATCTGTAATAAAAAGTGCAACAAGCAAACAAGTGGTAAACGTGAGCACAAATGGTATTGCAACGGTGGAAACAAGGCCTAGGCTTCATACTTTCACTAGTGGCAACTAATACGTCCAAAACGTATCTATAATTTCTGCTTGCTCCATGCCTCTTTTGTGTGGTATTGCTATGATATTTATGCAATTCCATACACTTTTGATCATATTTGGACTAACCTATTAACTCAGTGCACCCCAGTGCCAGTTTCTGTTTTCTGCTGTTTTTGTATTTCAGGTTTTCCCATTACTTAAATTGCCAGAAAAATTCCGGGAAAAATATATAAAAAATCAGCGCTCCAGAAGCTTCCATGCGGCAGAAGTAGGGCCGAAGGGGGGCCAGAGGGGCTCCAGGCGCCCTGGGGGGGCGGCCCCACACTGGCCGTGCCGCGGGGGCGCCTGGGCCCCCCTTACCTCCTCTGGTGCCCCCCCTTTGGCATATATTTACACCGCATCCCGAAACCCTCGAGGACGGAACCCTTTTTCGCGATCTCATCTCTGTTCCGCCGCCGCCGCGCTTCCAAGATCGGGAGCACCAGGAGAACTCTTCCCGGCACCCTGCCGGAGGGGAGAACCACCACCGGGAGCCTCTCCACCACCATGGACGCCTCCCGGATGAGTTGTGAGTAGTCTCCCTTGGACCATGGGTCCATGACCAGTAGCTATGTGATGTTCTCCTCCCCTCTTTGTTCTTCACCGATTAGACCTCGTGAGCTGCCCTACATGATCGAGGCACATATGTAATCCTTATGTTGTTGCTATGCTGAGTTTGCTGGGATCCGATGGATTATGAGATTATGTTCAGATTGTGTGTGAGTAATATATTTGATTCACCTCTTTTATATTTATGTTCTTGAGTAATTCTTGCATGTTCTCCGTTGCTGTTTATTGCTTTGGCCAAGTAGTAGGTAGTAACTCCAAGAGGGAACGTTATGCTTGATTGTGGGATCATGCCCCTCGATGACTAGCTTGAGTGACAGAAACATGAGTCTAGGGGATGTGCTGTTGCCACAAGGGGGAAAACAACGGTGCTTGTACTTGCGGGTGCAAGGATTGTTTACTTTACGCAAAGTTCTTTTAATGCAGTTGTCTGTTGCTTTGAGTTTACACTATGGGTGGGACTCGCAACTTAATACCAGCGAGATGTTCTGGATAGATATCTCAAGGTGGATGATTAGTAGTAGATGCATATGGATTTCGGTCTACTTGCCTTGGCGTACCGCCCATGCTTTTGAGCCTCTACCTTTCTTGCAGCATAGTTAGCATTGGTTTGCGCACATAATCCTGTCAATTGCCCAGCTATAATTCGTTTACCTCGCTTAGCTGTTTTATCGTCTTTTGGGAGAGAGACATCATTAGTGAACATCATGGGACCCCGGTCCATATTACCATCACTGATCACACCCGTTATTTACTTCCTGTCCTTATTTACTAGTTGCAGTCATATCTATCACTATTATCTCTTGCGTTTGATCCTTTGTAAACGACAAGGCCGGAGGGATTGACAACCTCTCTGTACTCGTTGGGAGCAAAGTTATTTGTATCTATGTGCAGTCCCTGTCAAGCAAAAGTCTCTGGCGCTATTGACACCTTCTTGTTGACCCTCGGAGTCTCACGGGATTCGATCCTTGGTATCTTTGCCAAGGGAAAACTACCGCTACGCTACATCTCAAACCTTCCACTTGGGGTAACCAACGAGGGGCGAGAAGCCATCAAGCAAAGTTTTCTGGCGCCGTTGCCGGGGACTCCACTCTTCAAGATAGGGGAGTTGCACGCTATCTTTTATCTTTGCTTTTTAGTCTTGTTAGTTTACCTTTCAGTTTTGCTTTAGTTCCCTTTATAAAAAATCACAAAAATAGTTATCTCATTCTTTAGTTGGCATTATGTCTGGTCCTTTTGCCTTTGGTGAGGCAGAAGTTCTCACCTTTAAACAAAGAAGTGGGGAAAGTCTAAAAGATGCTTGGTATAGAATTAATGATTCTCATAAAAGAGCCACCAAGAAGCAATCTACTACTATCCTGCTTAGAAATTTTTATGTTGGAATTACTTCTTGGAATAGGTTTATTCTAGATTCTGCTATCAATGGAAATTTCCTAGAGGCCCAAGTTTGGGAATCTCTTAGTATTATTGAAAATCTTGTTGGAAATCCCCCTCTTGTTAGCATTCAAGAGGACATTACCCTAGCTCACATTATGAAAAAACTTGAAAAGATAGAGCTAGAGATGCCAAACATTAATAAGATAAATGAGTTGGATCATAAGATCCATGGGAATTTGAATAGGCTTGATAGCTCCATGCATAAAATTCTCAAAACTTTGGAGACCATCAAATTCCATGTCTTGGATTCTTCTAGGATAGACAAGATTGAGGAAATCTTTGATACTTTAGGAACTACTTTCTCCTCAATCAAAACCAAAAAGGTAGAAACTCCGGCAAAGAAGGAGCCTAAGTTCGTTTACGTTCCAAAGGCTCCTCGTTCCAAAAGTAATCCACCTATTGCCAAAGGGGTTGAAACTGTGAAGACTTTGGAAGAAACACCTCTCTTTGATAAATTTATAAATGAATCTTCCATTGACTTTTTACCTTTTGGTCTTCTCCCTAGAAGTATCTCTATTAGGCCTTTATTTGAAAGTCCTCTTAAGACTAGTTGTACTATTGAAGAGCTTTTTGATGATCTTGATGATGGTTCAATTGATACAACTTGATCTCTTTGCATTATGCCTAGCTTAAAGGCATAAAAGAAAGCGCTTTTGGGAGGCAGCCCACAATGAATAAAATTTTATTTTGCTTTTGTTGTGTCTTGATGTTTTTACTACAGTAGCATCATCATTGTATCTTTACTTTTCAGCTTTGTGCCAAGTCTAGCCTCTGATTGCAAGAAAGTTCAAAAGTTGTGACGTGCTGTCCAGGAAACAGATTCTGTCCTTGGACAGAAAAATTCGTATAAAATCACCAGATCATCTTTTTGGTGTGAATTTTTTCGACAGCGTGCCCTATACAATTGGCTTTCGGTCGTCTGTTCGGAGTTTTTTGATTTGAGTGGCAGAAGTGCCCCGAAAAAATTATTTACTACCTTCTGGTCTGTTTTTCACAGATTCTGTCCTGTTTTGCCTTTTCTTCGTTTTGCAAACCTCGAGCTTGCTTTTTCTTTGCAAAAACCTTTTGGCAATCTTGAGAAACAGTAGATCTTAAAGATTATCCTTATTTCCAGTAGGGAAAAATTATTTTATTATGGGTACTAACCTCGCTAATCAGATTATGATGAGTTATGTATGAAGGGAGTTTTCAAGTGTGCGAGGGAAGATGATAAAAAGTTTCAGGAGTGTCAAACGCTCAAGCTTGGGGATGCCCCCGTGCACCCCCAAGAAATATTCAAGAAGACTCAAGCGTCTAAGCTTGGGGATGCCCCCGTGCATCCCCTTCTCCATCAACAATTATCAGTTCGTCTTTCGTTCCACTATATTTTAATCACTTCATGCGTTATGTGCTATGCTTGGAGCGTCTTGCTTTTAGTTTCCTTTTTAGTTTTCTTTAGCTTTGCTTGCTGTTCATAACGAGTTAGAACCCAGCTTTCTTTGTGTGGGAGAGAAACACGCTCCACTTCAACCTAGAACACAACATATGATTTTCATGTTTATCTTTGCTGTGTATGTTCTTTGTCTTTCAATAGCTACTGTCATGTTTAGCTCTTAGTTTTCATGCTTTTCTTTTTAAAGTGCTCTTGTTTAGTTGGTTGCTTCTGGAACTCTCTTGAGTTATCATGCTTATCTTGTTGAGAGAGTTAGCTTCTGTGGCACTGGTTGATATGTCTATGATAAAAATGCTATGTGCATAATGGTGCTTAGTAGTTCATGTTTTCTTATGGTTAGTCTCAAATAGCTGGGGGTCCTTAATGTGTTATTGGAGTACCAGCATGATTTGTTTGCCTATGATGTGGTATGGTTTAGTGATATCTTCCTCCAAGAATTTATTTTGATTGACTTGGCATATGCTCACGCATATTTAAGACTGTAAAGAAAGTCTATCAAGCCTTGATGATCTTTAATTTCTGAGTAGCGATATAACATCCATGCCAGATTCAATGTTGCTTTGTAGCTCTGCATGATTATGGCCGTCATTGCTCTCTTAGTTGGTCGCTCCCAGTCTTTTGCTAGCCTTCGCCTGTACTAACCGGACTGACTGCTTGTGCATCCAAAATCCTTTAAACCAGTTATGCCATATGAGTCCACCATATCTTCCTATACATGGTATTTACTTGCCATTCCTAACGAAGACTTTCGTGTACCATCTCAAAATTATTCAAAAGCATTTCTCTTTTGTGCCTCTGTTTTAGCTCATGAGGAAGACGTAGTTAATTCATGATCTTTTTAAGTTGGACAAGTTTCACCCCGGGATTGCATGTCTAATCTGCAAACCCCTAATACGAGAAGGAACTGGCATGAGTGCGCCCGGCTCATAAAAAATATACAACAAACAAACCCTCCTTCACGGTTTGTTCATGAGAAATCAGAAAACTTTGGCAGTGATAAACAAAGGAGATTAAGGGGATGTGATCGTCGCCGTGCGGGAGCCGTTCCTCGAAACTTGTCCAGCTCGAGAAGTAATTGAGTTACCTACTAGCATTCGTTGACGAAATATGCATATCCCAAAAATAATTTTTACCTCTGTTTTTAAAAACCAAGAGCTCTGGTACATGTTTAGTCTTTGCTTCCGACCACGGGTTTTCAACCTTGCCATCAAAAGCCACGGTTCGAGAGTCTCCACCTTCTTTCTTCAAAGCACCAACTATTGAGAGCATGATTGTCATTCTGAGTGTAATGTGCATTGTCCCAAAGTACCATTGTCTTCTGCATGATTATGATATCGCTTATTCTGAAATCATTGTATCTAGTCGTCACTTAAACTTCGGAGGTGCCCCTGCATTTATGTTTTGCTTCACTAAAGGGGGCAAGCGAGGTATCACTTTGTCAAGTTTGCACACCATGCTCACTACAAATCTATTGGGTGTTTCAGTATCATATTGTAAAACTTTCAGTTCTTTGTGATATTCTCATGAGGCAACTTAATTACTAAAAATTCATTATCTCAGTAAGCATTTGTCATGTGACTGTGAAAAGTTCTTATATGGTTAATAGCATGTCACCACAGAAATTATGCTTGTTATCATTTACCTACTCGAGGACGAGCATGAATTAAGCTCGGGGATGTTGATACGTCCAAAACGTATCTATAATTTCTGCTTGCTCCATGCCTCTTTTGTGTGGTATTGCTATGATATTTATGCACTTCCATACACTTTTGATCATATTTGGACTAACCTATTAACTCAGTGCACCCCAGTGCCAGTTTCTGTTTTTTGCTGTTTTTGTATTTCAGGTTTTCCCATTACTTAAATTGCCAGAAAAATTCCAGGAAAAATATATAAAAAATCAGCGCTCCAGAAGCTTCCATGCGGCAGAAGTAGGGCCGGAGGGGGGCGAGAGGGGCTCCAGGCGCCCTGGGGGGCGGCCCCACCCCTGGCCGCGCCGGGGGGGCGCCTGGGCCCCCCTTACCTCCTCTGATGACCCCCTTTTGGCATATATTTACACCGCGTCCCGAAACCCTCGAGGACGGAACCCTTTTTCGCGATCTCATCTCTGTTCCACCGCCGCCGCGCTTCCAAGATCGGGAGCACCAGGAGAACTCTTCCCGGCACCCTGCCGGAGGGGAGAACCACCACCATGGACGCCTCCCGGATGAGTTGTGAGTAGTCTCCCTTGAACCATGGGTCCATGACCAGTAGCTATGTGATGTTCTCCTCCCCTCTTTGTTCTTCACCGATTAGACCTCGTGAGCTGCCCTACATGATCGAGGCACATATGTAATCCTTATGCTGTTGCTATGCTGAGTTTGCTGGGATCCGATGGATTATGAGATTATGTTCAGATTGTGTGTGAGTAATATATTTGATTCACCTCTTTTATATTTATGTTCTTGAGTAATTCTTGCATGTTCTCCGTTGCTGTTTATTGCTTTGGCCAAGTAGTAGGTAGTAACTCCAAGAGGGAACGTTATGCTTGATTGTGGGTTCATGCCCCTCGATGACTAGCTTGAGTGACAGAAACATGAGTCTAGGGGATGTGTTGTTGCCACAAGGGGGAAAACAACGGTGCTTGTACTTGCGGGTGTAAGGATTGTTTACTTTACGCAAAGTTCTTTTAATGCAGTTGTCTGTTGCTTTGAGTTTACACTATGGGTGGGACTCGCAACTTAATACCAGCGAGATGTTCTGGATAGATATCTCAAGGTGGATGATTAGTAGTAGATGCAGATGGATTTCGGTCTACTTGCCTTGGCGTACCGCCCATGCTTTTGAGCCTCTACCTTTCTTGCAGCATAGTTAGCATTGGTTTGCGCACATAATCCTGTCAATTGCCCAGCTGTAATTCGTTCACCTCGCTTAGCTGTTTTATCGTCTTTTGGGAGAGAGACATCACTAGTGAACATCATGGGACCCCGGTCCATATTACCATCACTGATCACACCCGTTATTTACTTCCTGTCCTTATTTACTAGTTGCAGTCATACCTATCACTATCATCTCTTGCATTTGATCCTTTGTAAACGACAAGGCCGGAGGGATTGACAACCTCTCTGTACTCGTTGGGAGCAAAGTTATTTGTATCTGTGTGCAGGTCCTGTCAAGCAAAAGTCTCTGGCGCTATTGACACCTTCTTGTTGAACCTCGGAGTCTCACGCGATTCGATCCTTGGTATCTTTGCCAAGGGAAAACTACCGCTACGCTACATCTCAAACCTTCCACTTGGGGTAACCAACGAGGGGCGAGAAGCCATCAGCAACTCCCAACAACATTAACATAATCGAATCACATGATATTTCTCATAATGGAGACGCACTCGGAGGTCATTCCTTTGTGGTCAAGAGAGGACGAGAATTATGTAGGGCTACAAAAGCATACCTCTAAGTTCGTAGTTCTCAATCTATGGATTTCCCAATGTCACCGCGGCCATCCAAAGAGAGTACCACAATCACCACAACATATCTCAAGGATAGTCAAAGACAAGCACCAAGAGACTCTCAATCTTCAATCAACACACAAAAGAGGAAATCACTCATGAAAATATTCTTCTAATCCATGTCCAATAGACCGCTGTCACCTTGGTCTCGGAGGTTATACTAGATAAAGACAAGTGAGTACATCAATCCAATACATAGAGGAAGGGGAAATATCATGGGATCACCCTAGATTAACATAGCCTATGATCACAACGAAGATCACATCATGGGAGAGAGAATTGACCACATAGCTACTGGTAGAAACCTCAGCCCCGAGGAGGAACTACTCCCGCATCATGGAGGGAGGAAGCAACGTCGATGGAGATGAATCCGGGGGCACTTCCCCGTCCCGGCAGGATGCTGGCACAGGAATTCTGTTCCCCCGAAACTTGGTGGCGATGGCGGCGGAGATCGGAATTGCTTCTGGAGAAAAGGGTTCTCAAATCAGGGTTTTCGCGACGGGAGATAAATATATGCCAAAGGGGGTCGCCAGAAGCGGAGAGGGGGGCCCAGGCGCCCTGCCTAGGCGGCCAGTGGTGGGGCCGCCTGGGCTGGCCGCCTGGGCTGCCCCTGGCTCCCCTCTGGCCCCACTTCGGGCGCGTGGAAGCTTCTGGAGCGCTGATTTTTTATATATTTTTCCCGGAATTTTTCTGGCAATTTAAGTAATGGGAAAACCTGAAATACAAAAACAGCAGAAAACAGAAACTGGCACTGGGGTGCACTGAGTTAATAGGTTAGTCCAAATATGATCAAAAGTGTATGAAAGTGTATCAAAGGCATAGCAATATCACACAAAAGAAGCATGGAGCAAGCAGAAATTATAGCTACGTTTTGGACGTATCAATGACAAACCGGGATTTGCACAAAAGGAATAATGACATAACGTAAATGCAAAATCCACACCCCTAAAATATAGACGCCCCCCCCCTAGATGTGTGCTATCTAGATAGGTGCTTTGGACTGCACGGCACACATACTAGGATCAACACTCCCCCTATATTTTAGAGACCAACATCCTAAGCAAGATATATGAGAGCATAGTAATTTGTAAGATAATCATGCATGCTAGAGAGTACCAGGTACATAAATAAGATAGGGTAGCATATGTCTCACACCATATGAAGGGAACTAAGGTCTCACGAAAAACCAACCAAACCACTAGAAACGGAAAGCACACAAGCGACAGAAACACAAAGGCACAAATCCCTAAACTCTCTCCCCCTTTGGCATCGAGACACCAAAAGGGCAGAGAGCTAAGCTACGGCTCCAGGTGGGAGCAAGAGAAGGTCTCGAACATCAGATCTCAGCTGGGTCATCTTCTTCTTCGTCGTCGACCTGAAACTGCTTGGCATCGGAATTTGTCCACGGGCAGTGCTGCTTGATCCACTCTTCCTCTTCAGTTACCCGTTCCTCAGAGCCACTGGCCACAGTCGCACCCAACTGACGCATGAGCTCCTTGTGACATCCCCTAGCCTTCTTCTCTGCCACATGAGTCATGTACTGACCATGAGACTCCATGCAAAACAGCTTCTTCATCTTCTTCTTGAGCTTCTTTGCCCACGAGGGCTCTGCACCAGATGGCTCATAGTCATCATCATCATCTGCTTCAGCCTCAGCCTCCTCAGTCTCCATAGCAGAAACGGAGGATGAACCTCTAGTCTTGGAAGCATGAGTGCCCCAGTTGTCCTTCCGCCTCAGACGCTTGATCTCATGAGACACCAACTCTCCAGTCTCCAGCAGGACATTGGGATAGACATGATGCCAAGCCTTCTCAATCAGCAGCATGTTGAAAGGTCCATAGATCAGGCACTTGCGTTCAGAAATAGCAGACACGAGCTCAGACCAATCACATGTGAAATATCCAGGGTCTCACCAGTGTTCCTCTCTAACGGATGTTGGCAAAAGAGAAGCATGTCCACAAGATAGGAGTGAACCATATCATGATTCCCAATCCGAGGGAAAAGAGTTTCACGGAAGATGCGGTGAAGGATATCCAGATAGGTAGACAACTCATAGGTTACCTTCTGAGTCTCAGGGTGGACCTTCACAGTGCAGTAGGGCCAGAGAGCTTGCTTGTGAGTGGAGGTAGTGTTCTGATGAGGACGAAAGCCAACCGGTGTCTCAAGCCCCTGGTCTTCCACCCCAAGCAACTCCATGAAAGCCTTCCACTTGACAGACAACAGTTTGCCATTGGTCATCCATATCAAAGTTCTGTCCTCATCCGTCCCTAGATGGACCGTGGCATAGAATTGAGCCACAAGATCTGCATCAAAGTCCTTGTTGAACTGAATGATCTGAAGAATGTTGAGTTGAGTGCACATCTGAAGAGCATCGCCAAAATACACAAGATCCTTCTCCAGGTATTCCGTGTCGATGGAGCGAACACTGACAAAGAGATTCTTCTTAGCCTTGAGCACATCAAAGTAGACAGCAAACTGAAAGCGGTTCCAGAACGGACGGTTGACCAAATTGGGTTCTTGATCAACCTCATAGGGATTGCGGCGACGCCTTGCCCAGAACACCTTGCCACTCATTTGTGTCACAGTTTTGCCCTTTGGCTTTGCCATGGCCTTCTTCTTCTGTTGAGGTGGAGGTGGAGCACTCGAGGAACCTCAGACTCAGATGTGCGGTAGCGCTTCGAGGTTGCACGATTGGGGTTGATACGGCGAGCCTGATGCTCCGGATGATCATCACCTGGAACCAAACACAAAAACAAACGAACCAACAAAAAGGAACGAGCATAAGCCAAAGGACACAACAAAAGAAGATCAAAGAATGAAGACATATGTGTGAACTTGGCAAGCCGCGGTAGTACCGTGATCTATTAAGCGGTAGTACCGCCCAAGCGGTAGTACCGCTCGAGACGGGGAAACAGCAGTTTCTTACTACCGTGGTCAGACCCGGCACTACCGGCCTGTCAAATTCACAAATATTTCTATCATACTCTAATCTAGATAGTCTAGTTGCTTTCTCCATCCTACTCAAGCCTAGATTTAGCCAAAAATCTAAATATGCAAACACTATTGCCCCTAAAACACAAGATCTGAAAAAGAGACAAGAGGAGAAGAGGAACGGGGGCAATACCGGCATCCATGGCAAGAGGACTAGGTGGGGATCGACTCCATCGAAGGAAAAGGAGAGGAACACCCCGGAGGAGGAGATCCGCCGGAGCCCTCCTGCGGCGACGAACTGCTGGAGAGAGAGAGAGAGAGAGAGGAACGAGGGGGCGAGTGAATGGGTATGGGGAAGAGAAACCTCCCCTGCCCCGACTTAACCCCCACGTACCGCCCCGCAGCGGTAGTACCGCGCTGGTGGGCGGTAGTACCGCGCACCACCAGCGGTAGTACCGCCCAGCAAGCCAGCAAGCCACGGCAACACAAGTTCAAGGCAAGGCTAAAAAAGAAACACACCAGTAGGGAAAAACAAAACACCACACACACACACTCACTAGCAGGAGACAAGAAACCCCTCTACAAGAGAGGGCGGTGACCGAAATCACCTATGCTTGAGTCTAGAGGTATGGCGCCGCGAAGATTTTAACCTTGGGCCCATGACCAAAACTCGTCCTTGAAGCACTAGTACCATCAAATATGGTTCATGAACGACTTGATCAATTTATGCATAATGGGGGGAGAGAGAGTTCATTGAGAGAACAATGCTCCCCCTATGTCCATGCCTACATCTAGATAAGACACTATGAAGAGTATGGTGGGGTGTGCACGTGCTCAAGCCACCTTGCTCAAATCAATGATATTTAGCTCATGCCTTAACTCGCGAAATCTTGCTTCATCCAATGGATTTGTGAAGATATCTGCAAGGTTATCATGAGTGTTGACATAGTGAAGCTCGATCTCTCCTTGCCGTATATGATCCCGGATGAAGTGATACCGAATCTCTATATGCTTCGTCTTGAAGTGTTGCACCGGGTTGAGAGAAATCTTGATGGCACTTTCATTGTCACACTAAAGAGGCACTTTGTCACAATTGACACCGTAATCCTTTAAAGTTTGCCTCATCCATAAGAGTTGAGCACAACAACTACCAGCAGCCACATACTCGGCTTCAGTGGACGAGAGAGACACACAACTTTGCTTTTTGGAAGACCAACTAACAAGAGAGCAACCAAGAAATTGGCACCCTCCAGAAGTGGACTTCCTATCCACTTTGTCTCCCGCCCAGTCAGAATCAGAGAAACCTACAAGGTTGAAGTTTGCTCCTCTTGGGTACCATAAGCCAAAGTTTGGGGTATGAGCCAAATATCGAAAGATTCGCTTGACAGCCACAAAGTGACTTTCCTTAGGTGAGGCTTGAAACCGTGCACAGATTCCCACACTCAACATAATATCCGGTCTAGATGCACAAAGGTAAAGCAAGGAACCGATCATAGAGCGATATACCTTTTGATCCACCGCTTTACCATTGGGATCAATGTCAAGTTGACACTTGGTTGGCATTGGAGTAGTAGCCGGCTTGACATCACTTAGATTGAACCTCTTGAGCATGTCTTGAGTATACTTGGATTGGTTGATGAAGATCCCTTCTCTTCTTTGCTTGATCTCAAACCCAAGGAAGTACTTCAACTCTCCCATCATGGACATCTCAAAATGTGTGGTCATGAGTGCGGCGAACTCATCATTGAAAGCTTTGTTAGGAGAACCAAAGATAATATCATCAACATATAGTTGGCATACAAACAACTCCCCTTTGACCTTCTTAGTAAAAAGAGTGGGGTCGATTTTCCCAATTTCAAACCCACGATCTTGTAACAACTCGGTAAGATGCTCATACCACGCACGTGGGGCTTGTTTAAGGCCATAGAGTGCCTTATCGAGTTGGTACACGTGATTGGGGAGCTTAGGATCCTCAAACCCCGGGGGTTGTTTAACATACACCAGCTCATTAATAGGACCATTAAGAAATGCACTTTTCACATCCATTTGTTGCAATTTAAAGTTATGATGGGAAGCATAGGCAAGCAACAAACGAATGGATTCAAGGCGAGCAACGGGGGCAAAGGTTTCACCGTAGTCGATACCCTCAACTTGGGAGTAGCCTTGAGCCAGCAGACGCGCCTTGTTGCGGATGACAATGCCATGAGCATCTTGCTTGTTCTTAAAGATCCACTTGGTTCCAATGACGTTATGGTTCTCCTTTGGTCTTGGCACCAGACGCCACACCTTGTTGCGCTCGAAGTTATGGAGTTCTTCATGCATGGCATTAAGCCAATCAGGGTCTTCGAGAGCCTCATATACCTTCTGAGGTTCAACATAGGAGACAAAAGCCTGATGAGGATAATAGTTTGCTAATTGTCTATGAGTGCTTACCCCCCTTTTGATGCTTCCTAGAATGTTCTCCATGTGATGTTCTCTGGAAGCAAGCCTGGAGGCAACTTTTGCAGCACGACGCTCCAATTGCTCTTCAAGAGATAACTGAGGAGCATTGAGTTGATCATCTTGAGCGTCGTCAGGAGCTAGATCTTGATCTTGAGCTTCCTCTTGACCTTGATCTTGCTCGGAGGACATAACTTGGGCTTGTGCATCATTTGGTGGCTCCCCACTTCTTGTGATTGATCTTGCACTTGCCCTTGTTCGTCCGGTTGAGGGCCTTCACTTTGTTCTTCGGAAGCGTGTGGGTCTTGGGTTGGTGATGGTTCCACTTGAGTAGAACATTGTCCTTCTCCGCCGGCCACAAGGGGTTCCTCAATGGGTAGGATGTATCCAATGCCCATTCTTCTTATGGCTTGAGGAGGAATTTCATCACCTACATCACAAGTACCACTTTGCTCCACTTGGGAGCCATTATTTTCATCAAACTCTATGTTACTCGTATCCTCAATGAGTCCATTGGACTTGTTGAGGATACGGTAAGCATGAGAATTTGTAGCATAACCAACAAATATGCCCTCATGAGCTCTAGATTCAAATTTAGACAAACGAACACCTTTCTTGAGGATGAAACACTTACACCCGAACACCCGGAAGTACTTGAGATTGGGCTTGTTACCGGTAAGAATCTCATATGGAGTCTTGTTCAAGCCTTTGCGGAGATATAGTCAATTTGATGCATGGCAAACGGTGTTGATGGCTTCGGCCCAAAAGTTGTATGGAGATTTGAATTCCGCCATCATGGTTCTTGCCGCATCCATCAGAGTCTGGTTCTTTCTCTCCGCTACACCGTTTTGTTGAGGGGTATAGGGAGCTGCATATTGATGTTTGATCCCCTCATCACTAAGAAACTCATCCAAGGTGTAGTTCTTGAACTCGGTGCTGTTGTCACTTCTGATCATCAAAATCTTTGCTTCATGTTGTCATTGAGCTTCATTTGTAAAGTTGATGACGGTTTGTTGGGTCTCACTCTTCTTCTTCAAGAAGTATACCCAGGTGTATCTTGAGTAATCATCCACAATCACCAAGCAGTACTTTCTACCCCCAAGACTATCAAAAGATGGAGGCCCAAAGAGGTCCATGTGAAGGAGCTCTAAGGGTCTTTTTGAATAGATGATAGTCGTGGGAGGGTGAGCCGTCTCATGTAACTTTCCTTCAATGCAAGCCCTGCAAGCACGATCTTTGGCAAAGCTAACATTTGTTAGTCCACGGACATGGTCCCCCTTGAGAAGACTTTGCAAAGATCTCATATTGACATGGGCCAAACGGCGATGCCAAAGCCATCCCACATCAACTTTAGCCATTAGGCATGTCGCAATCTTAGTGGGTTGCTTCGAGAAGTTAACCACATAAAGACTGTTCTCGACATGCCCAACATAGGCTACTTTAAGAGTCTTGCTCCACAAGAGGGCCACGGTATCAATATCAAAGAATGTAGCAAAGTCCATGAGTGCAAGTTGGCGAACAGAAAGTAAATTGTATGCAAGGGACTCAACAAGCATGATTCTCGATCGTGAGATCATGAGAGACAACCACCTTGCCAAGCCCCAATACCTTAGAAGATGAAGCATCACCCCATTCGACATTGGTGGCCATAGATGAACCTAGATGCACGTCCACCACCAAGTCTTTGCTTCCAGTCATATGATTTGTGGCTCCACTATCGAGCAACCATGATCCCCCACCGGAAGCAAACTCCTACAAGAGATCAATGCTTGGATTTAGGTACCCATTTGGTGATGGGTCCTTTGAGGTTAGTAACAAGGGTCTTAGGAACCCAAATGGACCATTCAATGTACTCGTAAGAAGAACCAACAAATTTAGCAAACACATGACCATCACTAGCACGACATAAAACATATGAAGGATTAAAGTTGCCGGCCATGTTTGATGGTATGGTGGAGTTTTTCTTCACACCACCACCTTTCACGGTTTTCTTCTTCTTTGATGCGCCATCTCCTTCTTTCACAAAAGTTTGTCGGAGAGGGGGTGGTAGCTTGGTCTTGTCATTCTTCTTCTTCTTGGGCTTAGGAACAAACGCAATTCCTTCCTTTGCCACAACCTCCTTTTGATTGCTCAAAAGATTGTTGAGGTTCTTCTCACCTTGTATACATGTCACAAGGCCTTTCTCAAGTTGCTTCTTCAACTCGGCATTTTCTTCACCAAGATGCACATGCTCGCAACATGGGTTAGTAGCATTTGCATTATCAATTAATACCATGCGAGGAAAGATAGCCTTTTCCTTGGTTAGCGAAACTTGGAGTTGATCATGAGACTCCTTGAGAGAAGCATGCATACCTTTCAAGGTCTTGTGAGCCTTGTCGAGTATGACAAACTCTTCATTGAGTTTAGCATGGTCAACCTCAAGTTTTGCCTTCTCGGAATTAAGCACACGAGAGACAACTAAAGCATGATCAAGATCTTTCTTTAATTTAGCATGATCATCGTTGTGTGACTCCTCAAGAGCCAAACGAAGACCACGCTCTTCCTCTAGGGCATTAGAGAGATCCGATATCTCATCGGCATAGTCTTGACTATGTCCTTCCATTTTAGTAATGGTTTCCTCGTGAGCCTCGATCATGTCATTGGCCTCACCGAGTTGTTCCAAGAGAGCAACAAAATGCTTCTTGGGTTTTCCTTTGAGTTTGTTCATGAACAACTCAAATTCATTCTCTCCCTCCTTGGTTCCCTCACTCTCATCAATACAATCCGTCAATGAAGGATTAGAAGTGATTGTAGTATTGATGTTTGGGGTTACCTTGTTGGTGGCCTTGGCCATGAGACACTTGGCGGTGATGTTCTCATTCGGTGAGTCGAAGAGTGATGAGTGCGGAGTAGTAGCAATAGCAATTGTGGCCATGGTGACCATCTCATCATCTCCATCATTATCATCATCCTCAACATATTCTTCTTGGGCCACCAACCCTTTAGGAGGAGTCTTCTTGTTGAAGTTGTTCTTGTTGGGATAAGACTTTGACTTGTCCTTCCGGATAAGCTTGCCTCCAAAGTCTTCTATTTTCTCATATGGGCAATCCGCAACGAAGTGGCTTACATTTCCACAGTTGAAGCTCGTTGCTTGCCCTTGTTCCCACTTGAGTTGTTCCTATTGAAGTTGGGTCTTGTGTTCTTCTTGTTGCCCCAAAATTGCCTTGAAGCAAGAGCCATGTGCTCATGATAGGCATATTTGGTGTCCTCGGGGCTACACTCATCATCATCCTCCACCTCCTCTTCTTCCACACAAGCCTTGGCCTTCAGGGCGAGGTTAGGCTTCTTCGATCGTTGAGCTCTTAAGACCGCATTGTCGGCGGTCATGTCCAAGATCCTCATGGCAACGAACTCATCCAACACTTCATTCGATGACAAGTCGTGGAAGTCCGGTCTCTGACGAATGTCAGAGGACATGGCCTTATGATAGGGCATCATGGCCTTGAGGAACTTGCGCTTGATCCAATTGTCATCCGTGTCCATACTGCGATGATCTCGAAGAGAGACCGCAAGGGTGGTTAGTCTCCGATAAAGTTCACGAGGATCTTCTTCTTCGATCATAGAAAACTCATGGGCTTCATCTTGCACAACTTCATAGTTAGAGCGTTGAATGCTAGTGCTTCCCTTGTACATAGTGCCAACATGCTCCCAAGCTTCCTTGGCCACAGTGAAGGGTCGAAGATGTGCAATGTCTTCTGGAGGAATAGCATCTTGAAGAATGCAAAGAGCGGACTCGTTGAATTGATGATCCGCAGTTTCTCTTGGAGTCATGTTGTCGGGATCACGCGGATAAAAACCTTGCTCAATGATTCTCCAAAGATTAGTAGATCAATGATTTATATGACGTTTGAAACGAAACACCCAAGTAGCAAAATCAGAATTTTTTATAAACTTGGGAGGAGGCCCAACGGAATTTAAATGCGGTGTAGGAACGGGTCCTCCATAGTGAGTAGGAGGAGCGGAGTGGGCAAATATGCCACTCCCATTCTTAGTAACAGGAGCTTGTTCACTACTAGCTTCTCCCTTGTCGGGATTAGCCTCCGACACGTTGGTAGCGGGACGAACCACTTCCAACGGCGCGGTGGATAATTTAAGCCCCTCAAGCAAATCTTTAAACATGCCTTTGACCTCGGTCGCTAGTGACTCTTTCAATGTGGTCAAGGCCACATTGAACTCCTCACGAGAGACCGAGGCTCCCCCATCAGACGTAGGCAAGGACGGAGTTCCACCGGAATGATCCTCCGTCTCGACTACATTGTCACCCATACTCTTTGGATGGTAAAGTCCTTAAAAAGAGACGAGGCTCTGATACCAATTGAAAGGATCGATATGGTTGACTAGAGGGGGGGGGGGTGAATAGGCAACTAACAATTTTAGCTTTTCTTAACCACTTTAAATTAAGCTTCAAAGTAAGTTGTCTAGAAATACTATTAAGATGACAACTAAAAGGAAGTAAAGATAACAACAACACAAGCAAGCTATAAGAGATAAACAAGTAAAGCTTGCACATGTAAAGGAAAGAAATAACCACAAGTGGAACCGGTGAAGACGAGGAAGTGTTGCCGAAGTTCCTTCCCTTTGAGGGGAAGTACGTCTCCGTTGGAGCGGTGTGGAGCCACAATGCTCCCCAAGAAGCCACTAGGGCCACCGTATTCTCCTCACGCCCTCACACGATGCAAGGTGCCGTGATTCCACTAGTGGTGCCCTTGAAGGCAGCAACCGAACCTTTACAAACAAGGTTGGGGCTATCTCCACAACTGAATTGGAGGCTCCCAACGATACCACGAAGCTTCACCACAATGGAATATGGCTTCGAGGTGACCTCAACCATCTAGGGTGCTCAAACACCCAAGAGTAACAAGATCCGCTAGGGATTAGTGGGGGGAATCAAATATCTCTTGGTGGAAGTGTAGATCGATGCCTTCTCAAGCAATCCCGAGCAAATCAACAAGTTTGATTGACTAGGGAGAGAGATCGGGCGAAAATGGAGCTTGGAGCAACAATGGAGTATGTGGGGGAAGAGGTAAGTCAATGAGGAAGAAGGAGAAGCCTTTTTATAGTGGGGGGGGGACAATCCAACCGTTATCCCCCCACTCAGCCCTGCACAGAGCGGTACTACCGCTTGAGCGCGCGGTACTATCGCTTATAGAGCGGTACTACCGTTCCCCGTCAAGCGGTACTGCCGCGCCAAGGGGGCAGGGACCCAGAGCGGTACTACCGCGGTCTCAGGGCGGTACTACCGCTGGGAGCGTTACTACCGCCTCTACTACCGCACCTAGCACCGCAAAACTCGACACGAAAACGCGCTCGCGAGTCGAGGCGGTGGTAGTACGGATCAGCGGCGGTACTACCTCAGTGTGCACCAAGCGGTACTACTGCTTAGTGGGGCGGTACTACCGCTTGAGGCACACAGGCGGTACTACCGCTGAGACCCGCGGTACAACCGCTGGAGCCAGGAAAGCTAGAGATGATAAGAAAGAAGGACTCCATTGCGGCGGGAATGAATGATGGGTGCAAAAATGAGGTATACGTGTTGATTCCACCCAAACCTTACCAAAGCGGATCCCCTCTTAATAGTACAACTTTCCTATTACTCAGATCCACCGAAAAATAAGCAAAAGGAAACACCGTCTTCCATAGATTCCGAGGGGCATCTAATCGTCTTGTGCATATGTGAGATATATCTGAAAGAGCTTAGAACACATGATTAGTCCGCAAACGTATTGTCATCAATCACCAAAACACCATTTGGCTAAATATGCCCTTACATATGTGTTATTTGTTGGCTCTACAAAAAGGTGGGATGTTTTGCTTAAACATGTTCCTAGTTTTACCATGAAATAATTGTTCCATACTCATTGGGAGAGTAGAATCAAAAGTGTTACAACAATAAGATATCAATCCACTGAGTTAAGGTCAACTTTGTCCGAGTTACGTCATGCTTCTGACGGTGATCCTAAAGATAAAAGTGACGCAAAAAAGTTTATTTTATGCACTTGGTTGCTTTGAGTTTCTAGTTGGTATGATTACCTGGCATGATATTCTATTTGCTGTAAATAAAGTTAGCAAGATGTTGCAATCGTCAACCATGTGCATTGACTTCGCTTTGAACCAAATAAAAGGTAAAACAATATACTTTGAGAAGTACACAGATGAGGATTTGTCTTCAAGTTTGAGCACCGCTAAAGGTATTGCAAATGAAATGGGAATACAACCATTGTTTCCAATGAAACATCATGCTGCAATGAAGAAACAGTTTGACAAAAGCGATTTTCAAGAAGAAATTCTGGAAGCAGATAAGGGTTTCCAAGTTAAATAATTTAATGCTTTTGGTTGATATGGCAATCACTTCTTTGAATGATAGATTTAAAGAACTCATGGTGTTTAAAGATATATTCGGATTTTTATTGAGCTCGGGCACCCTGAAGTCATTAAGTGACAATGAGCTTGAATAGCGTTGCATAAAATTTGCAAAAACTTTCTCTCTTGATGGTTCATCTGATGTTGAGGTATATGATCTTACTAGATCATTGATGGCGCGCGTTGCCGCGCCCAATTATTTTGACTACAAAAGGATTAAAATATACAAATGAAGGTACACAAGTATTAGAGATGCTACAAATCTTCTGGCATGCATGCATATGTTTACCATTGTGTGTCGAAGAGGAATATTTACATTCATTGTCTCACATTGTTGTGAAATATTGGATTGTGCATCAAAGCATTGAACAGTAGCAGCCAAGCGTTAATTACCATATGGCATATATCAAATGCTATCAACTAAGAAAGACCCATTGTACATATTTCTTCTTCTGAATGTGACCACTTCCAACTTTCATTAATATAGAGATTTTCATCTATGGTTAGCTCAGCTACAATCAAGAATCACCAAGGGACCCCAGCTCCAGAAAATAACCTTGAGAGTCCTCTTTATTTTTGTGGTTTCAAGGAGACAATACAGCCCGCACATCCTTCCTTGTGCTTGCAGTACAATAGTTCTTGAACACGGGCTGCAATATCAAACATATGATTCAAAATGGATGCTAGTTCTACATCTGTTTTTGTTTATCTTTCATTTGGACTATTAAGTAGAGCATGCAATGCACAATGAGAGTTAATCTAGGCAGAATACCATGAATTTACTACAAATTGATGAACTTAATATTTTCCAAGCATAGAAAATTATGACATAAATGGCAACTTAAACACCAAGCCATCCTGCTAGAGGCCCATACAAGACATACATGGCACTTCAATTAAGTTTTATATGTGCCTGTTTAAGGATACATAATCTCAGTCATAAACGTGTATATCCAAATAATGAGATCAATACTAAGCCACAATCCTGTCCAACATCAATCCATTAGAGAAAAATATGTAGATCTTGCAAGACAATTTCATTTGACTATTATATGTAACACATATGTCCGCAAACAGCACATTAATCAAAATAATAGTGATAAGAACGATAGAAAATGGAGGTGGTTGCCTAGCTGAAAAAGTAATCAAGGCTGACTTGCTCATAGATCATTTTCGTCAGTATCACTCAAACATCATTACAGAACTACCTACCTGAGTAAGAGAGATTGCAATATATTGTCAATATCAATGATGGTTACTTGCTCATGCATCGGTAAAATAACAAAATAAAACCTCCAAAGAAGAATTATAAACCTTTCCAAAAAAGATATTTTATAGTTAGTCCGTCGTCCGGCGCCACCCCACCGTTATGTTCCTCGAGTATCCCATGTCGCCTACTTGTGTGTGATCTTCTCGTGCGTTTTCCGGCGAGAGATCAATTTGTTCAAGCTAGCCGACGGCTCGTAAACTGCGTACGTGTGTGTTTGCTACTTTGCTTGCACCTAGAGAAGGAATCGATCAAGTCACATGCTTGACCTCCGACGCTGCAGTCGCAGGAGTATGGGTAGAGGAAGAGGAACGGGATGTACCATGCTGGGTGGAGGGGACACCGTCTCGGCGGCCAGTCCTCGGCTGATGTAGGGGCCTGCCGTTGGATACGGGATGTACCATGCTGGGTGGAGGGGACACCGACTTGGCGGCCAGTCCTCGGCTGATGTAGCGGCGTGCCGTCGGATGACGCTGTTGTGCGCCGTCACAGGACGCGTGCAGCTAATAAGACAGCGGTGTGTCCTGCCATTTACGATGAGTCAGACTATCGAAGAGGAGATCGTCCCCGAGGACAGCCACCAGGGCCTTGAGCTCGAACTCGAACCACACGAGAAGGATGCCGTCATCATGACCAACATCCAAGTCCCCGCGTCTTCTTGCAGTGAGGCGTCATCTGGAAAGTGGAGGTCGCAGTCGCTTGTCCCTCTTGGGGTTCTCGCCTCCAGCACGGCCGGTGGGGATCTGGACTGAATTAGACAGAGACCACATCAGTATATGTAGACAACAACTGAGAATTGGAACCAGCGCATCACCTTCTATAACAAAGCTAAAGCAGGCTGAAATCTGTAAACGCGTTTTCTAAAAAAATGCAGTAAGAATTCTGTGAAGAGGAGATGCAGCAAAGAGGGAGACAAAGAATTGGAACATCTGGAGTCTGGGGACCTAAGAATCACCTATTGCATGTGCTAGAGAATGGTTTGCGTAAGTGAGCAGGGTGGGAATGGAGCAGCGGCTGGGACTTTATAGGCACGCTTGAATATAAAGAGACGGCTCGCACGAATTTACAGAGGCGCGGTTAACCCCTCAATCAATCAATTGATATGAATATGTGATGAAACTGACCTTCCTGGAACATCGATTGGCATTAATGGCCGATTAATCTCTCAATCAATCATCCTTCACGATTGAACTTCAGGACTGTTCGCCGCCCCGCCCCATCCCGCTGTGCCGCTCACATCCGTGCAACCGAATGGAAAGAGGAGATGCTGTCCGTCGCGTCTGTGCAACCGAATGGACCTTGCAGCGCAGTCCCCATTGCAATCCAATTCATACTCGGTCGGCACCCATGTCGGTCAACCATGCCGAGGCGTTGCCACCAAGGCTACGAGGGAAAGAGACCAGGGTCGCGAGCAGTTAGTTTTAGGGTTTTCACTTTTGCATTCCGCGGGATCCTAGTACAGGCCCAGTTGACCCAATTGAACGTCCGATGCCCAAAAATACCACCGGAGCAGCGGCCCGAGAAGCTAGCGCTCGTCAGGAAGCCTGTAAGCGCGATTTGGTGCGTTTAAGAGCAAATCCGACGGCCAAAAAGGACTAAAAGCGGTGATCTAACAGCTAGAAACGCTGATGGCCTGAGAGGGCTGGGAGTGTGCTCAGTTTTAATGTATCTAAATTTTCGAATTGAAGATTATGAGATTCACTTTGCTAGATGGCATAATGTCTGCTATGGAGATTTTCGGGCATGTTGGAGAAGTTGACTGTTACCCTAATATCCCCATTGCCTATCACATCTTATTTACTATGCCTATGATGGTTGAATCGGCTCAAAGAAGCTTTTCGAAGTTGAAATTATTGAAGAATGATTTGTGGTTAACAATGACTTAAGATAGGTTAAATGATTTGGCTACATTATGCATGGAGAAGAAATTATTGGATGAGATTGACATCGACCCTATCATAAGTGGCTTTGCATGGAGGAATGTTAGAACAAAATTTCAAGGTAATATGTATACAATATTTGATATATATACTGATTTTGGATGCATTTAAGTGTTACTGATAATAATTAATATATACGTATATTACGATGACATGTATGTTAAGGCCCCCAATATTTAGTTTACCCCGGGCCGACCCAACATCAACCTTAGCCTTCTTGACGAGCTCGGCCGCGTGGCTCACGCGCCCCCTCTCCTCGTCGCCTCATCAGCCCCAGCGGGGCAGACGAGGGCCTCAAGCCCCATATTCGGAGAAGACAGACCGAGGGCCTTCTCCACGTCAATCCCGAGCTCCTCCCTCCCCATATTTCCGTTTATGGGTACCTGAATTACTCGGACAGAATTATTTGGGTAATTAGGGTTCGGTTATTTTTTGGCAAAAAAAATCCAGGTCTTATTTGTTAGTGCCCGAATTACCTGAACCGATAAAACCGAAAGAACCGAATGCCCAGGGCGAGCTGCGGGCGGTATGATGGTTCGTTTGGAGATGCCTTGACTGGATAAGATTTCAGAAACAAAAATGCTAGACATACAAAGATTTACAAGTTTTTACACGCTCTTTCCATCTAACAACCAATCACAAACATCTCACACCCTGATTTTAAGGGGGGTGGGCCGCCCCGCTCACCTATTGACCAATCAAGATTAACCCACCCTGTAAAAGCCTGTAAATTGTTTGTACGTGTAGCATTGCTCTTTCAGAAATCATTGGATTATTATTGGGTTCGGTCACACACAGCAAAGAGAAGCTAGAGAGCAGCAGTATCGCGTGGAGGCAGACCCACCGTCGCATGCACCCAGCAGTATAGTGCCGTGCTTCGCCGGAGCAGCTTAACACCCCGATTAAGCCGCCAGAAACACTTCATATCCACCACACACATGGCGCTCCCTCCTTGGTTAATCATGAGCGACAGCTGACAAGAGACGGCTGCATAGCCTAACAGACGCACAGCCCATTCATGCCGCGTGCATCCATCAATCCACATCATGTTTTGTGGTCACACGGTGTACATGCAAACACGCACGACACGTCGACACGGCAGGAGCAGCTAGCATGTCACTGTTAGCGGCTGCATGCGAGCGCCAGGTGGCTCCTGCTAATCATGCTATGCTACCGGCTAAATCGTACCGTCGCCTGCTTAATTCCGACAGATCGAGAGCCCAAGGTGGTCCATGCATCGGCCGCATGCAGCTGGCCCTGGCCATGGCCGGACCCGGCGAGTCGCCGCGAGATAGGATCAACAACGGTGCGTGGGCTGGGTTCCACTTTCCCGCAGCTATCAGCTGTGCCCCCCGTGACATGCGTAACAGTGCAGCCGTTGGACCTTGACAGCTTTGTCATGATGGCACTTACGTCGATCGCACGTAAACCGCCCCTCCCGGTTGATGGCTCATCAACATCATCGGCGTCGTCCGCTAGTTGCGGCCAAGATGGAAGAGGTCAGCGAGTTTTCTGACATGGGCACGGAGCGATGGTCACGCCTCCAGACCGAACAGTTTTATCCAGCAGTGTGTGTGTGCAGGTTCAGGGATGCTATTTTCGACGCAGGAAAGGCGCCGCCGCCAACAGCTCATCGTGCCCACGACGTGCGGTCTGCGGCCGCGGCTGCGCCACACTGGACCACCGGGGCCAGCGTGCCTGAACTCGAGACGTCGACGGAAGTTTTTTTTTTTTTTTAGGTGTGGGGTGACCGCCGTCCTGTCGCGCTGGGCCGACAACCGTGGACTGGGTTGGCCAACTTGCAGCAGCTGCCTGGGCTTTGGGTGCCGAACATCTCATGGGCCGCAGCGCATGTTTTGCAGGCCCGCCTCGATGGTTCTAGAAGCGGACTGGGGGCCAAGAGGAGCAGCCCAGTAGGAAACGCGGTCGAACCCGGGCTACCCTTAACCACGAAGGAACGGACTCTGCTCTCATAAATAGTTCATCCGCAACCCTCAAAATCATCACAACTTCTCAAGGCGCAGATCCCCATCGCGGCAGCTAGCCTCCCCCAAATCCACTCGTCGTCGTTTTCGCGCTCGCCGCATCGTCCTTCGGCAGCAATCATCGCCCCGTGAAGGTATTGGTTCCGCTTCCTGCGCCGCATTCGACTGAAATCTAGGTGCGATAGGGTCTGTAGAGTCGAGGCAGTTGTGATTCGATCGTGCAGTCTGATGCGATTTCGAGACTGCGGTTTAGGTCTAGTGCCGTCGTTCAGTACGTACTATTCAGTTCTCATGGTCGGTTCACGGGTGAAAATAGAGTTTTTACCTGGAGCATGTACGATTCTAGTGATGGCAGCTCCAATCTAATTTATGCTTTATGAGTCAGATTAATACGTTGTGTCGTTAGGTGTTTGATTTATCTATAAACTGTAGTAGAGTTTCTTTTTGGATCACATATATACCAAAAATGCTACACCTACTAAAAGTCCTACGTGATCTTACTAAAAATGTTATCTCCTTCCCTAATTCTAACTAACCCCCCCCTGATTTGCAGGGTGGGGGGACGTGCTATCCAATTAAACAAAGCCAGATCATCATTTACGTAAGTGTAGCAAAGCTCCATATATACCATGCAGTGTCGATGTGATTGGGATTTTGGAGTGAAACATTCGTTGACGCAAAATCTGTCCTGAAACTAATTTGATCCCCAATAACCCATGATACATTAGCGCTTGTTTTTTCTTATAATATTAACATGAAGTTTTAGTTGAGGGATCACAAGTCTGTTCATGTTGCAATCTCTATTCTAATCTACTACAGGTGTTAAAGCAATCTCTTGGCTATAGATGCATGATTGTAGATGTTCTTAACTATGTGGATATTGACCTCGAGAATTATCTTTAGTCTCTAAGATTTTAATAGTGTAGAAGAAAGCTACTGTAGTATTTCTGGGCTGTATGTACAACTTGTATGTACACATACTTACTGTTTCGTATGGATCTCTATGTTTTTATGCTGGTCTATCCAAATTCAAATGTAGTTCTGTTTGTTGACATAGTCATATTTGTATGAAACAGATGCAGATTTTTGTCAAGACCCTCACCGGCAAGACTATCACTCTTGAGGTTGAGAGTTCAGATACCATTGACAATGTTAAAGCCAAGATTCAGGACAAGGAGGGCATTCCTCCGGACCAACAGAGGCTTATCTTTGCTGGAAAACAACTGGAAGATGGCCGCACCTTGGCTGATTACAACATTCAGAAGGAGTCCACCCTCCACCTTGTTCTTCGGTTGAGAGGTGGGATACAGATTTTTGTCAAGACCCTCACTGGGAAGACCATAACTCTAGAGGTCGAGAGCTCTGACACCATTGACAATGTCAAAGCGAAAATCCAGGACAAGGAGGGTATCCCTCCTGACCAGCAGAGGCTTATCTTTGCTGGCAAGCAGCTTGAGGATGGGCGCACTTTGGCTGATTACAACATTCAGAAGGAGTCTACCCTTCACCTAGTCCTCCGCCTCCGAGGTGGGATGCAGATCTTTGTAAAGACACTAACTGGGAAGACCATTACACTTGAGGTTGAGAGCTCCGACACCATTGATAATATTAAGGCCAAGATCCAGGACAAGGAGGGTATCCCGCCTGACCAGCAGAGGCTCATCTTTGCCGGAAAGCAGCTTGAGGATGGGCGCACATTGGCCGATTACAACATCCAAAAGGAGTCCACCCTCCACCTTGTTCTTCGCCTGAGAGGTGGTATGCAGATCTTTGTTAAGACGCTAACTGGGAAGACCATCACTCTTGAAGTGGAGAGCTCCGACACCATCGATAACGTGAAGGCTAAGATCCAGGACAAGGAAGGAATTCCCCCAGATCAGCAGAGGCTCATCTTTGCAGGGAAGCAGCTGGAGGATGGGCGTACCTTGGCAGATTATAACATCCAGAAAGAATCCACTCTTCATCTTGTCCTGCGCCTCCGTGGTGGTCTTTAACTGAAGCAGTTTGATCTTTGATGTCTGCTCCTTTTACCCCTAGACCCTAGTGCTGTTTGATTTCCATTTTGAACTTGTCAAGCTTCCTGCATTGTTTTGCTACACCGTTCTATGTCTACGACTCGTTCCTGCAATACATTCTTCTGGGACAGTAATTATTATGGGTACTCGTCTGCAATACATCCTTATTTGCAACTGCATTCTTCTATCTGGAGTACATTGTTGACCTTTTAGTTGTCTGGTGCCATATTTGGTGTGATCTGCAGTTCCGAGGTTTAGGCGATAGGGCTGCATCTCCTGGGCCAATTGGCATTTGTAATTTTTTGTGCACTTTCATTATCTCATCAGCTCGCTTAGATCTGCCCCTCGTCCCGTGGATTTGTCCTGTTTCACCCGGCTTGTTACGAATTTGATACTGGGAAGGGATTATAGTTTTTCCCAGCTGGTTGTGATTCGATTGAATTTGTATCATCTCCTCGTGGCCTTGGTAGTACCGCCGGACAGTTGTGATTCATAATTTTGTCAGTCTAGATCGATGAATGTTAGATTTCAGGTAACTGTCTGGCGGATCCACTTGTATGTACTATGTTCTTGGTAGTATCGCAAGGACCAGGAACGTACTCGGGATTCCCTTCAAATTTTGTATGCTTCGCCAGAAGTGCAAAGCTTGGCCTCCTCTATTTCTAAATATATAGAATGAGACATCGAACCCACCGAAGAAACAGCTGGAACTTATTTCATCTGGATCTAGGAACTGTTCGTTTCGTAGGATTCCAAAAACATAGAAATAAGTTAAGCCATATTGAGCACTAAAGGAATCTATGATAAGTTGTTTGGTTGCTTCACAGATAACATAAGAATATATTTGAAGGACTAGGGCCTCTTTAATCCAAAGAATCTTCAGAGCAAGTAGAAAATTTCCTACATTGGTTATTTGTTTTGTAGGATGGTCCATACAATTTTTTCCTTAGAATTCATTTACACAATAGTATAGTAGCTGCTCCCTACCCGGAAACTCCAGCACCCATATAAATGGCCGGGCCATAAGACCCCTGCTCCAAGACCACCCCTTCCGGTCCGGTGTAGACGTACAGTGCACATAGCAATGGGCGAGGCGGCAGCGGACGAGCGCGGCCTCGCTGCCGTGGAGGAGTCGTCCGAGGAGGAGGAGAATTCCCCGATCGAGGAGGTGCGGCTAACGGTCACCACTGTCGACGACTCGACACTGCCGGTGTGGACGTTCCGGATGTGGAGCATCGGGTTCTTCTCCTGCTCGCTCCTGAGCTTCCTCAACCAGTTTTTCTCCTACCGGACGGAGCCGCTCGTCATCACCTCGCTCACGGTGCAAGTGGCGTCGCTGCCCATGGGCCACTTCCTGGCGCGCGTGCTGCCGCGCCGCAGGTTCCGGGCGCCGGCGGTGCTCGGCGGCGGGGAGTGGAGCCTCAACCCGGGGCCTTTCAACGTGAAGGAGCACGTGCTCATCTCCATCTTCGCCAATGCCGGCTACGCCTTCGGCAACGGCAACGCCTACGCCGTCATGATCGTCGACATCATCCGCGCCTTCTACGGCCGCTCCATCTCCTACATCGCCGCCTGGCTCCTCATCATCACCACCCAGGTTCTTACAACTACTGTAGTTCATACGTACAGTATATGCGTTGGTGTTCTTTCTGATGGCCACCAAGCACGGTTTTCATGCTACTCTTTCTTACTTCTGTTCTTTGGCATCTAAATCAAATGGATCTAGGTGCTTGGGTACGGTTGGGCCGGGCTGATGCGCAAGTACGTGGTGGAGCCGGCGCACATGTGGTGGCCGAGCACGCTCGTCCAGGTCTCGCTCTTCCGGTGAGCACCTCGACGATCACTCTACCCACTCCACTCTACTCTACTCCCAAATACTCATATTTGTATTTCTAAACATTTTAAACAGACTACAACAGATGTATGTAGACATACTTTAGACATATTTTAGAGTATAGATTCACTCATTTTGCTTCGTATGTAGTCACTTGTTGAAATCTTTAGAAAGACAAATATTTAGGAACGGAGGAAGTAGTTCGCTTGGTCGCCTTGAGTAGGTTGGATTTTCTTTGGTTTTGCTAGTACAACTAGATTTTGCATTTTGGAGATGGGCGAACAAAGAACTAACCCATTTAAAATTTATACGAGTATCCGTTTCTTAACGATCCGCTGTGGTTAGTTGATTACTTGGTTTGTCCTCGAGTAGAGAAACTTACTGATGGAGTCGATAGAGAAACCTACTGAAGCAGGCATAACTACAAATTACTGTCACCAGTAAAGTGACAGCAACCACTAACAGAACCAAAAGCTGGGCCGAGCTAATATTTTTGTGTCAAGTGTGTCAACCATCTTTCCCGAGAAGAACAGGTCACTGTACTAGACAAGTTGTGCACATAGTATTATCAGTAGCAGTCACTAACTCACTATGAACCAAGGTGTTAAATTTGGCTCCAATTGGCAGGCCGTCATTAACTAAAGATACAAAAAGTGATGACAAAATAGAGGGAAAATCTATGGAGCGGAAGTATTGAATTTAGCTAGGCACTGACATTTGGAAATAGGCTTTCGCCCTGCTTTACAAATAATACACCAAAGTTCAATCTACCGGTGCAACAATAGAAACATGCCCAAGATACATACAGAAAAAACACCTAGCTGCGGACAGGTACGGGTAGGAGGGCGTGGTGAGATGACAACCTACCTCCGGAAGACCAGCCTTGAGCATACTCCTGTCCTGCCGCTTAGGCCTGTGCCAATGCTAGTTTTTTAGTGCGGTTTCATAGGCAATTTGCTTATGTGGCATGTTAGTTAATGAAAAAAAAGAGTGAGGTTGTAGCTTAGCTAAGATACAACTCTTGCACGTGGCCATAGGCAAAAAATGATTCTAGCCAAATCGTATGCATGCATGAGCCCCAAATCATTAAATGTAAATACAACCCATAAAAAACAATGCATTGGACTAATTGTATCTTAAATAATTATTAAACCTATGATATCGTGTTAAGAAACGGTGCATTGGCACATGCCTTAGAGAGTGGTCAACACACCTGCATAAAGGCAATTAATTTTAGGACCTCAATAAGTCCCGGATGTTCGGAATTTAAGGATATCACCCCGAACGTTTTTTGATGGCAACTTTAGTTGCTGCGAGGTGGCAATTTTAGTTGTTAACACATTACACATGTCAACTTTGTTCCGGTTTGATTTTTTGTTCAGAAAATTACCATGTTTGTCAACATCGCCTTAACCAAAGTTGCCATGAAAAGAGTTCAGATTAGCATGCTTAAAAATCGAAGTTCAGGATTTATCTATTCCATAATTTTAACATAGAGCCGGTTGCTTGTCACAATGAAACCCACTCAGAGTCATCGGAAGGGTCCATGCCATCGCGGCGAACCCAACCCATAGGAGGCGCCTCCTCCTACCGGTGCAACTATCCTGAATGGCGAAGAATTCATAAAGATCCTAAGCATGCCACCCGGACCTGAAGGCATAAAAAACCACAAGTCCAAAGGAATTGTGAGGCCACACACGAAAATGAATGTGCTTCCTAGTCTCGGGCATGACAGGCAAATGGCACAAGTCGTTCCCCGGGCGATTCATGTTAGCAACTTCCATGCTCGATGGGATGTGGTCCAGGATCAGCTACCATACGAAGATTTTTAATCTTAAGCCGTATTTGGGTATCCCACATCAGGACTCACCAGGCTTGGGTCGTGTACCTGCCAATAATCCGGTATGCTGACTCCGAGGAAAATAACCCCGAAGGCTCGATGGACTACGATATCGAGTGAAAGACCGACGAAAGGATGGCCAAGACAAACACCCTCAGTGAGTTCTAGGCTCCAGCTTCATCTTGTCTGAATGTTCTCCGAAACGATTTTTTCCAAAGTACATCACAGAAGGCAGAAGCCAATGAGAGCACGAGATCCCGACAAATAGTGAATAAAGACGGAAACACATCCTTAAGCAGTCGCATACCAAACCAAGTTACCAATGGCCATTCAAGAACAAGCTGCCCTACCCAGCAAAATAAATAAATAACATGGTGCCCTCACAATCTCTATAGTGAAGCTCGCACCCTCACGTATCCATGGCTTAATAGACTAGAAGGATTTTCGGAATCAAGACCCTTCCCGTCAATCACTCGCAAGAAGGGAAGACCGTGGAGATATTTAGTCTTGATCAACTATTGTCAAAGTCCCCTTTCATCTCTAAGAATCTTCCAACCCACTTAAGCAAGAGCGCCACATTCATTCTTCTGGAATCCATGATACGATGGCCTCCCGATCTTTAGGCTTGCTAGTGCCCACCAATTTCACATTTGGTGTTTTGTTTCTCATTGAACCCTTGCAATACAAAAGAGAAAATGCTTTATCCAGGGCCTCATGGATAGCCTATGAAGGGGTGTACACCTCAATGAGAGGAGGCTAGAAAGGCAGAGTTGATGATGATGGTTATGCTATCCTTGGGCATAAACGTACCCTTGGGCATAAACCTACCCCTCCAAGGATCCGCATGTGATTTGACTTGCTCTACTAGTAGATCAAGGTCCTTAGCCAAGATCCTAATTTTGCTCAAGGGGATCTATAGATAGGTGGTAGGGAAGGAAGGCAACTTGTAGTTGAGGCTATATTAACAATACCCCTTTGATCCTCTGGCGAGTACCCCATGACCGCCACTTCGCTTATAGCGAAGTGCACATGGCCTGAAAACTTATAAGAAGGAACTTGAGATTGCTGATGTCAATCTCGAACCCTTCCACCATGATTATGGTAATCGTTGGCGTATTGCAAGTAGGATATACCCCCACCTGGGATGAGATGACCAAGTAACCCTTTCATATGGCCATGCTTAGTTTCATTTAAGATGGATGCCAAGACATCAAGCACAAAGGCTAAACAAGAGTCGGGATAACGGGTCACCCTGTCTCAATCCCCAACATGATATAAAGTATGCACCTGCATCCCTGTTGATATTAATGGGACTGCTCCACTAGCAACCATTTACATGACCTAGCAAATATAATGGTCATCAAAGCACCACCTTTCCATAACCGCGATGGGGCAATGACCACTTCACACAATTATACGCCTTTTGGAAATTCATCTTGAGGAAAGACACCCTTCTGGTGTTGCACCTTGAACTTATGGATCACTTCATATAACACAAGCAACATGCCATGAATAAAACTACCTCTGATGAAAGCTAACTGATTCAGGTTGACCAACTTGTCTACGAGTGGAGCTAACCGCATCACGAAAACCTTTGCAAAGGTGCATTGTATGTCTTTGATCATCATGCCGGGCCTAAACTGCCTTATATATATGGATCCAAAAGATTGGCGATTAGGGTTATCATACCAAAGTTGAGGCAACATCGACATTCAGTGGATGATCTTTTCATCTTCTCTTGTTATCCTCATCCTTACAAGTTACAACACTAATGCAAGGCTAGCAGCATGACCCTAGCATGAACATATGAGTGCATTTGTTGGATTAGTAGTTAGATCAACACATAATTTGTTGGTGAGGGAGGGTCAAATTATTACATCGCTCGATGCACGCATGCTGAAAAGTATTGTTGAATGGTGCAACTTAATCATTGGTTTTTTCTGAACTATGGTTTCGTGCACCAAGGGTGTGTCATGCTTTAAAACATTGAAATTATGAATAAAGAGGTAGGCAATATTTGTTTTGACAGTCAACAAAGCTCGTTCCATTCATCATGCAACAATACACGACCATTCTGGATATACCTTAAAAGGAAGGCTGGAGTTGTGAGACGCCACAAACTCAAATCACAATCACTATCACGATTCTTAGCAAATAATTGTGCCACAAAGTAACCCTCCCTTAGGGTGTAAGATATATCAAACCCCCGTAACGATAAAATAAGATCATCAATCGGACCAAGAATGACCATAAGTTTGGAACATCTATTTCTTTTGAGACTTCCACAGACTACCAACACATGAAATCCCTTTCAACATGGATTTTTTGTCACCCTTCCATAGCTGCATTTGTTACACGATCTCCGAAAAAGCAAGTGTTTTCACGGTTAAGGAATTATGAATGTTTTCGTACTCCTTTCTACACCAAGCACAAACTCACATCAGAACTTCTTCCGGCAATTTCAGAAGCAACATAATATTATCTTTTAGTACCATAACACAAATTATTTCGGGGAGTCCATAAGGTCCAGACTATGCAGTTTGTAACCAAGAAAAATCATTTGCATTTTTCTCGGAGGTTGAAAATATTATTGTCAAATCAAGCATGAATGAGTTTAAAAATTTCCGAGTCATAATCCAACAAAGCTAAGAATCAATATAATGAATTTCCAAGTGTTACAATTCTTAAAAAGTCTTATTAAAACCCTCTCAATCAAATAGGATCTCCAAAATTTCATCGACTATTGTATTTCTATAAAGAAAACGGAGACGTACAAATTTGATTGAGACTTTGAGTATCTGTAGTAATAACCCACCCCCCATTTTAGAGCACTTAAAGGATAAATGGGGCTGCCCCCAATTCATGCCCCCCCCCCTCCCCCAAATGCCTCCAACTCTATCAGTAGTGTAACATAATTTCTGCATTTCCAAATGGCCCAAACAAGGAAGATAACCCAACTAGGATTAGTTTTTTTCCTTCTGGTTTCTGAAATGTTTTGAGCTAGACATTCAAACAATCATATTTCTGAAATGTTTCTCAAATCCATGCAAGTACATGCATATCGATCGTGCAACACAATATCTCACATAAATAGCTATTGTTCGTATCAAGCATACATAGTGTTTACAAAAATATTTTTTTGAAGTGCCAAAATCAAGCCTTGCCTCCTTGGTTGCCATTGTGGATCCACATGTGCTCCACAAGATCATTGAGTAGCTGTGTGTGCACCTGCTGATCTCGAAGATTCTGATGCATATGCATAAAGTTCATAAGCTGAGCCGCATCTTGATCTTCCGGAATTTCAACTGTTCTTCGGGTGCTTCGAAATCATGGGTTTGGGAATAACACAACACGCCATCAGCCGCCACAAAGTTTCCGACTCCCACATCATTGCAATGCTTTGCACAATTCCCCAACGAGCCTGAAAGCAGGTGTGGATCACTCTTCTATCTGCAGTAGCTTTGCTCCGGACACCCTGTCCCGGTTGAAAGCTCTTCTCCCTTTGATTGAGCCGTTGAAGTTGAGAATATGCTCCACTTGCCGGTCCATTTCGTCTTGCATGCTCATGAGCATGATCATGTCCACTTCTCCATCCGAATCCGACGAATCGAAGAACTCATCTTGAATCATTTGGTCAAGCTCCGTCAGTCCATACTCCTCGTCCGACGAAGCATCGAAATCTATCATTTACCTAACAAAATCACAATAATTTCGGTCGGTCAATGTGTCGAACACATCAAGTGCAAGACGGAGCCGGAGAGTTGCCGGACATACCACGGTGGCGTCCGGGCCAGCAACGACGGCCTTCGCGGCGAGGACGGGAGCGCTCTTCCGGAGTTGACGGCGGAGAGCGTGCGAACAGCCGCGGAGGAGGAAGAAGAGAGGATACAACAAATGGATCCCGCAGCTCGAGGGGTGGACTTGGTGCAATTTGGGGTAGGGTCGGGTTGTCGGGTCCGATGTGGCAGGCGTGCCCGGACGCGCCCATATCCGCCCCATTTTTGGGCTGGATATGGAGGGTGCCGGTGAGCCCGGGCGTTTGAGTGCCGTTTGAGGGGCCCGTCTGGGTCAAAAAATCATGACCGGAAAATGACCGGGCGGCCCGCCCGAGCGTATGAGGCGGGTTTGAGATGTCCGGTTGTAGATGCTCTAATTGTCTCATCAAAGAACAGATGATTTATAGTTTTATCTTGTCCACGAAACACACATCCCTGTTTTCCTTTCCACCCTCTTTTGGGGAGATTATCTTTAGTTAATATGCTCTTCCTCACAATTAACTCTAAAAACATTTTAATCTTAGCTGGTATCCTAATTTTCCACAGAAATTTGTGAGGGAATAATATTCAAAGGAAGTGCACCCCCTTTAAATTTGTTCGGGGCCCGCCCCTGGTATTGTCGGTTTTTGAGAAAGATAACCATGTGATCAAATAACATACAATATTCTTAGTAAGCAACTAAATTCAAGATGTTGTAAGTGATAGCCATCGAATATATTCTGATGAAATCATGCCCCAGCATGTAGCATGAGCACGACACTAACAACACGTGCAAACCAATCCTCTATGTTGTTTGTTCCAGGGCACTGCACGAGAAGGAAGAGTTCCCCAAGGGCTCGCGCCAAATCTCACGCTTCAAGTTCTTCCTGGTGGTGCTCATCTGCAGCTTCTCGTATTACGCCATGCCAGGCTACATCTTCCAGAGCCTGACGTCCATCGCATGGGTGTGCTGGGCGTTCCCCAAGTCGGTGACCGCGCAGCAGCTCGGCTCCGGCATGAAGGGCCTGGGCCTCGGAGCCTTCACCCTCGACTGGGCGACCGTCGCCTCCTACCTCGCCAGCCCGCTCGTCACGCCCTTCTTCGCCATCGCCAACATCTTCGTCGGCTACGTCTTCTTCGTGTGGGTGCTGGTGCCCACGGCGTACTGGGGGACCAACCTGTACCACGCCAAGACGTTCCCCCTCTTCTCCACGCAGCTCTTCATGTCCAACGGGACGGACTACGACATCGCCTCCATCGTGAACAAGCAGTTCCAGCTCGACATTGGCGCTTACACGGAGCTCGGCAGGGTCAACATCAGCACCTTCTTCGCGCTCGCTTACGGGCTCAGCTTCGCCACCATCGCCGCCACCATCTCGCACGTCGGCCTCTTCTACGGGAAGTAAGGGCCGTCACCTCTGTACTGTACGTACATAAATAAACAGACGCTCGCAGCTGTGTGATGACATATTCACATTGGTATCTGAACTGAAATGCATGGGGCGTCGAATGGATCAATGTGCAGGGAGATCTACCAGCGGTTCAAAGTTTCGCGGCGGGAGGATCCTGACGTTCACACGAGGCTGATGAGGACGTACGAGGACATACCGGCATGGTGGTTCTACTTGCTGACGGTATTGTCGATGGCAGTGGCCCTCATCCTCTGCACCGTCCTCATCGACCAGGTTCAGCTCCCATGGTGGGGCCTCCTCTTCGCCTGTGGCATCTCCTTCGTCTTCACCCTCCCCATAAGCATTATCACAGCAACCACGAACCAGGCAAGCAAATTTTAGAATTTATACAGTGTAATCTCCTGCGGTTTGATGCTTTCTTTCTGCAAGGAAACTGACAAAAGCCTTGAAAATTTGACGGACGACAGTCGCCTGGTCTGAATGTCATCACGGAGTACGCCATGGGGCTGATAAGGCCCGGCTATCCCATCGCCAATGTTTGCTTCAAGGTGTATGGTTACATGAGCATGTCACAGGCCGTTGCCTTCCTCTCAGACTTCAAGCTTGGCCACTACATGAAGATACCCCCCAAATCAATGTTCGTTGTTCAGGTAAAAAAGCCCCTCGATCTGATCATCTTCCAAAACAGAGGAGTGAAATATGTGTAAGGATGGAATTTACTGACCTTCACGCTCTGTTCACGCTCAGTTTGTCGGTACAATTGTGGCCGGCACAATCAACCTCAGCGTGGCATGGTGGCTGCTTGGCTCCGTCGAGAACATCTGCCATGTCGAACTGCTCTCGGCAAATAGCCCATGGACGTGCCCCAACGACCGGGTCTTCTTCGACGCGTCGGTCATCTGGGGCCTCGTTGGCCCGTGGCGCATTTTCGGGCCGCTTGGTAACTACGCGGCCATCAACTACTTCTTCCTCATCGGCGCCGCGTCTCCTTTCGTCGTGTACATCTTCCACAGGATATTCCCCGACCAGAAATGGATACTGCTGGTCAACCTGCCGGTGCTCATCAACGCGACGGCCAGCATGCCGCCGGCGACGGCCGTGAACTACAACTCGTGGCTGCTCATCGGGACCATCTTCAACTTCTTCGTGTTCCGGTACCGGAAGAGGTGGTGGCAGCGGTACAACTACATCCTCTCCGCCGCGCTCGACGCAGGGGTCGCCTTCATGGCGGTGCTGCTGTACTTCTCGCTCACCATGCAGAACCGGAGCATTGATTGGTGGGGCACGGCCGGCGAGCACTGCCCTCTCGCCATATGCCCCACCGCTAAAGGGGTCGACCTGGGTCCGGATAGTGTGTGCCCTGTGTTCTGAGCTAAATGTCTCTTCTTCAAGATATTGGTCCATGACTTGTGCAATTGTGTTTGTGTCATACTGTCACACACCAAGCAATTCTGCTTTTCTGGTAAAAGAAACTTTGTTGTCTGAAATATCGCATCAAAACGATTCAATCGCGGATAGAAGTACTCCCTCCGTCCGGAAATACTTGTCATCAAAATGAATAAAAGGAGATGTATCTAGATGTATTTTAGTTCCAGATACATCCTTTTTTGTCCATTTTAATGACAAGTATTTTCAGACGGAGGGAGTAGTTCCTACCCGCATCTGCACAACAAGGGCATCTCCAACACCAACCCTTAAACCACCCACAACTGTGGGTCCTGTTTTGCCATCCAACATGGTAATATGGTATGGTACGCTGACCGGTCCGGATATCCGTTTCCTCGCAAACTATAAGTAAGCCTGGAGGCTTTTCGGGCACCCGAACCGTTGCCAAGCACGACCCGGTCCAACCCCAAAAGCCTCCCGGACGAAGCGGTTCCCGCGCATTCATGCCGGTCAGCGCCGCTCCAGAGGGGACTTGACAGACCAGCATTGATATCGGTCGGAGCGACGCGACCGGATGAGCGGATGGCGTAGCTTTAATGCAAACACGGCGACCGAGAAGACTACTCCAGCCGCTGCGCTGCGTTGAAGTCGGCATCCAATATCTTTGCTTGGCCGCCATGTCTATTTAAGCAGGAATCTGCGCCGTCCACGTCGCACTACTCTTCGATCCCCTCCGCTTCCGTCGCCGCCGCTCCTCTCTACTCCGGCGCCGGCAACACCACCATCTCCCACTATGGGGACCCCAACTTGTAAGTCGAGGTCACCGAATGCGTGAACAGTGATCCTAGAGATCAATGCTCACTGAACACACAAAAGCTGAATAACAAGAGTCTTACATCCATACATATCGTCTTACACAAATTATGACCATTATGGTCAAGTCTTACATAGATAAAGCCTTATGGGTTGAACAACAAATAAACTCGAGTAGCGGAAGTCTTCATAGATAAGTAGAACCCATGCCATCTGAGGGAGTCCTGGATAGAGGGGTCCTCGGGAGACCATATAACTCTTGGTGGGCCGGACTAGTGGGCCGTGAAGATCATAGTTGAAGATCATCTCTCGTATCCGGATAGGACTCCTGTATTTGTATAATGGCAAGTTTTAGGTTCGGGTGTAATCTTTTCTTTCTCTGCAAGATGGTATGTACAAACCCTAGGCCCCTCCGGTGTGTATATAAACCGGAGGGTTTAGTCCGTAGAGGCTAACGGAGAATCTCAAATCCTCGTAGGCTAGGCTTTAGGGTTTAGCCAATACGATCTTGAGGTAGATCAACTCTTGTATTCATATTCATCCATATTAATATAGCAGGAAGTAGGGTTTTACCTCGATCGAGAGGGCCTGAACCTGGGTAAACATCGTGTCCCCAGCCTCCTGTTACCATCGATCCTCAGACACATAGTTCGGGACCCCCTACCCGAGGTTCGCCGGTTTTGACACCAACATTGGTGCTTTCATTGAGAGATGTCGTCGACCAAAGGACTGATGGACCGCGTCATCAACAACGGCGGCAACTCTAAGGGAATCTTCCCTCCTGGACAACTCTTCGTATTCGGCGGCTTCGCGCTTCACGCCAACACCGAAGGCCACCTCGAGCAGATTGAGAGCTACGCCCCTGGCCATCAAGTCAGATTCGGAAGCTTAACTATGTTGCTGATATCCGCGGAGACTTGATCTTCGACGGATTCGAGCCCGCGGCAACCTCTCTCTGCCATCATGATGAACACGATCTAACTCTGTCACCGGATCAGGAAATAGCACATGCAACAGTTCTGGCCCTAGATCGGGAGCAGATCGCGTCATCCAAAGACGGGAAGCTCAACCCCGCCATGGAAGCCGCAGACCCCACGGCGTTGGTGAAGGAAATATGCCCTACAGGCAATAATAAAGTTATTATTTATTTCCTTATATCATGATAAATGTTTATTATTCATGCTAGAATTGTATTAACTGGAAACTTAGTACATGTGTGAATACATAGACAAAACAGAGTGTCCCTAGTATGCCTCTACTAGACTAGCTCATTGATCAAAGATGGTTATGTTTCCTAGCCATAGACATGAGTTGTCATTTGATCAATGGGATCACATCATTAGTAGAATGATGTGATGGACAAGACCCATCCGTTAGCTTAGCAACTTGATCGTTTAGTTTTACTGCTATTGCTTTCTTCATGACATATACATGTTCCTATGACTATGAGATTATGCAACTCTCGAATACCGGAGGAACACCTTGTGTGCTATCAAATGTCACAACGTAACTGGGTGATTATAAAGATGCTCTATAGGTATCTTCGAAGGTGTTCGTGGTGTTAGCATAGATCAAGAATAGGATTTGTCACTCCGAGTGCCGGAGAGGTATCTCTGGGCCCTCTCGGTAATACACATCATAATAAGCCTTGCAAGCAAATGACAAATGAGTTAGTCAGGAGATGATGTATTATGGAACGAGTAAAGGGACTTTCCGGTAACGAGATGAACTAGGTATGCTGGTACCGACGATCGAATCTCGGGCAAGTAACATACCGATGACAAAGGGAAAAACGTATGTTGTTATGCGGTTTGACCGATAACGATCTTCGTAGAATATGTAGGAGCCAATATGAGCATCCAGGTTCCGCTATTGGTTATTGACCGAAGATGAGTCTCGGTCATGTCTACATAGTTCTCGAACCTGTAGGGTCCGCACGCTTAACGTTTGATGACGATCGGTATTATGAGTTTATGTGTTTTGATGTACCGAAGGTAGTTCGGAGTCCCGGATGAGATCGGGGACATGACGAGGAGTCTCGAAATGGTCGAGACGTAAAGTTTGATATATTGGATGACTATATTCGGACATCGGAAAGGTTCCGAGTGAATCGGGTATTTTTTGGAGTACCGGAGAGTTACGGGAATTCGCCGTGGAGTATATGGGCCTTATTGGGCTTTAGGGGAAAGAGAGAGAGGAGGTTGCGCCCTCCCCAAGGCTTAGTCCGAATTGGACTAGGGGGAGGGGCTGTGCCACCTCCTTCCTTCTCTTCTCTTTTCCCTTTCCTTCTCTCCTACTCCTACTACTTGGAAGGACTCCTAGTTCTACTAGGAAAAGGGGAATCCTACTCCCGGTGGGAGTAGGACTCCCCTAGGGCGCGCCATAGAGAGGGCCGGTGTAGGATCGAAAGTAGGTCTAGAGGGGGGGTGATTAGACTACTTGACAATATAAAAAATCTGCCTTTAGATCATGCAATGTTTTTGGCAGTTTCACAATTAAGATCAACACAAGTATCACCCTACACATGCAATTCTAGAGTATAAGCAGCGGAAAGTAAATTGCACATGTAAAAGAGAGGTGGAGAAGATCAAACGCAGTTTGGTGACACGAAGATTTTTGTCGTGGTTCCGATAGGTGGTGCTATCGTACATCCACGTTGATGGAGACTTCAACCCACGGAGGGTAACGGCTGCGCGAGTCCACGGAGGGCTCCACCCACGAAGGGTCCACGAAGAAGCAACCTTGTCTATTCCATCACGGCCTACGCCCACGGAGGACTAGCTTTACTCGGGGTAGATCTTCACGAAGTAGGCGATCTCCTTGCCCTTACAAACTTCTTGGTTCAACTCCACATCTCAAAGACGGAGGCTCCCAAGCGACACCTAACCAATCTAGGAGGCACCACCCCCCAAAAGGTAATAGACGGTGTTGATGATGATGAACTCCTTGCTCTTGTGCTTCAGATGATAATCTCCCCAACACTCAACTCTCCTCACTGATATGGCTGTGGTGGAAGAAAGGATTGAGTGGAAAGCAACTTGGGAAGGCTAGAAATCAAGTTTCATATGGTAGGAATGGAATGGCTTGATCTCAACACAAGGGTAGGTGGTTCACTTCTCAGAAAGTGTATGGTAGAAGTGGTGGTACTTTCTGATGGCTCTCCTCACGAATGAAGAGGGGGTGGAGGGGTATATATAGCCTCCACACAAAATCCAACCGTTACACACACATTTGACCAATCTCGGTGAGACCGAAGTGAAACTCGGTCAGACCGAAAGTTCAAATATAGTGAACGTTGGGATTTTCGGTGGGACCGAAAATACCATCTCGGTGTGTCCGAAGTGAGTCAAAGGTTAGGGTTTGCCATCTCGGTGTGACCGAAAACAACAACTCGGATATTCCGAAATGCTGTCAATTGGTTACAGAAGGTTGGCAGTCCATTTTCGGTGAGACCGAAACTCAGAATCGGATGGACCGAGAAATTAGGGTTTGGGGAAACAACTGAAGTGGTTCATCTCGGTGGGACTGAGTTTGCAGAATCGGTTTGTCCGAGATTACTTATGAGTGTGTTGAATAGTGAAGAGTGCTGATAGTTGAGGGAGCTAGATCACCAAGCACTTGAGCAACTAGATCATTAACACAACCTCATCCCCTTTTAATAGTATTGGCTTTTCCTATGGACTCAATGTGATCTTTGATCACTAAACCAAAAAAATAGAGTCTTGAGCTTTTGCCAATGCTTGTCTTAGCATTTTGAGGGGTCCACTTCTTCAGACATTTCCATACCCATATCATCAAACTTCTCTGAAATGATTCTCAAGTAAACATTAGTTCAATGATATATATGTTGTTATTAATTACCAAAACCACCCGGGGATTAGTTGCACTTTCAATCTCCCCCTTTTTGGTAATTGATGACAACATATAGATCAAAGCTTCGACAAAAGATATAATCAAGGAATAATATCGTCGCTTTGAGAAGTATGTGATAAACAAGAGCTCCCCCTAAATTTGTGCATTATTTAAAATTTGCGTTTGAATGCAAATGCACAATCGATTAGGATTATGGGTCACTCTTCCATGTCACATACATCTTGGTGGAGCGCACAAAATGATAAGAATGAGTAACATGCACTCAATCACCAAGACAAGAGTAAATAGCCATACAATAAGGAATAGCATAGGATAATCAATAAGCACACATTAAGGCATAGTATGACTAAGCACTCATTAAGGTAGCATCAAACGTAGTAGCAAGCACACTTAAAGTTTCAGGAACCAAAAGAAACCAATGTATCACAAAGAAAAACCGGCAAAAGAACGAAAGACGAAAGAGCACTCTCTCTCTCGAAGCCCTATGATCTATAACAATTTCTCCCCCTTTGGCAACAAGTTACCAAAAATTTCGAAAAGGTATAGAGCTAAACGTCACTGCGGGCTCTGCTGGCGGCTCCCGTCTGGGTAGATGTCGGTGTAGAGATAGCTGCATCGGCGAAGACTTCTGCTGAAGTCTGCGGTGGAGGAGTGGATGCTGGAGCTGGAGGAACTGCTGGAGCTGTAGCTGGTGCTGAAGTGGTAGCCCTGGAGTCTGTCACTGGGATAGCTGCAGATCTGGATCCTCTGGGAACCTGAGCAGTCTGGCGATGAGAGTCCTGGACTAGATCATCCTGCATAAGCTCTGCTCTCTCCTGCCTTGTCTCCTCCATGTCTGCCTCAAGCTTGTTGACAGACACCTGAATCTCAGTCAGCTTCACGTCCAGAGCGTGGATCTTGTCCTCGACAATCCTCTCAAGGCTCTCCTGAGATTGCTCAATGCTGGCCAGGCGTTGTTCAATCCTCTGGGTAGCTTCAAGAATTTGTTCTCCAAAGCTTTTTGGCTTAGCTGCTGCTGCTGCTGCCTCTTTGTCAGCTTTAGCCTTCTTCGGAGCTTCGATTTTGGCTTGTCCTTCAACTGAGGTAGGATCCTCTTCATCCATCACAACTACGTTGTCCTCATGCTCTGGCTGCAGTGGCAAGTGCTTCCTATCCAACATGAATTTGCCCGTGCCAAACTTGGCGTTGATGAGCATCTGTATCTGCGGTGCAAACCCACACGACCTCTTCTGGTCAGCTGCAGTCCTCTTAATGGTCTCTACCATCAAGTCCATCACCTTAAAAGGTGCCTTCTCATCGAGAATGTGCAGCATGTTGATAGAATAGCCTCGTATCATCCGGTGGTCTCCAGACTTAGGCATCAATGTATGCCTCAGAATAGTGTTAGTGGTGGTCAGACCTGCCTGGAGATAATACACTGAGCCAAGCTTCCATCCTTCCAAATCAGCAGCTGGGATCTCCTTGTACATATTCTTCATGGAATCATGACTCTTCTTAGGAATCCCATAGACATCAATGTCGTCCTCTCTCTGCACTGGAGCGTTCAGAAGTTCTACCCATTCTTCAACAGTCGAAGAAAACCTTTGATCTTCAGTCATCCAGGTGATCTTGCCATCAGGATAGAAGTGGGCTGTGGCATAGAACTGCATGATCATCTCGTCATTCCAAGCTGTCAGCTCTTGACCCACAAAATCAGCAACTCCACATGCAGTAAAGCTCTCATGCACATGGGGAAAGAAGTCCCGGTGCTCTTCACTGTCAATATACTTCCAGTCAACATACCTGGTGTCAGCAACAATGGGCTTCTTATCCATTAGCACGGTCTCATAGAAATCCTGCTGCTCTCTGGTGTGGAATCTGGGGTCCACAGCAGTCCTTCTCCTTACAGCATATGGATCAGACTGTCTCCATAGCCTGAGACCTTTGTCCTTTCTTGCCTTCATGTCCTCAGCTTGAGGATGAGCATCATTGTGGAGTGGAAACTTGGGACGGAGCTTAAGCAACACATGCTCTTCATCTGATTCAGACGGTGGCATCTCACCTTTGTTCTTCTCAGAAGCTGGAATGCTTCTGGTTGTTCTCTTGGGCTTGGCTGGAGCTGCTTTGGCTTGAGCAGGCTTCTTGGGCTTAGAGGAGGCTTGAGATCGAATAGCATCACCCATGAACTTAGCTTTCTGAGGAGGAGGCTGGGGTGCTTCTTCTTCCTTTTCTTCTGCAGCAACATCTTGAGGTTCAGCATATACTACCCTCTTCCTTTTGGAAGTCTTCTTCACCTTGCTTGGAGCAGGCTCTTCCAAGTTGAGCTTCTTAGCAACTGCTGACTGCTTCACTTTGCTTGTGCCTTTCCTTGGCTGCTGCCCTTGGTGCTCTTTGGCAACCACATTCCTCTTTGGCTTGGAGGTAACTTCCTCAGCAACAAAGTCAGAGTCCTCATCATTAGAAGTTCTCTTCTTCCTGGTTCTGGTGGCTGCAGGAGGCAAACCACTAGGGGTGCTCCTCTCACCATCATCACTGGAGCTGCTCGCAGGACTTGTGTCTGCCTCTGGAATTTCAGCAAACGGTGATTCAGACCTGTTCTGGCTGTCACTGACATCTGACATGGCTGAAAAACCTGTGAAAAGATAAGGTATAGGCAGAGTAGAAGAGTTATCACAACTGCAGAGGTTTTTGCAAAAAAAATGAGTTCAAAACTCAGTTTTGAGTTTTCACAGAATGTATTTCGGTCAAACCGATTTCAGGTTTCGGTGCAACCGAAGTGCTCAACAGAAACCTACACACCACTTTCGGTCAGACCGAAATGGGTTTCGGTCCTACCGAAAACTTAGGGTTTCACTGAAACTACTTTTCGGTCGTTCCGATTGGCACAACTCGGTTAAACCGAATTATGCAGTGCAATGGCCAGAGGCCAAATCGGTCATTCCGAGTTTCAAAAATCGGCTTCACCGAGATGCATTCCGTGGAAACCTAAACCTAAGAATTTTCCTCGAAACTAGAAGATCTGAACTATTGTATAGGGAACATATCAAACGTGGATTGAATCATGGCAACCTATCGTGCAAGAATCGGAAGTGGAGCACGAAAAGGGATCGGGACACACCCTAACTTGGTGGTGTCCCTCTACGGCGGCAACGGTGGAGATGATTACCGTTGACGGCGGCGGAGACCTGCGGCGAGGGCGCACAGGCGACGAAGGCGATGATCCGTAGACCAGGGCGACGGCAGCAGGGGTCTTGGGGGCGAACGGTTTGAAGAAAGAAATCGCGCGCAGCCCCTCAGGTATATATAACCCCATGCTGTCGGTGGGACCGAGTTGAAAAACTCGGTGTCACCGAGATGTATAACTGCTGTGCAGTTACACATATCGGTCAGACCGAGAGTTTGAACTCGGTTTCACCGAGATGAAACCTAGATCAGTCTAAGCGTTTCGGTTGGACCGAGATTGAGAAGCCGGTCAGACCGAAATGTACTTAGAAGGTTTTGGAAGTCAGCCTTAGACGAATCGGTGGTTCCGAGTGCTCCTCACTCGGACTGTCCGAAAAAGACTTGTTCAAAGTTGTGATATGAGCATGAATAGAATTTTGAGACAAGAAAGCATAGATAGCTAGGGAAGGTGCTTAGGCATTCTTGTCCATCCATTTGGCCAGAAAAATCAAAACAATCAAAACAACAAATGGATGTCCTTGAATGGATGAAATCATGCATTCAACATGCTCACACAATAAGATAGCAACTGAAATATGTGTCAAACATGCACAACCAACACTCTAGCTACTAGCACACAATTTGTCGATGACTAGGTCATCTATATATGAGTATATTGACTTAGGAGCCAAATGAGAACATTTGATCATAGGTCATACTCATCGTTTAAGCACAAGTGGGGTTACCACTTTTACATAAAGCATTTATGTGTTCACATCACTTGGAGATGCTTTAGCTCAATTTTTTAGAGCAAAGCTCCCCCTAGATGTGAGAACCCCTTTTAAAGGGTCAAACTAACCTTGGGTTGTCGTAGAAGACTTCATGTAGATGTTGAAGATGTGGATGCTCAATGTTGATGTAGATCATCAAGAGTTGGGAGCAATCCTTTGGATTAGGGCACTTTCAATACCTACATGGGTTAGTCCCACAAGGAACAAACAAGAATATCCATAGACATAGAGTGAAGTACACAAAAGATGATGTCCATGAAAGCAATGATTACCTTGTCCCTTGACTTACCAACAAGAGGGTTTGTGACTCCATGAACAAGTGCATGATGTGGAAGTTGATTGCACAAGTTCTTGCCAAAATGAATATGAGTGAAGTTTGTTGGCGGAGTCACCCTCAAGAACCTACTAGTTCTTCTTCTTTGGGATCCACATCATCTTGATGGGAATCCTTGGTGCTGTAGTTGAGCTTGACGAAGTAGAACTTGATGTGTCCTTGGGAACCCACTTGACCATGGCTTGAGGTGCTTCAATGAATGCATCAATCTCCTCTTGAAGCTTGTGGTCTTGTGGTGGAAGGTCATTTTGAGCTTGTTCCACATTGGAAGAAGTAGGATCATACTTCTCCTTTTGTGAAACAAACTGTGGAGTAGGGTATTGACCTTCTTCCCACTCAACACCATCGGCGTTGAACTTTCGCTCAAAACCAATCCCTTGATTCTTCCGGTGTCTTCCTTGTTTGCGAACAATCTCCTCAAAGTTCTTGCTTCCGGCAAGACTCTTGTAGACACCTTTCTCTATGATTTCCTTCAATAAGCTATTTTCTTGCTCAAGTGTAACTTGGCTTGAAACATTGTTAGTGGAATCAAGAGAACTACTAGGAGCAACAATATTGGATTTAACATTGTTATTGTTACTACTAGAGGAAGAATTTTTCTTATGCTTGTCATGCTTAGTCTTAATAGGTGGCAAGAAATTAGACAAGAGAAGTCGTTTGGCAAGATATGAAGAACTCTTCTTTCGAAGATCGTCATTGATTGCTTTTAGAAACTCATGTTCTTGCTCTAGAGTGAGCTTCTCGAAGCGTAGCTTCTCATGAGATCTTAGGAGCTCTCTATGATCTTCTTGAGTTGTTTCATGAGCTAACTTAAGAGTGTTTAGTTCTTTAGTTAGACGCTCAATCTCCTTCATAGCATTGTCATTCGACTCTTCTCGACTATAAAGACTACTAGCATTTTCATCATTACTAAGCTCACTAGATTTATCATGCAAGAGCTCATCTTCACCAAGCAAGTCATCCTCATCACTATCAAAGTCAATGAATTCAGGGTGTGTTACCTTGGGACCTTTAGCCATGAAGCATCTTCCAATTCCCTTATTCGGTGAATCAAATAAGTCGTAGGAGTTGGAGTTGGAGGATACGAGTGCAAGTCCAGCAACACCTTCATCTTGACTATAGTCAGAGTCGGAGTGATAGCTTCCATCGGATTGATTGTCAGAGTCGGAGCCGGAGACCCATTCACCAACATGAGCTTGATCTCTTCTTCTTGTGTAGCTCCTTGATGACTTGTCTTTCCTCTCCGAATCCTTGCTTCTCCGAGAGGGTCTTCGTTCATAACGATCATCTCTACTCCTTCTCTCTCTCCGAGGTGACTCATCTCTTGCTCTTCTTCTTGGAGATTCTTCTCTTCTCTTGTGGGGAGCCGTACACTCATTTGAGAAGTGTCCGGGTCTTCCACAATTGTAGCAGTTTCGATCACGACTAGAAGATCTCTTTTCATCATATGATCTAGACTTTGAGCTTCTTTCTTTGCCTCTGTTCTTGTAGAACTTGTTGAAGTTCTTGACCATTAGGCTTATCTCTTCATTGGAAATTAGCTTGTCACTTGAGGTAGTAGGAGCATCACTTGTAGCTTTGTAAGCACCACTTGACTTGTTGTGAAGCTCTTCCTTATCCTTAAGTGTCATTTCATGAGCAACAATTCTTCCAATGACTTCAGTTGGCTTGAGAGTCTTGTAGTTTGGCATCATTTGGATCAAAGTGCACACGGTGTCATACTTTCCATCCAAAGCTCTGAGAATCTTCTTAATGATGAATCGGTCGGTCATTTCTTCGCTTCCTAAGCCGGCAATCTCATTTGTGATGAGAGCAAGCCTAGAGTACATTTCAGCGACTCATTCACCATCCTTCATCTTGAACTTGTCAAGTTGACCTTGAAGAATATCTAGCTTTGATTCCTTCACAGATTCAGTACCTTCGTGCATTTCAACCAAAGTATCCCAAATCTCCTTAGCATTCTCAAGACGACTGATTTTGTTGAACTCTTCGGGACACAAAGCATTGAAGAGAATGTCACAAGCTTGAGCATTGTTTTGCAACATCTTCAACTCTTCGGGTGTAGCTTCGCGATCCGGAACTTTTCCTTCTTCAAAGAAATCACCTTGCATACCAACACAAATAATGCCCCATGCGGCTGGGTTATGACCAAGAATATGCATTTTCATTTTATGCTTCCAACTAGCAAAATTTGTACCATCAAAGTAAGGACCTCTACGATAATTACCCTCACTAGACGCCATACTCTCCTAGGTTGTGAAACCAAGCTTATGGAGTCCAATGCAATGGAAACCAAGGCAATGGAGACCAAAGCTCTGATACCACTTGTAGGATCGAAAGTAGGTCTAGAGGGGGGGTGATTAGACTACTTGACAATATAAAAAATCTGCCTTTAGATCATGCAATTCTTTTGGCAGTTTCACAATTAAGATCAATACAAGTAACACCCTACACATGCAATTCTAGAGTATATGCAGCGGAAAGTAAATTGCACATGTAAAAGAGAGGTGGAGAAGATCAAACGCAGTTTGGTGACACGGAGATTTTTGTCGTGGTTCCGATAGGTGGTGCTATCGTACATCCACGTTGATGGAGACTTCAACCCACGGAGGGTAACGGCTGCGCGAGTCCACGGAGGGCTCCACCCACGAAGGGTCCACGAAGAAGCAACCTTGTCTATTCCATCACGGCCTACGCCCACGGAGGACTAGCCTTACTCGGGGTAGATCTTCACGAAGTAGGCGATCTCCTTGCCCTTACAAACTTCTTGGTTCAACTCCACATCTCAAGAACGGAGGCTCCCAAGCGACACCTAACCAATCTAGGAGGCACCACCCCCCAAAAGGTAATAGACGGTGTTGATGATGATGAACTCCTTGCTCTTGTGCTTCAGATGATAATCTCCCCAACACTCAACTCTCCTCACTGATATGGCTGTGGTGGAAGAAAGATTTGAGTGGAAAGCAACTTGGGAAGGCTAGAAATCAAGTTTCATATGGTAGGAATGGAATGGCTTGATCTCAACACAAGGGTAGGTGGTTCACTTCTCAGAAAGTGTATGGTAGAAGTGGTGGTACTTTCTGATGGCTCTCCTCACGAATGAAGAGGGGGTGGAGGGGTATATATAGCCTCCACACAAAATCCAACCGTTACACACACATTTGACCAATCTCGGTGAGACCGAAGTGAAAACTCGGTCAAACCGAAAGTTCAAATATAGTGAACGTTGGGATTTTCGGTGGGACCGAAAATACCATCTCGGTGTGTCCGAAGTGAGTCAAAGGTTAGGGTTTGCCATCTCGGTGTGACCGAAAACAACAACTCGGATATTCCGAAATGCTGTCAATTGGTTACAGAAGGTTGGCAGTCCATTTTCGGTGAGACCGAAACTCAGAATCGGATGGACCGAGAAATTAGGGTTTGGGGAAACAACTGAAGTGGTTCATCTCGGTGGGACTGAGTTTGCAGAATCGGTTTGTCCGAGATTACTTATGAGTGTGTTGAATAGTGAAGAGTGCTGATAGTTGAGGGAGCTAGATCACCAAGCACTTGAGCAACTAGATCATTAACACAACCTCATCCCCTTTTAATAGTATTGGCTTTTCCTATGGACTCAATGTGATCTTTGATCACTAAACCAAAAAAAATAGAGTCTTGAGCTTTTGCCAATGCTTGTCTTAGCATTTTGAGGGGTCCACTTCTTCAGACATTTCCATACCCATATCATCAAACTTCTCTGAAATGATTCTCAAGTAAACATTAGTTCAATGATATATATGTTCTTATTAATTACCAAAACCACCCGGGGATTAGTTGCACTTTCAGCCGGCCCTCCCCCTCCTTCACTCCTTTATATACGGGGGTTGAGGCACCCCATAGACACACAAGTTGATCTGTTGATCTCTCCCAACCGTGTGCGGTGCCCTCCTCCACAGAAACACACCTCGGTCATATCGTTGCAGCGCTTAGGCGAAGTGCTGCGACAGTAGCTTCATCATCTCCGTCACCATGCCGTCATGCTGACAAAACTCTCCCGCGAGGTTCTACTGGATCAAGGGCTCGTGGGACGTCATCAAGCTAAACGTATGCTGAACGCGGAGGCTCCGTACGTTCGGTGCTTGATCGGTTGGACCGCGAAGAAAGTTTGACTACATCATCCGCGTCACTAGACGCTTCCGCTCCCGGTCTACGAGGGTACGTAGACACACTCTCCCCTCTCGTTGCTATGCATCTGGTAGATAGATCTTGCGTGATCGTAGGAATTTTTTGTAATACTACGTTCCCCAACAGTGGCATCATGAGCCAGGTCTATGCGTAGATGATATGCACGAGTAGAACACAAGTGAGTTGTGGACAATACTAGTCATACTGCTTACCAGCATGTCATACTTTGATTCGGCGGTATTGTTGGATGAAGCGGCCCGGACCGACATTACGCGTACGCTTACGCGAGACTAGTTCTACCGACGTGCTTCGCACACAGGTGGCTGGCGGGTGTGAGTTTCTCCAACTTTAGTTGAATCAAGTGTGGCTACGCCCTATCCTTGTGAAGCTTAAAACAACACATACTTGATGAAATATTGTTGTGGTTTTGTATGCGTAGGTAAGAATGGTTCTTGCTAAGCCCGTAGCAGCCACGTAAAACTTGCAACAACAAAGTAGAGGACGTCTAACTTGTTTTTGCAGGGCATGTTGTGATGTGATATGGTCAAGACATGATGAGTGATATGTTATTGTATGAGATGATCATGTTTTGTAAAGTTACCGACAACTAGCAGGAGCCATATGGTTGTCGCTTTATTGTATGAAATACAATAGCCATGTAATTGCTTTACTTTATTACTAAGCAGTAGCGATAGTCGTAGAAGCAATAGTTGGCGAGACGACAACGATGCTACGATGGAGATCAAGGTGTCGCACCGGTGACGATGGTGATCATGAGGGTGCCTTGGAGATGGAGATCAAAAGCACAAGATGATGATGGCCATATCATGTCATATATTTTGATTGCATGTGATGTTTATCTTAGTATGCTTCTTATTTTGCTTAGTACGATGATAGCATTATAAGATGATCCCTTACAAAATTTCAAGGTATAAGTGTTCTCCCTGAGTATGCACCATTGCGAAAGTTCGTCGTGCCGAGATGCCACGTGATGATCGGGTGTGATAAGCTCTACGTTCACATACAACGGGTGTAGGCCAGTTTTGCACACGCAGAATACTCGGGTTAAACTTGACGAGCCTAGCATATGCAGATATGGCCTCGGAACACTGGAGACCAAAAGGTCGAGCGTGAATCATATAGTAGATATGATCAACATAAGATGTTCACCATTGAAAACTACTCCATCTCATGTGATGATCAGACATGGTTTAGTTGATTTGGATCACGTGATCATTTAGATGACCAGAGGGATGTCTATCTAAGTGAGAGTTCTTTAAGTAATATGATTAATTGAACTTTAATTTATCAAGAACTTAGTCCTGGTAGTATGAGCATATCTATGTTGTAGATCAATAGCTCGCGATGTTGCTCCCCGTTTTTTAGATGTTCCTAGAGAAAACTGAGTTGAAAGATGTTAATGGCAATGATGTGGACTAGGTCCGTGATCTGAGGATTATCCTCATTGCTGCACAGAAGTATTATGTCCTTGATGCACCACTAGGTGACAAACCTATTGCAGGAGCAGATGCAAACGTTATGAACGTTTTGACAAAAATTCGGTATGATGACTACTTGATAGTTTAGTGCACCATGCTTTACAGCTTATAACCAGGACTTCAAAAACGTTTTGAACGCCATGAAGCATATGAGATGTTCCAAGATTTGAAATTAGTATTTCATACTCATGCCCGTGTCGAGAGGTATGAGACCTCTGATAGTACTTTGCCTACAAGATGGAGGAGAATAGCTAAACCAGTGAGCATGTGCTTAGATTGTCTGGGTACTACAATTTCTTGAATCAAGTGGGAGTTAATCTTCTAGATAAGATAGTAATTGACAAGGTTCTCTAGTCACTATCACCAAGTTAGTAGAACTTCGTGATGAACTATAATATGCAAGGGATGACGAAAGTAATTCCCGAGCTCTTCGCGATGCTGAAATCGGCGAAGGTAGAAATCAAGAAAGAGCATCAAGTGTTGATGGTTAACAAGACAACTTGTTTCAAGTAAAGGGCTAATTGATAGAAGGGGAACTTCAAGAAGAATGACAAGAAAGTTGTCACTCCCATGGAGAAACCCAAAACTAAACTTAAGCCTGAAACTAAGTGCTTCTACTGCAGAGGAAATGATCACTGGAAGTGGAACTGCCCTAGATACTTGGCGAATAAGAAGGATGGCAAAGCGAACAAAGGTATATTTCATATACAGATTATTGATTTGTACTTTACTAGTATTCATAGCAACCCCTGGGTATTTGATACTGGTTCAGTTGCTAAAATTAGTGGCTCGAAACAGGAGTTGCAGAATGAACAGAGACTAGTTAAGGGTGAAGTGACGATGTGTGTTGGAAGTGGTTCCAAGATTGATACGATCATCATCGCACACTCCCTATACTTTCGGGATTAGTGTAGAACCTAAATAAATGTTATTTGGCATTTGCGTTAAGCATGAATATGATTTGATCATGTTTGTTGCAATACGGTTATTCATTTAAAGTCATAGAATAATTGTTATTCTGTTTACATGAATAAAGCCTTCGATGGTCATACACCCAATGAAAATAGTTTGTTGGATCTCGATCGTAGTGATACACATATTCATAATATTGAAGCCAAAAGATGCAAGGTTAATAATGATAGTGCAACTTATTTGTGGCACTGCCGTTTAGGTCATATTGGTGTAATGCGCATGAAGAAATTCCATAGTGATGGACTTTTGGAATCAATTAATTATGAATCACTTGGTGCTTGCGAACCTGTAACATCCCAAAATTCTAATTTTTGGAATGTTATAATAAATAGATAGAATTGATTGCTTGTTTGATGTGCTGAGTGAAATTGAGTGAAATTCAAAACTTTTGAAAGTTAATGAGAGGGAATAAAATGACTTTCCCGAAACTTTCACTTTGCTTCATGATCTCCGAGGGAATTCAAATTCTTTTCAACACAAAACCCTAGAGTGAAGATAGTATGACTTCTTCCATTTATTTTAAATGATAAAGGGTTTGAAAGGATTTTGAATTTCATCTTCGAAGTATTTGCAATTCAGAAACTTTAAGCAGCTCAATGATTTTCCCGAGAGGAGATAAAATGACTTCTTCAAATTATAGGAAATATGAGTTGGGAGTTTTCTGAAATTTTCTGGAACTCAATTTCAAATATTGAGTTATTTGGTTTTATTCAAATTATTTTTCTCCAAAAATAAAATACATGGAAAATAGGGTAACATGATTCCCTACAGCAGAAAATTGGAGATAAATGAATTTGAATTCTTTTTGGTATTTTAAAAATGATTTTTATTGGATTTTATTACAACAGTAGCATCTTTTGATTTATTAGATTTTGTGGGCATTTTATTTGACAGTAGGAAAATGTTCACTTTGTAGGATTTCTTTTTCTGCAAATTTAGATATATTATATGCCTATAGGGTATTTTTATTTATTTTTATTTATTCGTTTTTCTATGCCTGTTAAAAAAATTGTTTAAAGAAAAAAAATACTCTTCGCCGAACTGGGCCGGCCCAGCCGAGCCAGCCCAGCGCAGCAGCGTCCTCGTCCCTGGGCGGGACTCGTCCCGACGCCGCCGCCGCCTCGACGTCCGCGCCCCGGACTCCTCGCGCCGCCTTTGCCTCGCCCCTCCTCCAAGAAAGCCCGCCCCTCCCCTCCATATAAGCCGCCGCTGCCGCCGCGTTTTCCCCTTCTCACATCTCGCGCCGCCGCGCGCATCTCGCTGCCGCCGCCCGAGCATCGCCGCCGCTGCTGCTCGCCTTCCGCGCCAGCCCCGCACCGCCGCCTCGCGCCGCACCTTGCTGCCCTCGCCTCCCCGCACCTCGCCCCTCCCGCAGCGCCGCTCGTCCGCCGCCTCGCGCCGCGCCCGCCGCGACGGAGTTGGCCGCCGCCGGCCAAAAAACCTCGCCGGAGCTCCGAACCGGTCCGGACCAACCCGATCTGCCGGTTTTCTCTACCGAACCGCCTAGGTATAAAACCGCACGATTTTTCCTTTTAATTCGGGTTTATATTTTTAGATCGGCTTTATTTTTTTTAGGTTAGATCTATCCAGTGAACGCTCACCAGTTAGGCCTATAAAACGAACGTTCGTTCGTTAATCTTTTTCTTTTCCGTTTAGTTTCGGCCAGGGACCTCTATGTAAAGACTTTATTTACAGTTTAGCCCCTATTCTTCTTTCGGCCTTAACTTTTTGCTCGTTGGTACAAATCCAACGAAACTAACGCCCACGTCTTCGTTACGAAGCCCTCTTTCCAGTAATACAACTTAAACATGTTTTTGAAAGATTTAAAATTTGAATTCAACTAGTTTTAGATTTGAACTTCGTTTGATCATAACTTGAGTTTCATAACTCCGTTTCAGTTAATTCTTTTTGCAAATTGAATCTCTTGACCTAAGCTTTCTGATAAGGCCAAGTTTACATAATTTTGGTACTGTTGGAAATTGTATTATGTTTCAAGAGACATTCGTTTGTTTTCGAAGTTTTCCGAAGTGTTTATTCGTTCTGTCCGATCTTTCTGAGTGATTGCTTATGTGTGGTTACTATTGCTTGCTTACGATAGATTGACCGGAGTGTGACGAGTAGAGATATCAAGAGTTTTGAGTGTGAATCATCTTCATCAACATTGCAGGCAAGTTCACACTTTGATCATATTTTCCAATACCCGGTTTTCATTGCATTAGTTATATCCTCAAACACATTGCATCAGTAGGATCTCTTAACTTGTGGGACTGGGAAGTAGATTGAGGTAGAACCTATTACGTGCATTATTTTCAAACCCCTGGGAGTTACTTCTACGTTATGCTTAGGTTGCCATGCTATGCTCGTAGACGTGGTTTGGGTTTGAGTGAAATCCATGACAGATGTGAGTTGTTAATTAATGGTTCAACTTAAGGTGGCTACTTGAATACACATCTGGGTGGATTGGTTGGGGCACCCTGGGAGTGAACTAGTGGATTGCCCGGACACCTGGTGATGCCAGTGTTGTCCTAGGAAATCCCGGGGTTTCCGTGAGATTGTCCTATTGGAATGCCACCCAGGCTCAAAAGGATCATATAATATTTTCATGCCTAGAAACTTCCATGTGCAGTCACATGCCAATATGGGCTCTGGCATAGTTGAGTAAGTTGTGGGAAACCTTTCCTTGATGTGCTAGCAGATGTAGGGGGATTGTAGGTGGAACGGCCTATCTATCTGGTTAAGGGGACCTCTTCGGAAAGACTGTGTCTCGGTCATCCGTTTCTCAAACACCATGCAGTGCGAGAAACCAAACGAAGGTGATCGAGTCTTGTGGGGAAAAGTGCACAAACGTCTACAGAGTGTACAAACTATTCATGAGTAGCCGTGTCCCCGGTTATGGACATCTTTGAGTATCTAGAAGTGGATTATTTGTTGATCTCATCACTCTATAATTTAATTTGTTGGGTTAATGATTACTTTAATTTGGGATCGAGATGAAGGAACCATTCTCAATTGTTCATGATTTAAATTTAACAAAGTACTTAAATAATATGCATACCTTTGTGGTAGGGAAAAATCATCTTTACGCAAAAACAGCCATACAGTCTCCACCAGCCAAATATGCATGTAGTTGTAGGACTTGTTCATTATCATTACAGTGTGAATTTGCCAGTACATTCAATGTACTGACCTACATGGCTGCAACGTCTCATGTTGCAGGAATTATTCGACAAGTGTTACGTTAGGGTTGCGCTGTCTACACTCAACTTTGCCGTTGGTGTTGATGGGAATCCACAACCTTTGTTGCTTCCACTATGATTGATTGAGGTAATAGTATTTACGTTACTTAATACATGTGATTTACCTATGTTATAAATCCTCGAGTACTGTGTGTGTCAGCATACCGATCCAGGGATGACACAGAACACAGAGACTTCGGTCCATTTGGATCGTGGTTGCTACAAGATGGTATCAGAGCAGATGTTGACTGTAGGACGTGACCCTAGAAACTGGCCAGACCATAGGAAAGGATTTCTCTAAAACTATCTTTTCAAAAGGATTCTTATCTCTCTTCTTTTCTGAGCTTTGTCAAATCTTCCCTTTGACCTTAAATAGTTAGACAATACTCTTTTACCATTTGGATCACTTCGGAGTAAAGAGGATTTCACCATACATTGGAAGTGTTGAAGCTACAACAGTGGATACTCCGAAGGTTTGAAGAGTTGACAGATTTGAAGAGATGATGGCCTTTAGAAGACCAAACCCCTATTTTGTACTTACGTTAGCTGCGACAATTGTGAGCCGTCATTTGTTTGATGTTTTTCGACGGCCACAAATAAAACCGTCTTTTCAAAACTATTGTTTGTTTTGAGTATGTCTCTCTCGATCTCCCGAATATCATCCCAAAACCCTTGGACCCAATAGAGGATGACTGAAGATAGACTTATTCTCTGGACCAATGACCCAACCGGAGGCAGAACTATGGATACAAAACATGGAGGATCACTACAGGAACAATTTGGTTGCAAGGAAGTATGAGGTCCAATACGCTCTTCGGTACCTTACAAAAAGTGCTGCCACATGGTGGAAGATGCATCAAGCCAAACAAGGATGTAATGGGGCAGGAATTTGGGAGGAATTCAAGAAGACTCTGTTAAGATCCCGTCTCATCCGAGAGCATGGTGACAACCCGAAGAAGAAACGTTGTGCCTGTAGGATTTGTGGAGAAATAGGACACACCTAGGAGGAGCACAAGGATGAATGCCCTAATTGTGAAGGAAGTCATCCAACTGAAGAATGCCTAACTAGGCAGATTACTTGTTTCTTGTGTGAAGGGACTATCCACTACCATGCTCAGTGCCACATTTACCCCATGGTGCAACGAACAATTCAGCAGAAGAAAGAAGCAATGAAAGAATACCTCGAGGAAACCTTAAGGGGATCCACGATGGAGGAAGATATTGACGACCCTGATGGAGAAGGCCTAAACAGATTTTTCTCCCGTGCTTGCTATTCATGTGGAGAAGAAGGACGTCTTTCATAGTATTGCACGAAGGAAAGCCATGAGTATCTAGGAGACTTCCCGACAGAAGAAGTGGAGTTGATCCACAAAAGATAGAAGAATTGACAGGAACAAAGAAGACGAAGAAGAGAAAGAGCATGTATCCCCAGAACAACCCAAGTCGGTGAAAAAGGACCTGAGTCACCTCACATGTTTTAGGTGCAAGGATTTAGGTCATTATGCTAGCAACTGCCCAACCAGGAAGCGAAGAACCGAGTAAATCAGGATAGCCACCATGAAGTCCTTAGATTTGTCTTATGACATTAGTTTACACTACAAGGAAGAAGAGCATTTTGCCAAGAGAAGGTTCAGACTGGAGGAAATATTGATCAGAGTAGTTGACATCTGGATATTAGGATGAAGTATGTAGCTAAATATGGAATATACTTTTATTACGATGTTGAGTTGAGTTATGGAAAGAACATTGTAATAGTTCGTGAAGCAAAAGAAGTTGATATTTTTGGAATCCAAGAAGGAAATGTTGTGAGTTGCTGGATGATTGTGAGTGCCCCTCACCCAGACCAAAACCTAGAACCCATGGACCAGTTGACCCCAAACCTTTCTCGGATAAACGACCCCATTTTACCCAAGGATGACTGTATGTTGTCCTGAGAACCCCTTCTGTCTTATGCCTACAGATGACAACCCTTTAAGAGTCTTTTCTGAAAGGACCAGAAACAATCATGACCCTGACTAACGATCAGGATTATCCAAAGATCCTGAAGGACATGTTGAAGCATATTCACCTTGAAGGAGATGCAGTTTACAAGGGTTATCCCTTCATGGAGAATGGAGTTGAACTTTGGTACGTGGAGGTCCACCTCCATCGTTTGAAAGGAGTTTGCCCAAATACTATGGGTCAATACTTTTTCATATCTGGAGTACCACGAACAACATTCTTTGACTCTGTTCGTGAAGCTGCTATGGAGGCCATACGCCAGATTGGAGAAATACTTGAAACGAGACGTCGTCACACTCAGGATTGCCTGAGTGGGGTGCATGCAGAGATGATGGAGATGAAGCACACGACCAATAGGACGAAGCAAAAGATTGATGATTTCAAGAAGTACATTGCACAATCCTAGTGGGACTGAAGCATCCTTAGCTAGGACAAAGGAATAAAGATGGGAGGAATGTTTGACCATACCCAACTATGTGGATGGAAACATTTGTTGTGAAGCACCTTTGTAATTGAGTATTGAATAGTGGTTAGGAAGTAATAAAAGATTTGATATGAGGAGATTATGGATTATGGATGTACCAGTGCATTTTGTTTAGGGCGATACTTTTCTGAGTGAACCCTGGACAAATTGAAAGAAAGGTGTTGCTCCAAGGGGTAGAGTTTGCACAAATAAGTTGGAGTTTACTTTTGATAGGAAGCTTACCCCAAAGATAGGAAGGAAATAAGTACAATTGGATTTAAAGATGGTGTATGGAGCAATATTGACTCCAAGGACGAGTTAATGATATACAAGTTCTGAAGTGGACCCATAAGCCGAGGACCTAAGGAGGCTACATAATCACAAGGGAACCACGAGACTTGTCATAAGTAATATGTTTCTGCTGTAGTAAAGCAGGGCACTATGCCCGAGATTGCCCAAGAAGAAGGAGAGTTGTGCTAAGTAGTTGAGTTGAAGGATGCAATGGAAATGCAGTAGAATGTAGTAAGTTGAGAATCAATACAAATAGCATCTTCGAAATTGATTGGAATTTTATGAGTTGTTACTACATAAGTGGGGAGTGAAGACACAATACATGGATCAAGATTTTGAAGAAAACTAGTGTTATTCATTTTAAGTGTGGTAGAATCCAACACCATTGCCCGAATACACTAGCTAATGGTTAGTTACGCCAGACTTGGAATGGATTGCCCAAGGATGAGTGTGAATAATCACACTCAGTTTTAAACCAAGAGAAGTAAGGATAGTTGGATGGAATTAAGAAAAACCAATGAAGTTGGATGTTGGAAGAATGTCCAGTTGCAACACGATGATGAGACCAAGTGTTACTAGTGGTGAGATGAGCCATAACCCACAGGCCCAGGACCTGTCAAGAAAGCAAGCTCATCCTTGCTGAAGGAAAACCCCTGGAAGAAGTTACGACCTTTGTCAATAGATGATCTTAAAGGTTTTGCGCTAAACCCGAGGGTTGTGAACACGATAGATGGTTGTTTGGCTTGCAGAATAAATGGATATGTTCGAACTCAGTTCGTCAACAAGAGAAATTATGAAATGCTTGTGAGGATGACCGAGTGTTAGAATACGAGATTCACTAAACCATATACAAGGTAATGATTTGGGTTCGGATGGATTGATCACCATACCGACTTACTCTTATTATTCGCCTCTGTTATACGGGATGGTAAATCTGATTGACTTACCTATAGTAGAGAGACGACAATGTCAAAACTTTGTTTAAACCTTAGAATGGTATAGAAATTTTTCCCTTGTACACGGCATGCTGTTGCCAATCGTAGGATATACGGTGAGGATGAAGCCCAGACCCGTTTTCTGCAGGGACCCAACAAATTGTTTGATGACCCCCATGAGATATCGATATTTGTTTAGTATTGGCGCCAGACCTGTCAGCTAAGATGAACCAGTCTCGAAAGAACCGTACCAAGATGAAAGGACACAAGAATTGAGGGTAAAAGTTATGCCACTACCAAAGGAGAGAGAGAAGGAATTACCCTAAAGATTTGAGAAGACCGATGCCGTCAACCCAAAGGATGGAGTACTTGAGTTTTGATGGAACCATATCCATGTTACTAAGTGTGGTAGCACCCCAGACCATACAATCAATGGATTTGCTAGAAGACCCCCAAACCCTAACCTATTTCTTGCTAGCCTCTCCGAATCTCAAGGACGAGATTCATTTTAAGTGTGGTAGGTTTGTAACATCCCAAAATTCTAAATTTTGGGATGTTATAATAAATAGATAGAATTAATTGCTTGTTTGATGTGCTGAGTGAAATTGAGTGAAATTTGAAACTTTTGAAAGTTAATGAGAGGGAATAAAATAACTTTCCCGAAACTTTCACTTTGCTTCATGATCTCCGAGGGAATATTTGAGTATCTAGAAGTGGATTATTTGTTGATCTCATCACTCTATAATTTAATTTGTTGGGTTAATGATTACTTTAATTTGGGATCGAGATGGAGGAACCATTCTCAATTGTTCATGATTTAAATTTAACAAAGTAGTTAAATAATATGCATACCTTTGTGGTAGGGAAAAATCAGCTTTACGCAAAAACAGCCATACAGCCTCCACCAGCCAAATATGCATGTAGCTGTAGGACTTGTTCATTATCATTACAGTGTGAATTTGGAATTATTCGATGAGTAAGTGTTACGTTATGGTTGCGCTGTCTACACTCAACTTTGCCGTTGGTGTTGATGGGAATCCACAACCTTTGTTGCTTCCGCTATGATCGATTGAGGTAATAGTATTTACGTTACTTAATACACGTGATTTACCTATGTTATAAATCCTCGAGTACTGTGTGTGTCATCATACCGATCCAGTCCATTCGGATCGTGGTCGCTACAGAACCATGCCTCATGGGCAAGATGACTAAAACTCCGTTCTCCGGAACAACGGAGCGAGCAACAAATTTCTCGGAAATCATACATACTGATGTATGTGGACCGATGAGTGTTGAAGCTCGCGGCGGGTATCATTATTTTCTGACCTTCACTAATGATTTAAGCAGATATGGGTATATCTACTTGATGAAGCACAAGCCTAAAACATTTGAAAAGTTCAAAGAATTTCAGAGTGAAGTAGAGAATCATCGTAACAAGAAAATAAAAGTTTCCACGATTCGATCGCGAAGGCGAATATTTGAGTTACGAGTTTGGTGTTCATTTAAAACAATGTGGAATAGTTTCATAGCTCACGCCACCCGGAACACCACAACTTAATGGTGTGTCCGAACGTCGTAACCGTACTTTACTAGATATGGTGCGATCTATGATGTCTCTTACCGATTTACCACTATCGTTTTGGGTTATGCATTAGAGACAGCTCCATTCATGTTAAATAAGGGCACCATCTAAATCCGTTGAGATGACGCCTTATGAACTATGGTTTGGCAAGAAACCAAAGTTGTTGTTTCTTAAAGTTTGGGGCTGCGATACTTCTGTGAAAAAGCTTCAACCTGATAAGCTCGAACCCAAGTCGAAGAAATGTATCTTCATAGGATACCCAAAGGAGACCGATGGGTACACCTTCTATCACAGATTCAAAGGCAAGATATTCGTTGCTAAAAATGGATCCTTTCTAGAGAAGGAGTTTCTCCCGAATTGTGATCAAAGTGAGTGGGAGGAAAGTGGAACTTGATGAGGTAATTGTACCTTCTCCCAAATTGGAAAGTAGTACATCACAGAAACTAGTACCAGTGATTCCTGCACCAATTAGTGAGGAAGCTAATGATGATGATCATGAAACTTCGGATCAAGTTACTACTGAACTTCGTAGATCAACCAGAGTACGTTCCGCGCCAGAGTGGTACGGCAACCCGGTTCTGGAAGTCATGTTACTAGACCAGGATGAACCTACGAACTATGAGGAAGCGATGATGAGCCCAGATTCCGCAAAATGGTTTGAGGCCATGAAATCCGAGATGGGATCCATGTATGAGAACAAAGTGTGGACTTTGGTTAACTTGCCCGGTGATCGGCAAGCCATCGAAAATAAATGGATCTTCAAGAGGAAGACCGACCCTGACTGTAATGTTACTGTTTACAAAGCTCGACTTGTTGCGAAAGGTTTTCGACAAGTTCAAGGAGTTGACTGCGATGAGATTTTCTCACCCGTAGCGATGCTCAAGTCTGTCCGAATCATGTTAGCAATTGCCGCATTTTATGATGATGAAATCTGGCAAATGGATGTCAAAACTGCATTCCTGAATGGATATCTTAAAGAAGAGTTGTATATGATGTAACCAGAAGGTTTTGTCGATCCTAATGGCGCTACCAAAGTGTGCAAGCTCCAGCGATCCATCTAGGGACTGGTGCAAGCATCTCGGAGTTGGAATATACGCTTTGATAAGGTGATCAAAGCATATGGTTTTATACAAACTTTTGGATAAGCCTGTATTTATAAGAAAGTGAGTGGGAGCACTACATCCTTTCTGATAAGTATATGTGAATGACATATTGTCGATCGGAAATGATGTAGAATTTTCTGGAAAGCATAAAGGAGTGTTTGAAAGGAGTTTTTTCAAAGAAAGACCTCGGTGAAGCTGCTTACATATTGATCATCAAGATCTATAGAGATAGATCGAGACACTTGATAAGTTTTTCAATAAGTACATACCTTGACAAGTTTTTTAAGTAGTTCAAAATGGATCAGTCAGAGAAGGAGTTCTTGCCTGAGTTGTAAGGTACGAAGTTGAGTAAGACTCAAAGCCCGACCTCGGTAGAAGATAGAGAAAGAATGAAAGTCATTCCCTATACCTCAGCCATAGGTTCTATAAAGTATGCCATGCTGTGTACCAAACCTGTTGTCTACCTTACCATGAGTTTGGCAAGGAGGTACAAAAGTGATCCAGGAGTAGATCACTGGACATCGGTCAAAATTATCCTTAGTTACTAGATGACTAAGGAAATATTTCTCGGTTATGGAGGTGATAAATAGTTTGTCGTAAAGAGTTACGTCAATGCAAGCTTTGACACCAATCCAGATGACTCTAAGTATCAATCTGGATGCATATTGAAAGTGGGAGCAATTAGCTAAAGTAGCTCCGTGCAGAGCATTATAGACATAGAAATTTGAAAAAATACATACGGATCTGAATGTAACAGACCCGCTGACTAAACTTCTCTCACGAAGCAAAACATGATCACACCTTACTACTCTTTGGGTGTTAATCACATGACGATGTGAACTAGATTGTTGACTCTAGTAAACCCTTTGGGTATTGGTCGCATGGCGATGAGAACTATGGGTGTTAGTCACATGGTGATTTGAACTATTGGTGTTAATCACATGGTGATGTGATCTAGATTGTTGACTCTAGTGCAAGTGGGAGACTGAAGGAAATATGCCCTAGATGCAATAATAAAGTTATTGTTTATTTCCTTATATCATGATAAATGTTTATTATTCATGCGAGAATTGTATTAACTGGAAACTTAGTACATGTGTGAATACATAGACAAAACAGAGTGCACCTAGTATGCCTCTACTAGACTAGCTCATTGATCAAAGATGGTTATGTTTCCTAGCCATAGACAAGAGATGTCATTTGATCAACGGGATCACATCATTAGGAGAAAGATGTGATGGACAAGACCCATCCGTTAGCTTAGCACTATGATCGTTTAGTTTTACTGCTATTGCTTTCTTCATGACTTATACATGTTCCTATGACTATGAGATTATGCAACTCCCGAATACCGGAGGAACACCTTGTGTGCTATCAAACGTCACAACGTAACTGGGTGATTATAAAGATGATCTACAGGTATCTTAGAAGGTGTTCGTGGTGTCGGCATAGATCGAGAATAGGATTTGTCACTCCGAGTGTTGGAGAGGTATCTCTGGGCCCTCTCGGTAATACACATCATAATAAGACTTGCAATCAAATGACTAATGAGTTAGTCAGGAGATGATGTATTACGGAACGAGTAAAGAGACTTGCCGGTAACGAGATTAACTAGTTATGGTGATACCGACAATCGAATCTCGTGCAAGTAACATACCGATGATAAAGGGAACAACGTATGTTGTTATGCTGTTTGACCGATAAAGATCTTCGTAGAATATGTAGGAGCCAATATGAGCATCCAGGTTCCGCTATTGGTTATTGTCCGGAGATGAGTCTCGGTCATGTCTACATAGTTCTCGAACCCGTAGGGTCCGCACGCTTAATGTTTGATGAGGATCGGTATTATGAGTTTATGTATTTTGATGTACCGAAGGTAGTTCGGAGTGCCGGATGAGATCGGGGACATGACGAGGAGTCTCGAAATGGTCAAGACGTAAAGATCGATATATTGAACGACTATATTCGGACATCAAAAAGGTTCCGAGTGATTCGGGTATTTTTCGGAGTACCGGAGAGTTACGGGAATTCGCCGGGGAGTATATGGGCCTTATTGGGCTTTAGGGGAAAGAGAGAGAGAGAGGAGGCTGCGCCCTCCCCAAGGCTTAGTCCGAATTGGACTAGGGGGAGGGGCTGCGCCACCTCCTTCCTTCTCTTCTCTTTTCCCTTTCCTTCTCTCCTACTCCTACTACTTGGAAGGACTCCTAGTTCTACTAGGAAAAGGGGAATCCTACTCCCGGTGGGAGTATGACTCCCCTAGGGCGCGCCATAGAGAGGGCCGGCCCTCCCCTCCTCCTCTCCTTTATATACGGGGGTAGAGGCACCCCATAGACACACAAGTTGATCTGTTGATCTCTCCCAACCGTGTGCGGTGCCCCCCTCCACAGGAACACACCTCGGTCATATCGTTGCAGCGCTTAGGCGAAGCCCTGCGACGTTAGCTTCATCATCTCCGTCACCACGCCGTCGTGCTGACGAAACTCTCCCGCGATGTTCTACTGGATCAAGAGCTCGTGGGACGTCATCAAGCTAAACGTGTGCTGAACGCGAAGGCTCCGTACGTTTGGTGCTTGATCGGTTGGATCGAGAAGAAAGTTCGACTACATCAACCGCGTCACTAGATGCTTCCGCTCCCGGTCTACGAGGGTACGTCGACACACTCTCCCCTCTCGTTGCTATGCATCTGGTAGATGATCTTGCGTGATCGTAGGATTTTTTTGTAATACTACGTTCCCCAACAGTTGGAACCGCACACGGACCCAACTATAAGCGGGGTCTGTGTTATCGGAACCCCGGACCTAACTCCGGCCTCATATTCTGAATCACGTGCATGTGCGCCCCTCAAGCCAGATCAGACGTCTATCGCCGAATTCAGTGCTGCAGATATCTTCCAGCACTCACCCTTTGATGACATGCTAAAGTCGTTAAGATCCCTCTCCCTAGATGGGGACACACAGCCGCACTATATCCGTTTCAAACTGGAGGCTGATGGAGAATTTTTCTCCCCACCCACCACCCACTTGGTAGCCACGGTTGAAGATCCAACCGATCTACTCGACTACGCTTCCGAAGACTTCGAAGGGATGGACCTCGAAGCCGAAGCAGATCCAGATCAAAGCCGGCCCGTAACCGGGCGGTGAACATCTACGTCTTCATATGACGTGTACATGGTGGATACACCTAAAGAGAAGGAGGGCGACGGTGAAAACGATCCCTTAGAGGACAAGCCTGTCGAAGAACCTCCCAAACGTCGGCGTCCAAAGCGCCGAACCAAATCCCGTAGAGGAAAATTCAGCAGCACTGTCACTAACGACGATGATATTCCGGAACAAGCGAAGACCTTGCAGACCCAGCGATGGAGCAGGAGGAACGAGAGGATGACGAACTAAGTCGGAAGCCGCTGTCCGATGACATCGATGCCGAAGATAATAATTACGAACCTGTCTCCGAAGAAGAAGTTAGCCTAGGCGACGACAAATACATCGTCCTAGAAGAACCCTCAGAACAAAAGTGTTTCCATCGGAGGCTTATTGCCACCGCAAGGAGCCTAAATAAGCAGCAGAGACGGCTTCAAGCCGCACAGGACACACTCAATAATAGATGGAATGAGGTGCAAGACGCCGAACGAAAACATGGCCACAACGGCCGAACCAAAGGCTATCCCAAGTGTAAACTGCTGCCCGAATTTGACGACGAGGCCACTGCGCCCATATCGCCGAAGAATAACACCGCCGATAAGCCGGACCGACCACCTCGCGGACGGGACAGAGTTGCTAGCAATGGCGTACACAAGCCCGCACCACCACCCCGTAAAGGACAGGAGGATGCGGCTCAAGTCCGAAAACACGATCTGCGTGAGGACCTGAACAAAAAAGCTAGCAAGACCAAGTCTATCTACGGACCTAGGGACCGGGCTCCCGCACGGGACGACGGCTATGAAGCCAATCGCGCCGGTAATATAACATTTCGGGGTCAATAGCTGACATCACAACCATCGGACATAAGCCATGACATAGCAAAATACAGAGGCGCCGCACACCCTCTGTGCTTCACCGATGAGGTGTTGGATCATGATTTTGAAGAAGGGTTTAAACTCGTGAACATCGAAGCGTACGATGGAACGACGGATCCTGCCATCTCGATAGAAGACTTTATTCTTCACATCCACATGGCTCGAGGAGATGATCTCCACGCCATTAAATATCTACCCCTCAAGCTGAAAGGACCAGCTCGGCACTGGCTAAACAGCCTCCCAGAGAACTCCATTGGGAGTTGGGAAGAACTTGAGGATGCTTTTAGGGACAATTTTCAAGGGACCTATGTCCGACCCCCCGGACGCTGACGGTCTAAGTCACATCATCCAACAACCCAGGGACTCAGCCTACAAGCGTTGGAATCGGTTTCTCACTAAGAAGAACCAAATCATCGACTGTCCGGATGCTGAAGCCTTAGCAGCCTTCAAGCATAGTGTCCGGGACGAATGGCTAGCCAGACACCTCGGACAAGAAAAGCCGAGGACAATGGCAGTCCTAACTACACTCATGACCCGCTTCTGTGCGGGTGAGGATAGCTGGTTGGTTCGTAGCAGCACCAGCGACCCTGGAACATCTGAAGCCGGGGACGGCAATAAAAAGCCATGACATAACAAAAACAAACATCGAAAAAATGTTGGAAGCCCAAATGATATAGCGGTAAACGTCGGATTCAGCGGCTCCAGACCCGGTCAACGGAAGAAGCAATTTAAAGGCAACAAAGTGTTGGGGAACATAGAAGAATTCAAAAAAATTCCTACGCTTCACCAAGATCAATCTAAGGAGTCATCTAGCAACGAGCATAAAGGAGTGCATCTACATACCCTTTGTAGATCGCGAGCGGAAGCGTTCGAAGGAACGTTGATGATGGAGTCGTACTCGTCGTGATCCTTGTCACTGATGATCCCAGCGCCGAACGGACGGCACCTTCGCGTTCAACACACGTACGGTACAGTGACGTCTCCTCCTTCCTAATCCAGCAAGGGGGGGAGGAGAGGTTGATGGAGATCTAGCAGCACGACGGCGTGGTGGTGGATGCAACGAGAAAAGCTGCAGGGCTTCGTCGAGACCCTACGGGAGGAGGGAGAGATG
>LR738716.1:31081350-31207943 GCA_902687465.1 Secale cereale | reverse complement strand
CCCCCCACTACATATAGGGGGCCAGGGGGGCACCGGCCCTAGGTGATTGGATCTCCTAGGGGGGCGGCGGCCAAGGGGGGTGGCTTGCCCCCAAGCCTAGGGGGGCGCCCCCACCCCTAGGGTTTCAACCCTAGGCGCAGGGGGGAGGCCCAAGGGGGGTGCGCCAGCCCACTAAGGGCTGGTCCCCCTCTCCCTACTGCCCACGGGGCCCTCCGGGATGGTTGGCCCCACTCGGTGGACCCCCGGGACCCTTTCGGTGGTCCCGGTACACTACCGGTGACCCCCGGAACTCTCCCGATGGCCGAAACTGGACTTCCTATATATCATTCTTTACCTCCGGACCATTCCGGAACTCCTCGTGATGTCCGGGATCTCATCCGGGACTCCAAACAACATTCGGGTTACCGTGTGCATATATCTCTACAACCCTAGCGTCACCGAACCATAAGTGTGTAGACCCTACGGGTTCGGGAGACACGTATACATGACCAAGACGACTCTCCGGTCAATAACCAACAGCGGGATCTGGATACCCATGTTGGTTCCCACGTGTTCCTCGATGATCTCATCGGATGAACCACGATGTCAAGGATTCACTTAATCCCAGATGCTATTCCCTTTGTCTATCGGTATAGCACTTGCCCGAGATTCGATCGTCGGTATACCGATACCTTGTTCAATCTCGTCATGGCAAGTCTCTTTACTCGTTCCGTAATACATCATCCCATGACCAACTCCTTAGTCACATTGAGCTCATAATGATGATGTCTTACCGAGTGGGCCCAGAGATACCTCTCCGTCATACGGAGTGACAAATCCCAGTCTCGGTTCGTGCCAACTCAACATACACTTTCGGAGATACCCGTTGCGTACCTTTATAGCCACCCAGTTACGTTGTGGCGTTTGGCACACCCAAAGTATTCCTACGGTATCCGGGAGTTGCACAACCTCATGGTCTAAGGATCAGATACTTGACACTTGAAAAGCTTAAGCGTTACGAACTACACGATCTTGTGCTAGGCTTAGGATTGGGTCTTGTCCATCACATCATTCTCCTAATGATGTGATCTCGTTATCAATGACATCCAATGTCCATGGCCAGGAAACCGTGACCATCGATTGATCAACGAGCTAGTAACTAGAGGCTTACCAGGGACACGTTGTGGTCTATGTATTCGCACATGTATCGCATTTTTCGTACAATACAATTCAAGCATGAATAACAGACAATTATCATGAACAAGGAAATATATATAATAATAACTATTTTATTATTGCCTCTAGGGCATATTTCCAACACAAAGATTGTCCATCTAGTCTGGACAAAATATTAGATAGGCCCTGCCAAATACATGGCACCCCAGAGAAACCTGCAAACCATACCAACCGTAATTGTTGGATTTTCAAGCAGGCCGGCATACTCAATGCTGAACACAAGGGGAAGGAGCCTCAGAGCGAAGACGAGGACGAACCTCTCCAGCTGAATACAGGGGGACAGAAAAAATTTCCACCGGAGGTCAAAACAGTGAACATGATATATGCCACTCATATCCCAAAGAGGGAGCGCAAGCGCGCACTCCGAGATGTCTACGCCGTTGAGCCTGTTGCCCCCAAATTCAACCCATGGTCGACCTGTTCGATCACCTTTGATCGCAGGGATCACCCGACTAGTATTCGTCATGGGGGTTCGGCTTCCCTCGTGCTCGACCCAATAATTGATGGATACCATCTCACCCGAGTCCTCATGGACGGCGGCAGCAGTCTTAATCTGATATATCACGACACTGTCAGCAAGATGGGGATAGACCCGTCAAGAATCAAGCCAAGCAGCACGACCTTTAAAGGAGTGATACCGGGCATGGAAGCCCGCTGCACGGGCTCTTTAACATTGGAGGTCGTATTCGGCTCTCCTGATAACTTCCGAAGCGAAGAGTTAATCTTCGACATAGCTCCATTCCGAAGTGGCTATCACACCCTACTCGGCAGAACGGCCTTCGCCGCTTTAATGCAGTCCCGCATTATGCTTATCTAAAGGTTAAAATGCCTGGAGCACGTGTCGCCATCACGAAGGTGGACACTGCGGCCTTAGCAGCCGAAGTCCAAAATGGCCTATTTAAGCCTGATAATCTGTCAGTCGCTGATACGTCTCCAACGTATCTATAATTTATGAAGTATTGATGCTATTATATTATCCATCTTAGATGTTTTATATGCATTTATTGTTGGGGAACGTAGTATTTCAATAATTTCCTATGATCACGCAAGATCTATCTACTAGATGCATAGCAACGAGATGGGAGAGTGTGTCTACGTACCCTCGTAGACTGATAGCGGAAGCGTCAAGTGACGCGGTTGATGTAGTCGAACGTCTTCGCGATCCAACTGATCAAGCACCGAACGTACGGCACCTCCGCGTTCAGCACACGTTCAGCTTGATGACGTCCCACGAGCTCTTGATCTAGTTGAGCTTTACGGGAGAGTTCTGTTAGCACGACGGCGTGGTGACGGAGATGATGAAGCTATCGGCGCAGGGCTTCGCCTAAGCACTGCAACGGTACGACTGAGGTGTGTTTCTATGGAGGGGGCCACCGCACACGGCTAACAGATCAATGATCAACTTGTGTGTCCATGGGGTACCCTCACCCCCGTATATAAAGGAGTGGAGGAGGGGAGGGCCCGGCCCTCTCTATGGCGCGCCCTAGGGGAGTCCTACTCCCACCGGGAGTAGGATTCCCCCTTTCCCTAGTTAGAGTAGGAGAGGAAGGGAAGGAGGAATAGGAGAAAAGGAAAGGGGGGCGCCACCCCCCAAACCTATTCCAACTCGGCCTCCTGCCCAAGGGGGGCGCACCAGCCCCTTGTGGGCTGGTGTGCTTCCTTCTTATGGCCCATAAGGCCCATAACTTCTCCCGGGCGGTTCCGGTAACCTCCCGGTACTCCAGAAAAATACCCGAATCACTCGGAACCTTTCCGATGTCCGAATATAGTCATCCAATATATCGACCTTTACGTCTCGGACATTCCGAGGCTCCTCGTCATGTCCGTGATCTCATCCGGGACTCCGAACTACCTTCGGTAAATCAAAACTCATAAACTCATAATACCGATCATCATCAAATGTTAAGCGTGCGGACCCTACGTGTTCGAGAACTATGTAGACATGACCGAGACTCATCTCCAGTCAATAACTAATAGCAGAACCTGGATGCTCATATTGGTTCCTATGTATTCTACGAAGATCGTTATCGGTCAAACCGCATAACAACATATGTTGTTCCCTTTGTCATCGGTATGTTACTTGCCCGAGATTCAATCATTGGTATCACCATACCTAGTTAATCTCGTTACCGACAAGTCTCTTTACTCGTTCCGTAATACATCATCTCGTGACTAACTCATTAGTCATTTGCTTGCAAGGCTTATTATGATGTGTATTACCGAGAGGGCCCAGAGATACCTCTCCAACACTCGGAGTGACAAATCCTATTCTTGATCTATGCCAACACCACGAACACCTTCGGAGACTCCTGTGGAGCATCTTTATAATCACCCAGTTACGTTGTGACATTTGATAGCACACAAGGTGTTCCTCCGGTATTCGGGAGTTGCATAATCTCATAGTCATAGGAACATGTATAAGTCATGAAGAAAGCAATAGAAGTAAAACTAAATGATCATAGTGCTAAGCTAACAGATGGGTCTTGTCCATTACATCATTCTCCTAATGATGTGATCACGTTGATCAAATGATAACTCATGTCTATGGCTAGGAAACATAACCATCTTTGATCAATGAGCTAGTCTAGTAGAGGCATACTAGTGACACTCTGTTTTGTCTATGTATTCACACATGTACTAAGTTTCCGGTTAATACAATTCTAACATGAATAATAAACATTTATCATGATATAAGGAAATAATAATAACTTTATTATTGCCTCTAGGGCATATTTCCTTCAGTCTCCCACTTGCACGAGAGTCAATAATCTAGATCACATCACCTTGTGATTAACACCTATAGTTCACATCACCATGTGACTAATCACCCATAGTTCTCATCGCCATGCGACCAATACCCAAAGGGTTTACCAGAGTCAACAATCTAGTTCACATTGCCATGTAATGAACACCCAAAGAGTACTAAGGTGTGATCATTTTTTGCTTCGTGAGAGAAGTTTAGTCAGCGAGTCTGTTACATTCAGATCTGTATGTATTTTGCAAATTTCTATGTGTACAATGCTCTGCATGGAGCTACTCTAGCTAATTGCTCCCACTTTTAATACGCATCCAGATTGATACTTAGAGTCATCTGGATTAGTGTCAAAGCTTGCATCGGCATAAATATTTACGATGAACTTTTTATCACCTCCGTAATTGAGAAACATTTCCTTAGTCATCCAGTAACTAAGGACAATTTTGACCGCTGTCCAGTGATCTACTCCTAGATCAAAATTGTACTCCCTTGCCAAACTCAGGGCAGGGCATACAATAGGTATGGTATACAACATGGCATACTTTATAGAACCTATGGCTGAGGCATAAGGAATGAATTTCATTCTATCTTCTGTAGTGGTCGGGCATTGAGTCTTACTCAACTTCTCACCTTGCAACACAGGCAAGAACTCTTTCTTTGACTGTTCCATTTTGAACTACTTCAAAATTTTGTCAAAGTATGTACTCATTGAAAAAACTTATCAAGCGTCTTGATATATCTCTATAGATCTTGATGCTCAATATGTAAGCAGCTTTACTGAGGTTTTTCATTGAAAAAACTCCTTTCAAACACTCCTTTATGCTTTCCAGAAAATTCTACATCATTTCTGATCGACAATATGTCATTCACATATACTTATTAGAAAGGTTGTAGTGCTCATACTCACTTTCTTGTAAATACAGGCTTCACCGCAAGTCTGTATAAAACTATATGCTTTGATCAACTTATCAAAGCATATATTCCAACTCTAAGATGCTTGCACCAGTCCATAGATGGATTGCTGGAGCTTGCATATTTTGTTAGCACCTTTAGGATTGACAAAACCTTCTGGCTGCATCATATACAACTCTTCTTTAATAAATCCATTAAAGAATGCAGTTTTGTTATCCATTTACGAGATTTCATAAAATGCGACAATTACTAACATGATTCGGACAGACTTAAGCATCGCTACGGGTGAGAAAGTCTCAGCTTAGTCAACTCCTTGAACTTGTCGAAAACCTTTCGCAACAAGTCAAGCTTTGTAGACAGTAACATTACCATCGGCGTCAGTCTTCCTCTTGAAGATCCATTTATTTTCAATGGCTTGCCAATCATCGGAAAAGTCAACAAAAGTCCACACATTGTTCAAGGAGTTGACTTTCCCAATGATTGGACCAAACTTTTTCACATAATCATCGCAACACCAAACTTTAAGAAACGACAACTTTGGTTTCTTGCCAAACCATAGTTCATAATGCGTCGTCTCAACGGATTTAGATGTTGCCCTATTTAACATGAATGCAGCTGTCTCTGATGCATAAAGCAAAACGATAGTGGTAAATTGGTAAGAGACATCATAGACCGCACCATATCTAATAAAGTACGGTTACGACGTTCAGACACACCATTACGCTGTGGTGTTTCGGGTGGCATGAGTTGTGAAACTATTCCACATTGTTTCAATTGAAGACCAAACTCGTAACTCAAATATTCACCTCCACGATTAGATCGTAGAAACTTTATTTTCTTGTTATGATGATTCTCTACTTCACTCTGAATTTTTTTGAACTTCTCAAATGTTTCCGTCTTGTGCTTCATCAAGTAGATATACCCATATCTGCTCAAATCATCAGTGAAGGTCAAAAAATAATGATACCCACCACGAGCTTCAACACTCATCGGTCCACATACATCAGTATGATGATTTCCAACAAATCTGTTGCTTGCTCCATTGTTCCGAAGAACAGAGTTTTTAGTCATCTTGCCTATGAGGCATGGTTCGCAAGCATCAAGTGATTCATAATCAAGTGATTCCAAAAGTCCATCACTATGGAGTTTCTTCATGCGCTTTACACCAATATGACCTAAACGACAATGCCACAAATAAGTTGCACTACCATTATTAACCTTGCATCTTTTGGCTTCAATATTATGAATATGTGTATCACTACGATCGAAATCCAACAAACTATTTTCATTGGGTGAATGACCATCGAAGGCTTTATTCATGTAAAGAGAATAAAAATTATTCTATGACTTTAAATGAATAACCGTATTGCAACAAACATGATCAAATCATATTCATGCTCAACGCAAATGCCAAATATCATTTATTTAGATTCTACACTAATCCTGAAAGTATAGGGAGTGTGCGATGATGATCATATCAATCTTGGAACCACTTCCAACACACATCGTCACTTCACCTTTAACTAGTCTCTGTTCATTCTACAACTCTTGTTTCGAGTTACTAATTTTAGCAACTGAACTAGTATCAAATACCCAGGGGTTGCTATGAACACTTGTAAAATACACATCAATAATCTGTATATCAAATATACCTTTGTTCACTTTGCCATCCTTCTTATCCCCCAAGTATCTAGGGCAGTTCCACTTCCAATGACCATTTCCTCTGAAGTAGAAGCACTTAGTTTCAGGCTTAAGTTTAGTTTTGGGTTTCTCCATGGGAGTGACAACTTGCTTGTCATTCTTCTTTGTGAGAAACCAATTCCAAAGCTTGCAGGCTGACTCCCCGGGTTGTTGGATGATGTGACTTAGATCGTCAGCGTTCGGGGGGGTCGGACATAGGTCCCTTGAAAATTGTCCCTAAAAGCATCCTCAAGTTCTTCCCAACTCCCAATGGAGTTCTCTGGGAGGCTGTTTAGCCAGTGCCGAGCTGGTCCTTTCAGCTTGAGGGGTAGATATTTAATGGCGTGGAAATCATCTCCTCGAGCCATGTGGATGTGAAGAATAAAGTCTTCTATCGAGACGGCAGGATCCATCGTTCCATCGTACGCTTCGATGTTCACGCGTTTAAACCCTTCTTGAAAATCATGATCCAGCACCTCATCGATGGAGCACAGAGGGTGTGCGGCGCCTCTGTATTTTGCTATGTCATGACTTATGTCCGATGGTTGTGATGTCAGCTATTGACCCCGAAATAGTATATTACCGGCGCGATTGGCTTGATAGCCGTCGTCCGTGCGGGAGCCCGGTCCCTAGGTCCATAGATAGACCTGGTCTTGCTAGCTTTTTTGTTCAGGTCCTCACGCAGATCGTGTTTTCGGACTTGAGCCGCATCCTCCTGTCCTTTACGGGGTGGTGGTGCGGGCTTGTGTACGCCGTTGCCAGCAACTCTGTCCCGTCCGCGAGGTGGTCGGTCCGGCTTATCGGCGGTGTTATTCTTCGGCGATATGGGCGCAGTGGCCTCGTCGTCAAATTCGGGCAGCAATTTATGCTTGGGATAGCCTTTGGTTCGGCCGTTGTGGCCATGTTTATTTTCGGCGTCTTGCACCTTGTTCCATCTATTATTGAGCGTGTCTTGTGCGGCTTGAGGCCGTCTCTGCTGCTTTTTTAGGCTCCTTGCGGTGGCAATAAGCCTCCGATGGAAACACTTTTGTTCTGAGGGTTCTTCTAGGATGATGTATTCATCGTCGCCTAGGCTAACTTATTCTTCGGAGACAGGTTCGTAATTATTGTCTTCGGCATCGCTGTCATTGGATAGCGGCTTCGGACTCAGTTCGTCGTCCTATCGTTCCTCCTGCTCCATCGCTGGGTCTGCGGGGTCTTCGCTTATTTCGGAATATCATCGTCGTTAGTGACAGTGCTGCTGTCTTTTCCTTTACGGGATTTGGTTCGGCGCGTTGGACGCCGATGTTTGGGAGGTTCTTCGACAGGCTTGTCCTCTAAGGGATCGTTTTCACCGTCGCCCTCCTTCTCTTTAGGTGTATCCACCATGTACACGTCGTATGAAGACATAGATGTCCACCGCCCGGTTACGGGCCGGCTTTGATCTGGATCTGCTTCGGCTTCGAGGTCCATCCCTTCGAAGTCTTCGGAAGCATAGTCGAGTAGATCGGTTGGATCTTCAACCGTGGCTACCCAGTGGGTGGTGGGTGGGGAGCAAAATTCTCCATCAGCCTCCAGTTCGAACCGGATACAGTGCGGGTGTGTGTCCCCATCTAGGGAGAGGGATCTTAACGACTTTAGCATGTCAGCAAAGGGTGAGTGCTGGAAGATATCTGCAGCACTGAATTCGGCAATAGACGCCTGATCTGGCTTGAGGGGCGCACATGCACGTGATTCAAAATCTGAGGCCGGAGTTAGGTCCGGGGTTCCGATAACACATACCCCGCTTATAGTTGAGTCCGTGTGCGGCTCCAACTATTGGGGAACGTAGTATTACAAAAAAAATCCTACGATCACGCAAGATCTATCTACCAGATGCATAGCAACGAGAGGGGAGAGTGTGTCGACGTACCCTCGTAGACCGGGAGCGGAAGCGTCTAGTGACGCGGTTGATGTAAACTTTCTTCGCGATCCAACCGATCAAGCACCGAACGTACGGAGCCTCCGCGTTCAACACACGTTCAGCTTGATGACGTCCCACGAGCTCTTGATCCAGTAGAACCTCGCATGAGAGTTTTGTCAGCACGACGGCGTATTGACGGAGATGATGAAGCTAACGTCGCAGGGCTTCGCCTAAGCGCTGCAACGATATGACCGAGGTGTGTTTCTGTGGAGGGGGGCACCGCACACGGTTGGGAGAGATCAACAGATCAACTTGTGTGTCTATGGGGTGCCTCTACCCCCGTATATAAAGGAGTGGAGGAGGGGGAGGGCCGGCCCTCTCTATGGCGCGCCCTAGGGGAGTCATACTCCCACCGGGAGTAGGATTCCCCTTTTCCTAGTAGAACTAGGAGTCCTTCCAAGTAGTAGGAGTAGGAGAGAAGGAAAAGGGAAAAGAGAAGAGAAGGAAGGAGGTGGTGCAGCCCCTCCCCCTAGTCCAATTCGGACTAAGCCTTGGGGAGGGAGCAGCCTCCTCTCTCTCTCTCTCTTTCCCCTAAATCCCAATAAGGCCCATATACTCCCCGACGAATTCCCGTCACTCTCTGGTACTCCGAAAAAATACCTGAATTACTCGGAACCTTTTCGATGTTCGAATATAGTCGTCCAATATATCGATCTTTACGTCTTGACCATTTTGAGACTCCTCGTCATGTCCTCGATCTCATCCGGCACTCCGAACTACCTTCGGTACATCAAAACACATAAACTCATAATACCGATCATCATCAAACGTTAAGCGTGCGGACCCTACGGGTTCGAGAACTGTGTAGACATGACCGAGACTCATGTCCGGTCAATAACCAATAGCGGAACCCGGATGCTCATATTGGCTCCTACATATTCTACGAAGATCTTTATCGGTCAAACCGCATAACAACATACGTTGCTCCCTTCATCATCGGTATGTTACTTGCCCGAGATTCGATCGTCGGTATCACCATAACTAGTTAATCTCATTACCGGCAAGTCTCTTTACTCGTTTCGTAATACATCATCTCGTGACTAACTCATTAGTCATTTGCTTGCAAGGCTTATTATGATGTGTATTACCAAGAGGGCCCAGAGATACCTCTCCGACACTCGGAGTGACAAATCCTGTTCTCGATCTATGCCAACACCACGAACACCTTCTAAGATACCTGTAGAGCATCTTTATAATCACCCAGTTACGTTGTGACGTTTGATAGCACACAAGGTGTTCCTCCAGTATTCGGGAGTTGCATAATCTCATAGTCATAGGAACATGTATAAGTCATGAAGAAAGCAATAGCAGTAAAACTAAACGATCATAGTGCTAAGCTAACGGATGGGTCTTGTCCATCACATCATTCTCCTAATGATGTGATCCCGTTGATCAAATGACATCTCATGTCTGTGGCTAGGAAACATAACCATCTTTGATCAATGAGCTAGTCTAGTAGAGGCATACTAGGGACACTCTGTTTTGTCTATGTATTCACACATGTACTAAGTTTCCAGTTAATACAATTCTAGCATGAATAATAAACATTTATCATGATATAAGGAAATAAACAATAACTTTATTATTGCCTCTAGGGCATATTTCCTTCAGTCTCCCACTTGCACTTGAGTCAATATCTAGATCACATCACCATGTGATTAACACCAATAGTTCACATCACCATGTGACTAACACCCATAGTTCTCATCGCCATGCGACTAATACCCAAAGGGTTTACTAGAGTCAACAATCTAGTTCACATCGTCATGTGATTAACACCCAAAGATTAGTAAGGTGTGATCATGGTTTGCTTCGTGAGAGAAGTTTAGTCAACGGGTCTGTTACATTCAGATCCGTATGTATTTTTTCAAATTTCTATGTCTACAATGCTCTGCACGGAGCTACTTTAGCTAATTGCTCCCACTTTCAATATGCATCCAGATTGATACTTAGAGTCATCTAGATTTGTGTCAAAGCTTGCATCGATGTAACTCTTTACGACGAACTCTTTATCACCTCCATAACCGAGAAATATTTCCTTAGTCATCCAGTAACTAAGGATAATTTTGACCAATGTCCAGTGATCTACTCCTGGATCACTTTTGTACCTCCTTGCCAAACTCATGGTAAGGTAGACAACATGTATGGTACACAGCATGGCATACTTTATAGAACCTATGGCTAAGGCATAGGGAATGACTTTCATTCTTTCTCTATCTTCTGCCGAGGTCGGGCTTTCAGTCTTACTCAACTTCGTACCTTACAACTCAGGCAAGAACTCCTTCTCTGACTGACCATTTTGAAGTACTTCAAAAACTTGTCAAGGTATGTACTTATTGAAAAACTTATCTAGTGTCTCGATCTATCTCTATAGATCTTGATGCTCAATATGTAAGCAGCTTCACCGAGGTCTTTCTTTGAAAAAACTCCTTTCAAACACTCCTTTATGCTTTCCAGAAAATTCTACATCATTTCCGATCGACAATATTTCATTCACATATACTTATCAGAAAAGGATGTAGTGCTCCCACTCACTTTCTTGTAAATACAGGCTTATCCAAAAGTTTGTATAAAACCATATGCTTTGATCACCTTATCAAAGCGTATATTCCAACTCCGAGATGCTTGCACCAGTCCATAGATGGATCGCTGGAGCTTGCACACTTTGGTAGCGCCATTAGGTTCGACAAAACCTTCTGGTTGCATCATATACAACTCTTCTTTAAGATATCCATTCAGGAATGCAGTTTTGACATCCATTTGCCAGATTTCATAATCATAAAATGCGGCAATTGCTAACATGATTCGGACAAACTTAAGCATCGCTACGGGTGAGAAAATCTCATCGCAGTCAACTCCTTGAACTTGTCGAAAACCTTTCGCAACAAGTCGAGCTTTGTAAACAGTAACATTACCGTCAGCGTCGGTCTTCCTCTTGAAGATCTATTTATTTTCGATGGCTTGCCGATCACCGGGCAAGTCAACCAAAGTCCACACTTTGTTCTCATACATGGATCCCATCTCGTATTTCATGGCCTCAAGCCATTTTGCGGAATCTGGGCTCATCATCGCTTCCTCATAGTTCGTAGGTTCATCCTGGTCTAGTAACATGACTTCTAGAACCGGGTTGCCATACCACTCTGGCGCGGAACGTACTCTGGTTGATCTACGAAGTTCAGTAGTAACCTGATCCGAAGTTTCATGATCATCATCATTAGCTTCCACACTAATTGGTGCAGGAATCACTCGAACTAGTTTCTGTGATGTACTACTTTCCAATTCAGGAGAAGGTACAATTACCTCATCAAGTTCCACTTTCCTTCCACTCACTTCTTTCGAGAGAAACTCCTTCTCTAGAAAGGATCCATTCTTAGCAACGAATATCTTGCCTTTGGATCTGTGATAGAAGGTGTACCCAACAGTCTCCTTTGGGTATCCTATGAAGATACATTTCTCCGACTTGGGTTCGAGCTTATCAGGTTGATGCTTTTTCACAGAAGTATCGCAGCCCCAAACTTTAAGAAACAACAACTTTGGTTTCTTGCCAAACCACAGTTCATAAGGCGTCTCTCAAAGGATTTAGATGTTGCCCTTATTTAACATGAATGGAGCTGTCTCTAATGCATAACACAAAACGATAGTGGTAAATCGGTAAGAGACATCATAGATCGCACCATATCTAATAAAGTATGGTTACGACGTTCGGACACACCATTACGCTGTGGTGTTCTGGGTGGCGTGAGCTGGGAAACTATTCCACATTGTTTTAAATGAACACTAAACTTGTAACTCAAATATTCGCCTTCGCGATCAGATCGTAGAAACTTTTATTTTCTTGTTACGATGATTCTCTACTTCACTCTGAAATTCTTTGAACTTTTCAAATGTTTCAGACTTGTGCTTCATGAAGTAGATATACCCATATCTGCATAAATCATCAGTGAAGGTCAGAAAATAATGATACCCGCCGCGAGCTTCAACACTCATCGGTCAAGACATGATGAGTGATACATTATTGTATGAGATGATCGTGTTTTGTAAAGTTATCGGCAACTGGCAGGAGCCATATCTGTTGCTCGCTCCATTGTTCCGGAGAACGGAGTTTTAGTCATCTTGCCCATGAGGCATGGTTTGCAAGCACCAAGTGATTCATAATCAATTGATTCCAAAAGTCCATCACTATGGAGTTTCTTCATGCTCTTGACACCAATATGACCTAAACGACAGTGCCACAAATAAGTTGCACTATCATTATTAACCTTGCATCTTTTGGCTTCAATATTATGAATATGTGTATCACTACGATCGAGATCCAACAAACTATTTTCATTGGGTGTATGACCATCGAAGGCTTTATTCATGTAAAGAGAATAACAATTATTCTATGACTTTAAATGAATAACCGTATTGCAACAAACATGATCAAATCATATTCATGCTTAACGCAAATGCCAAATAACATTTATTAAGGTTCTACACTAATCCCGGAAGTATAGGGAGTGTGCGATGATGATCATATCAATCTTGGAACCACTTCCAACACACATCGTCACTTCACCCTTAACTAGTCTCTGTTCATTCTGCAACTCCTGTTTCGAGCTACTAATTTTAGCAACTAAACCGGTATCAAATACCCAGGGGTTGCTATGAATACTAGTAAAGTACACATCAATAATCTGTATATCAAATATACCTTTGTTCACTTTGCCATCCTTCTTATCCGCCAAGTATCTAGGGCAGTTCCACTTCCAGTGATCATTTCCTCTGCAGTAGAAGCTGAAAGCACATTTGCTCTCCGGGTGGTTTTGGTAATTAATGACAACATACTTTGTGGTTGGACTAATACTTTTATCAAGTATGTTTCAGGAAACCCAATCACATTGGTATGGCAAGATGATTGAAGAAGTGGACCCCTCAAATGCTAAGGCAAGCATTGGCAAAAGCTCAAGACTTCATTTTTGGTTTAGTGATCAAAGATCACATTGAGTCCATAGGAAAGCCAATACTATTAAAAGGGGATGAGGTTGTGTTGATGATCTGGTTGCTCAAAGTGCTTAGTGATTTTGCTCCTTCAACTATCAGCACCTTTCACTTCCAAACACACTCATAAGTAATCTCGGACAAACCGATTCTTCCAACTCAGTCCCACCGAGATGAACCACTTCTGCCATATTCCAAACCCTAGAAAAATCGGTCATACCGAGTTTGAGATCGGTCTCACCGAAACTGAACTGCCAACCTTCTGTAACCATTTCACATCATATCGGAATATCCGAGTTTGCATTTTCGGTCTTACCGAAATGGCCAGGCTCTGTCTTGGGTCAAATCGGTCTCACCGAGATTGCATTATCGGTCACACCGATTCTGGCATGTTCCTGCTCTTTCTCAAATCGGTCCAACCGAGTTTTCTTTCTCGGTCCCACCGAAATCTCCAACGTTCATATCAGATGCACTTTCGGACACACCGAGATGGTATTTTCGGTCCCACCGAAAATCCCAACGTTCACTATATTTGAACTTTCGGTCTGACCGAGTTTTCACTTCGGTCTCACCGAGATTGGTCAAATGTGTGTGTAACGGTTGGATTTTGTGTGGAGGCTATATATACCCCTCCACCCCCTCTTCATTCGTGAGGAGAGCCATCAGAAAGTACCACCACTTCTACCATACACTTTCTGAGAAGTGAACCACCTACCCTTGTGTTGAGATCAAGCCATTCCATTCCTACCATATGAAACTTGATCTCTAGCCTTCCCAAGTTGCTTTCCACTCAAATCTTTCTTCCACCACAGCCATATCAGTGAGGAGAGTTGAGTGTTGGGGAGTTTATCACTTGAAGCACAAGAGCAAGGAGTTCATCATCATCAACACCGTCTATTACCTTTTGGGGGGTGGTGCCTCCTAGATTGGTTAGGTGTCGCTTGGTAGCCTCCGTCTTGATGATGTGGAGTTGAACCAAGATGTTTGTAAGGGCAAGGAGATCGCCTACTTCGTGAAGATCTACCCCGAGTAAGGCTAGTCCTCCGTGGGCGTAGGCCGTGATGGAATAGACAAGGTTGCTTCTTCGTGGACCCTTCGTGGGTGGAGCCCTCCGTGGACTCGCGCAGCCGTTACCCTCCGTGGGTTGAAGTCTCCATCAACGTGGATGTACGATAGCACCACCTATCGGAACCACGACAAAAATCTCCGTGTCACCAAACTGCGTTTGATCTTCTCCACCTCTCTTTTACATGTGCAATTTACTTTCCGCTGCATATACTCTAGAATTGCATGTGTAGGGTGTTACTTGAACTGATCTTGTTTGTGAAACTGCCAAAAACATTGCATGATCTAAAGGCAGATTTTTTATATTGTCAAGTAGTCTAATCACCCCCCCTCTAGACCTACTTTCGATCCTACAACATATATATCATTGAACTAATATTATCTTGAGAATCATTTCAGAAAAGTTCGATGATATGGGTATGGAAATGTCTGAAGAAGTGGACCCCTCAAAATGCTAAGACAAGCATTGGCAAAAGCTCAAGACTCTATTTTTGGTTTAGTGATCAAAGATCACATTGAGTCCATAGGAAAAGCCAATACTATTAAAAGGGGATGAGGTTGTGTTAATGTTCTTGTTGCTCAAGTGCTTGGTGATCTAACTCCCTCAACTATCAGCACTATTCACTACTTAACACACACCCATAAGTAATCTCGGTCACACCGATTTCTCCAACTCAGTCCCACCGAGATGAACCACTTCAGTTGTTTCTCCAAACCCTAGCTTCTCGGTCAAACCGATTCTGAGTTTCGGTCTCACCGAAAAAGGGCTGCCAACCTTCTGTGATCACTTCACATCAATTCGGAATATCCGAGTTTATATTTTCGGTCTCACCGAAATGGCAAACCCTAACCTTTGACTCACTTCGGTCTCACCGAGATGGTATTTTCGGTCCCACCGAAAATCCCAACGTTCACTATATTTGAACTTTCGGTCTGACCGAGTTTTCACTTCGGTCTCACCGAGATTGGTCAAATGTGTGTGTAACGGTTGGATTTTGTGTGGAGGCTATATATACCCCTCCACCCCCTCCTCATTCGTGAGGAGAGCCATCAGAAAGTACCACCACTTCTACCATACACTTTCTGAGAAGTGAACCACCTACCCTTGTGTTGAGATCAAGCCATTCCATTCCTACCATATGAAACTTGATCTCTAGCCTTCCCAAGTTGCTTTCCACTCAAACCCTTCTTCCACCACAGCCATATCAGTGAGGAGAGTTGAGTGTTGGGGAGATTATCACTTGAAGCACAAGAGCAAGGAGTTCATCATCATCAACACCGTCTATTACCTTTTGGGGGGTGGTGCCTCCTAGATTGGTTAGGTGTCGCTTGGGAGCCTCCGTCGTTGAGATGTGGAGTTGAACCAAGAAGTTTGTAAGGGCAAGGAGATCGCCTACTTCGTGAAGATCTACCCCGAGTAAGGCTAGTCCTCCGTGGGCGTAGGCCATGATGGAATAGACAAGGTTGCTTCTTCGTGGACCCTTCGTGGGTGGAGCCCTCCGTGGACTCGCGCAGCCGTTACCCTCCGTGGGTTGAAGTCTCCATCAACGTGGATGTACGATAGCACCACCTATCGGAACCACGACAAAAATCTCTGTGTCATCAAACTGCGTTTGATCTTCTCCACCTCTCTCTACTATATATGCAATTTACTTTCCGCTGCCCATACTCTAGAATTGCATGTGTAGTGAGTTACTTGACTTGATCTTAATTGTGAAACTGCCCAAAACTTTGCACACCCAAAAGGCAGATTTTTTTTAACTTGTCAAGTAGTCTAATCACCCCCCCCTCTAGACCTACTTCTTCGATCCTACAATTGGTATCAGAGCCTTGGTCTCCATTGCTTTGGTTTACACACCATTGGAGGAAGATGGACGTGTCTACGGATGGGAGTGTTAGCCATAGAGTGCCTGTTCTTAATGGAAGGTTCTATAACTCTTGGAGGGTTGAAATGCTTAGTATCTTTAAAATGTACAATTTGTGCAAATATGTTGAGACCCCCTATGTGCCTCCTGTTGATCCCTTGCACCCTACCATGGATGAAGAGCTTGATTTGCTTCGTAACCTTAGAACTGTGAATCTTATCATTAGAGGGTTACCTGATGACTTGCTTAATCTTGTTACAAATTTTGAGTGTGCCTATGCTATGTGGAAATTCTTGGAAGAACTTTATCCGGACTACTCTATGAGAGGTCTTGATGAAATTCTACACAAGACTATTGAATTTGATAGGTTGCACCCCAATGATCCTAACTTTGATAAATGCTTCTTTGAGCTTCGTGATCTTATGAAAAAGAAGGGTGATCCCGGTCTTATCAATATTAGAGTTAGAAATGCTCTTGCATTGCATTCCGAAGATTATTATTCCATTGATCAAACTAATGCAAGTACTTATCAAATTGACCTAGGTGTTGATGATGTACAATCTATGGGTCAATATGATGATGAGCATGAGCAAGACGATGATTATTCCGATTCGGACACCGAGCTAGACAAAGTCATGAAGAGTCTCAATCTCATGGCAAATCTGAGAGACTACATGTCCGGTGGAAAAGAGTGGATTCTTGATAGTGGATGCACCGATCACATGACCGGAGACAGAGACATGTTTCGAGAGCTTGCAAAGAACGATGGTCCACGCAAGTATGTGACTTTTGGAGACAACTCCAAGGGTAAGGTACTTGGCCTTGGTAAGGTGGCCATATCTCATGATAGCTCTATTCAAAATGTCATGCTTGTAGAATCTCTTGGATACAATTTACTATCCGTGTCTAGATTAGCTGACTTTGGATTCAATGTGCTATTCACCAAAGTAGATTGCCAAGTCTTTCGTCGTGATAATCAAAACATGGCTTTTACTGGTATTCGTAGAGGTGATCTATATATTGTTGATTTCACTAAGAAAGCACAACCTAGAGCTTGTTTCATTGCTAAATCCTCTAAAGGTTGGTTGTGGCATAGAAGGCTAGGACATGTTGGTATGCGTAATTTAGACAAGCTAATCAAAGGTGATCATATTCTTGGTGTTAAAGATGTTTTCTTTGACAAAGATAGACTTTGTAGTGCTTGTCAAGCAGGAAAACAAGTTGGTGGAAGTCATCCCGTGAAAAACATCATGACCACAAGGAGACCGCTTGAGCTTCTTCATATGGATCTCTTCGGTCCCAATGCTTACAAAAGCCTTGGTGGTAACTCCTTTGGTCTAGTTATAGTTGATGATTATTCCAGATTTACGTGGGTATTTTTCCTTGATGATAAATCGCAGGTTCAGAGGATCTTCAAGACCTTTGCCAAAAAGGCTCAAAATCAATTTGAAGTGAAGATCAAGAAAGTTCGGAGTGACAATGGAACGGAGTTCAAGAACGCCAATGTAGACTCTTTTCTCGATGAGGAAGGGATTCTACATGAGTTCTCGGCTACGTACACTCCTCAACAAAATGGAGTTGTTGAGAGGAAGAACCGAACGCTCATAGAGATGGCGAGAACGATGCTTGATGAATACAAGACACCGAAACATTTTTGGGGAGAAGCGGTCGAGACAGCTTGTCATGCTATCAACAGGCTTTATCTTCACAAGCTTCTCGGCAAGACATCATACGAGCTTCTCACCGGTAACAAACCCCAAGTGGGATACTTTCGTGTCTTTGGTTCAAAATGCTATATCCTTGATAAGCATCGTCGGTCTAAATTTGCTCCTAAATCTCATGAAGGCTTTCTTCTTGGTTATGGATCAAACTCCCACACCTACCGTGTCTACAATAATTTCACCCGAAAGGTTGAAGAGACGGTAGATGTGAAGTTTGATGAATCTAATGGCTCGCAAGTAGAGCAAATGCCTATTGATGTAGGAGACAAGGACCCATCGGAAGCAATCCAAGATTTATCTATTGGAAAGATTCGTCCCATGGAGGTGAAGGAGAGTACCTCATCTACATATGTGGAGCCACCTACCTCACAGAGAGATGAACCTCAAGGCAACATGGAGGCCTCCACAAGTGGAACTCACCAAGATGAGGAAATGCAACAAGAAGATCTACCACAACCTCCTTCTCCACCACCTCAAGACAACACCAACAACAATGAAGAAGAAGAAGAGGAAGATGAAGATGATGAGGAAGCTGAGCCACAACATCAACAAAAGCTATCCCGAGTTCGAGCAAGAGTCAAGAAGAATCATCCCGTGGAACAAATGATGAACGACATCAACTCCGGGAGAATTACTCGCTCTAAAACTCGCTTAGCTAACTTTTGTGAGCATTACTCATTTATCTCTAGTATTGAACCTATGAAGGTAGAAGAAGCACTTAAAGACCCGGATTGGGTGAACGCTATGCACGAAGAACTACACAACTTCGAGAGGAACAAGGTGTGGACTTTGGTAGAGAAGCCCAACGATGATCAAAACATCATCGGAACCAAATGGGTGTTTCGGAACAAGCAAGACGAAGATGGACAAGTCATCCGCAACAAGGCTCGTCTCGTAGCTCAAGGTTACACACAAGTCGAAGGTATGGACTATGGTGAGACCTATGCCCCCGTTGCTAGACTTGAGTCCATTCGCATTCTTCTTGCTTATGCCAATCACCATGATATTACTCTCTATCAAATGGACATCAAAAGTGCTTTCCTAAATGGTGAAATTGAGGAGGAAGTATTTGTGAAACAACCTCCCGGTTTTGTGAATCCCAAAAAGCCTAATCATGTTTACAAGTTGCATAAAGCTCTTTATGGTCTTAAACAAGCTCCTAGAGCTTGGTACAAATGCTTAACTAGCTTTCTTCTTGAAAAAGGCTTTGAAATTGGAAAGATAGACTCAACGCTGTTCACAAAAAGGGTTAATGGTGAACTATTTGTGTGCCAAATATATGTTGATGATATTATCTTTGGTTCAACTAACCCTCATTTTAGCAAGAAGTTTGGACAGCTCATGTCGGAGAAGTATGAGATGTCCATGATGTGTGAACTCAAATTCTTCCTTGGGTTGCAAATCAAGCAATCTAAGGAGGGTACCTTTGTCTCACAAACAAAGTACACTAAGGATCTCTTCAAGAAGTTCAACATGCAAGAAAGCAAAGGTATGAGTACCCCCATGCCTACTAGTGGACATAATGACTTGACAAAAGATGGAGAACCCGTTGATCAAAGGGTTTACCGTTCTATGATTGGTTCTCTACTATATCTTTGTGCTTCTCGTCCTGACATAATGTTGAGTGTATGCATGTGTGCGCGATATCAAGCAGCCCCTAAAGAATGTCATCTTAAAGCTGTTAAAAGGATAGTGAGATACTTGATACACACACCAAACTTTGGCATTTGGTATCCTAAGAGAGCCTCTTTCGATCTTGTTGGCTATTCCGACTCGGACTATGCCGGTGACAAGGTTGATAGAAAGTCAACTTCGGGTACATGTCAATTCCTTGGTCGATCCCTTGTATCTTGGTCCTCCAAGAAACAAAATTCGGTATCGTTATCCACTGCCGAAGCTGAATATATTGCTGCTGGTTCGTGTTGTGCTCAATTACTATGGATGACACAAACGCTTAAAGATTATGGGATACATGTGAGACGAGTTCCCTTGCTTTGTGACAATGAGAGTGCAATCAAGATTGGACACAATCCTGTGCAACACTCTCGAACAAAGCATATTGAAGTTCGTCACCATTTTATTCGTGATCATATTGCCAAGGGTGATATTAATCTTAAGCATGTTCGTACTGACAAACAACTTGCTGATATCTTTACAAAACCTCTTGATGAGAAAGTGTTTTGTCGCTTAAGGAGTGAATTGAACATCATTGATGCTTCAAACTTGGAGTGATAACTCCATTGATGCATGCAAGGCTTGAGCCTCTTGACTAATCCTTGATATTTCTCTTATGATGATGATCATATGTCTTGGACACATTTGCCTCCTTGTATTGCATCTAACTCCTTGCAGGTACTTGGATGATCTACATTCCACAAGATTACCACACACTCAAATCATGAGTAATCTTGTCATTGACCAAGTATCTAGCCCTTTGGGATGTTGAGTTCAAGGAACAAAATTCCACATATCCTTTTTGACATCTTATACATCTAGTATTTCACTCTTGTCATCTTGGATATTCTTGAGTATTTCCTTGCTTGCCTAACCCATGTAGGAAGATGAACTACACAAGTAGAATTGGCGCTCCAACTTCACATTCAATGAGCACCTACATCAAGCTTACCTACATGAGTAAAGCAACAACAAACCCAAGGTATGTTCTTCACATCTTCGAGGAGCTTTGCTCAAAGTCATGAGTACAAGCAGCTTCATAAGATGTGATCACATCAAATGCTTAATCGAAAAATGGCAACCCCATTTTGAGCTTAAACGATGAGTATGACCTATGATCAAATGTCCTCATTTGACTCCTAAGTCAATATACTCAAACATAGGTGACTTTGTCGCCGACCTTTATCTAGATGAAGTACATATGCTTTTGGAGTTTTTCTGTTTTCTCTTATGTTCTCTCATTGAGTTTTTCTTTAAACAAAAAAAAAACTTCATCTAGGAATCTTTTTATTTCTTTTCTTATATTTCTTTGTGAATATCCTTCTGGAAATCTTTTTATGGCTCTGATCAATTCCTTGAAAATCTTTTACAAATTCATTGCAAATCTTTTGAAATACTCCTCGCAAAGTGAGCTGAATTCTTTCTGTATTTTTAAAGAGGGAGAGGACTCAAATTCAGCCTCAAATTTTAAATTTTAAGGAGGAGAGGACTCAAATTGTTTCTCTGGATGTTCTCATTTGCCCTGTTGTGATTCTTAAGGATCCCATTTCTTTCTTTCTTTCTTTCTTTCCTTCTTTCCATCTTTCCTGTCCTACCTAGTTTACTGTCCTTTTCGGCACTTGATGTCAAAGGGGGAGAGGACTTAGGGGGAATAGGGGGAGTAGGGGAGAAGAGAAGACTTAAGGGAAGAAGAAAAGCAATCTTATCTTAAGGGGGAGAGAATCACATCAAAGCTTTGTCGTGTTTTTACTTTGGACATCATTCTCATTTACAATTGGCATCATTCTTTTGATTTTGCTTTTTCCTTCACACCCCTTGTTCTCACAATTGGTATCTCATGGAATCTTTTAGCTTAAGGGGAGAAGACTTAGAGGAATCTTCACAATTGATATCCTATGAAAAGCAAAATCTCTCTGAGTTCATTGAAAATCTTTTAGCTTCGGAGACATGTTTGCTGATTCAAGCCTGTGCTCAATATGAGACACTCTTTATACATGTCCTCCCTGGCTTGGTACTCTTGATGTTCTTGCAGTTGGTTGAAGGAATACTCTTGTGCTATCTAACCTTGTTTTCTCAGGTTTATCCCTTCAGGTACAATGTCAAGGAACCTCAAGGTAAGTATATGCATCTTGCAGAATGTGCATGATGGTGACTTGCTTGTAAATACTTGTTTGCAAGAAATCACCATGCACATATGCATTATCACTCACTTCCTTTTCTTCTGCTCTGATGCATATAGCCAAGCTGCATGTAGCACATCTTGCTTATCTCTCTTGTGTGCTTGTGGTAGTCCAAAACCATAATCTATGAAAATCTTGCACACTTGTAGGGGGAGCCTGTGTACTACATGCTTGTCAAAGCTTTCATGATAATCCTGTCTTTCTTTCAATAAGCTTTGATGTCTCGTTAAATATAATTTCAGTGTGTTGCCATCAATTACCAAAAAGGGGGAGATTGAAAGCACATTTGCTCTCCGGGTGGTTTTGGTAATTAATGACAACATACTTTGTGGTTGGACTAATACTTTTATCAAGTATGTTTCAGGAAACCCAATCACATTGGTATGGCAAGATGATTGAAGAAGTGGACCCCTCAAATGCTAAGGCAAGCATTGGCAAAAGCTCAAGACTTCATTTTTGGTTTAGTGATCAAAGATCACATTGAGTCCATAGGAAAGCCAATACTATTAAAAGGGGATGAGGTTGTGTTGATGATCTGGTTGCTCAAAGTGCTTAGTGATTTTGCTCCTTCAACTATCAGCACCTTTCACTTCCAAACACACTCATAAGTAATCTCGGACAAACCGATTCTTCCAACTCAGTCCCACCGAGATGAACCACTTCTGCCATATTCCAAACCCTAGAAAAATCGGTCATACCGAGTTTGAGATCGGTCTCACCGAAACTGAACTGCCAACCTTCTGTAACCATTTCACATCATATCGGAATATCCGAGTTTGCATTTTCGGTCTTACCGAAATGGCCAGGCTCTGTCTTGGGTCAAATCGGTCTCACCGAGATTGCATTATCGGTCACACCGATTCTGGCATGTTCCTGCTCTTTCTCAAATCGGTCCAACCGAGTTTTCTTTCTTGGTCCCACCGAAATCTCCAACGTTCATATCAGATGCACTTTCGGACACACCGAGATGGTATTTTCGGTCCCACCGAAAATCCCAACGTTCACTATATTTGAACTTTCGGTCTGACCGAGTTTTCACTTCGGTCTCACCGAGATTGGTCAAATGTGTGTGTAACGGTTGGATTTTGTGTGGAGGCTATATATACCCCTCCACCCCCTCTTCATTCGTGAGGAGAGCCATCAGAAAGTACCACCACTTCTACCATACACTTTCTGAGAAGTGAACCACCTACCCTTGTGTTGAGATCAAGCCATTCCATTCCTACCATATGAAACTTGATCTCTAGCCTTCCCAAGTTGCTTTCCACTCAAATCTTTCTTCCACCACAGCCATATCAATGAGGAGAGTTGAGTGTTGGGGAGATTATCACTTGAAGCACAAGAGCAAGGAGTTCATCATCATCAACACCGTCTATTACCTTTTGGGGGGTGGTGCCTCCTAGATTGGTTAGGTGTCGCTTGGGAGCCTCCGTCGTTGAGATGTGGAGTTGAACCAAGAAGTTTGTAAGGGCAAGGAGATCGCCTACTTCGTGAAGATCTACCCCGAGTAAGGCTAGTCCTCCGTGGGCGTAGGCCATGATGGAATAGACAAGGTTGCTTCTTCGTGGACCCTTCGTGGGTGGAGCCCTCCGTGGACTCGCGCAGCCGTTACCCTCCGTGGGTTGAAGTCTCCATCAACGTGGATGTACGATAGCACCACCTATCGGAACCACGACAAAAATCTCCGTGTCATCAAACTGCGTTTGATCTTCTCCACCTCTCTCTACTATATATGCAATTTACTTTCCGCTGCCCATACTCTAGAATTGCATGTGTAGTGAGTTACTTGACTTGATCTTAATTGTGAAACTGCCCAAAACTTTGCACACCCAAAAGGCAGATTTTTTTTTAACTTGTCAAGTAGTCTAATCACCCCCCCCTCTAGACCTACTTCTTCGATCCTACAGAAGCACTTAGTTTCAGGCTTAAGTTTAGTTTTGGGTTTCTCCATGGGAGTGACAACTTGCTTGTCATTCTTCTTGACGTTCCCCTTCTATCCCTTTGCCCTTTACTTGAATCAAGTGGTCCCTATTAACCATCAACACTTGATGCTCTTTCTTGATTTCTACCTTCGCCGATTTCAGCATCGCGAAGAGCTTGGGAATTACTTTCATCACCCCTTGCATATTATAGTTCATCACGAAGTTCTACTAACATGGTGATAGTGACTAGAGAACTTTGTAAATTACTATCTTATCTGGAAGATTAACTCCCACTTGATTCAAGTAATTGTAGTACCCAGACAATCTGAACACATGCTCACTGGTTGAGGTATTCTCCTCCATCTTGTAGGCAATGTACTGTCAGAAGTCTTATACCTCTCGACACGGGCATGAGTATGAAATACTAATTTCAACTCTTGGAACATCTCATATGCTCCGTGGCGTTAAAAACGTTTTTGAAGTCCAGGTTATAAGCCGTAAAGCATGGCGCAGTAAACTATCAAGTAGTCATCATACTGAGCTTGTCAAACGTTCATAACGTCTACATCTGCTCCTGCAATAGATATGTCACCTAGCGGTGCATCAATGACATAATAATTCTCTGCAACAATGAGGATAATCCTCAGATCATGGAAACAAGTCCGCATCATTACTACTAACATCTTTCAACTTAGTTTTCTCTAGGAACATATCAAAAAACGAGGAGCTACATCGCGTGCTATTGATCTACAACATATATATGCTAATACTACCAGGAATAAGTTCATGATAAATTAAAGTTCAATTAATCATATTACTAAAGAACTCCCACTTAGATAGACATCCCTCTGGTCATCTAAATGATCACGTGATCCAAATCAACTAAACCATGTCCGATCATCACGTGAGATGGAGTAGTTTTCAATGGTGAACATCTTATGTTGATCATATCTACTATATGATTCACGCTCGACCTTTCGGTCTCCAGTGTTCCGAGGCCATTTCTGTACATGCTAGGATCGTCAAGTTTAACCCGAGTATTCTGCGTGAGCAAAACAGACTTACACCCGTTGTATGTGAACGTAGAGCTTATCACACCTGATCATCACGTCGTGTCTCGGCACGACGAACTTTCGCAACGGTGCATACTCAAGGAGAACACTTATACCTTGAAATCTTGTAAGGGATCATCTTATAATGCTACCGCCGTACTAAGAAAAATAAGAAGCATAATAAGATAAACATCACATGCAATCAAAATATGTGACATGATATGGCCATCATCATCTTGTGCTTTTGATATCCATCTCCAAGGCACCGTCATGATCACCATCGTCACCGGCGCGACACCTTGATCTCCATCGTAGCATCGTTGTCGTCTCGCCAACTATTGCTTCCACGACTATCGCTACCGCTTAGTGATAAAGTAAAGCAATTACATGGCGATTGTATTTCATACAATAAAGAGACAACCATATGGCTCCTGCCAGTTGCCGATAACTTTACAAAACACGATCATCTCATACAATAATGTATCACTCATCATGTCTTGACCATATCACATCACAACATGCCCTACAAAAACAAGTTAGACGTCCTCTACTTTGTTGTTGCAAGTTTTACGTGGCTGCTACGGGCTTAGCAAGAACCATTCTTACCTATGCATACAAAACCATAACGATATTTCGTCAAGTATGTGCTGTTTTATCCTTCACAAGGATCGGGCGTAGCCACACTTGATTCAACTAAAGTTGGAGAAACTTACACCTGCCAGCCACCTATGTGCGAAGCACGTCGGTAGAACCAGTCTCGCGTAAGCGTACGCGTAATGTCTGTCCGGGCCGCTTCATCCAACAATACAGCCGAATCAAAGTATGACAGGCTGGTAAGCAGTATGACTAGTATCGTCCACAACTCACTTGTGTTCTACTCGTGCATATCATCTACGCATAGACCTGGCTCTGATGCCACTGTATTTCAAAATTTCCTACGATCATGCAAGATCTATCTACTAGATGTATAGCAACGAGAGGGGAGAGTGTGGCTACGTACCCTCGTAGAACGAAAGCGGAAGCGGCAAGTGACGCGGTTGATGTAGTCGAACGTCTTCGAGATCCAACTGATCAAGCACCGAACGTACGTCACCTCTGCGTTCAGCACACATTCAACTCAATGACGTCCCACGAGCTCTTGATCCAGTTGAGCTTCACGGGAGAGTTTTGTCAGCACAACGGCATGGTGACGGAGATTATGAAGCTACCGGCGTAGGGCTTCGCCTAAGCACTGCAACGATACGACCGAGGTGTGTTTCTGTGGAGGGGGGCACCGCACACGGCTAAAAGATCAATGATCAACTTGTGTGTCCATGGGGTGCCCCCACCCCCGTACATAAAGGAGTGGAGGAGGGGATGGGCCAGCCCTCTCTATGGCGCGCCCTAGGGGAGTCCTACTCCCACCGGGAGTAGGATTCCCCCTTTCCCAAGTTGGAGTAGGAGAGGAAGGGAAGGAGGAGTAGGAGAGAAGGAAAGGGGGGCGCCACCCCCCAAACCTATTCCAATTCGGCCTCCTGACCAAGGGGGGTGCACCAGCCCCTTGTGGGCTGGTGTGCTTCCTTCTTATGGCCCATAAGGCCCATAACTTCTCCCGGGGGGTTCCAGTAACCTCCCGGTACTCCAGAAAAATACCCGAATCACTCGGAACCTTTCCGATGTCCGAATATAGTCGTCCAATATATCGATCTTTACGTCACGGACATTCCAAGACTCCTTGTCATGTCTGTGATCTCATCCGGGACTCTGAACTACCTTCGGTACATCAAAACTCAGAAACTCATAATACCGATCGTCATCAAACATTAAGCGTGCGAAACCTATGGGTTCGAGAACTAAGTAGACATGACCGAGACTCATCTCCGGTCAATAACCAATAGGGGAAACTGGATGCTCATATTGGTTCCTACATATTCTACGAAGATCTTTATCGGTCAAACCGCATAACAACATACGTTGTTCCCTTTGTCATCGGTATGTGACTTGCCCGAGATTCGATCGTCGGTATCACCATACCTAGTTAATCTCGTTACCGGCAAGTCCCTTTACTCGTTCCGTAATACATCATCTCATGACTAACTCATTAGTCATTTTCTTGCAAGGCTTATTATGATGTGTATTACCGAGAGGGCCCAGAGATACCTCTCCGACACTCGGAGTGACAAATCCTATTCTTGATCTATGCCAACACCATGAACACCTTCGGAGACACCTATAGAGCATCTTTATAATCACCCAGTTACGTTGTGATGTTTGATAGCACACAAGGTGTTCCTCCGGTATTCGGGAGTTGCATAATCTCATAGTCATAGGAACATGTATAAGTCATGAAGAAAGCAATAGCAGTAAAACTAAATGATCATAGTGCTTAGATAATGGATGGGTCTTGTCCATCACACCATTCTCCTAATGATGTGATCCCGTTGATCAAATGACAACTCATGTCTATGGCTAGGAAACATAACCATCTTTGATCAATGAGCTAGTCTAGTAGAGGCATACTAGGGACACTCTGTTTTGTCTAAGTATTCACACATGTACTAAGTTTCCGGTTAATACAATTCAAGCATGAATAATAAACATTTATCATGATATAAGGAAATAAATAATAACTTTATTATTGCCTCTAGGGCATATTTCCTTCATTTATATGCTATTTTATATGATTTTTGGGACTAACCTATTAACCTAGAGCCCAGTGCTAGTTTATGTTTTTCCTTGTTTTTGAGTTTTACAAAAAAGGAATACCAACTAGAGTCCAATTGACCTGCCAATTTTTGTGGATTTTTATGGACCAAAAAAAGCCCCCGGAGTAAAAGAGTTTGCCCAGAAGAGTCCCGAGCCATCCACGAGGGTGGAGGGCGCGCCCTACCCCCGTGGGCTCGCCCTCCTATCTCATGGATGACTCGGAGAACCCCTGGACGTGAGACCGACGCCAAAAAATCCTACAAATACATAAACCTCCAGAAAATAACCTAGATCGGAAGTTCCGCCGCCGCAAGCCTCTGTAACCACGAGAAATCAATCTAGGCCCTCTCTGGCACCCTGCCGGAGGGGGCCATCATCACCGGAGGCCATGGAGGAGGATCCCTGAGGGGCCATCATCGCCATGAAGGCCAAGGACCAGAGGGAGAACCTCTCCCCATCTAGGGGGGAGGCCATGGAGGAGGAAGTACAAGGGGGAGAACCTCTCCTCCTCTCTCTCGGTGGCACCGGAGTGCCATCGGGAGGGGAATCATCGCCGCGGTGAACGTCTTCATCAACATCACCATCATCATCACCATCCTCATCTCTTTTACGCGGTCCACTCTCCCGCACCCCGCTATAATCCCTACTTGAACATGGTGTTGTATGCCACATACTATGATCCAATGATGTGTTGCCATCCTACGATGTTTTGAGTAGATATCCTCTGTCTTTTGGTTGATTGATGATCTAGATTGGTACGAGTTGTATGTTTTATTTTGGTGTTGTCCTATGGTGCCCTCCGTGTCGCGCAAGCGTGAGGGATTCCCGCTGTAGGGTGTTGCAATACGTTCATGATTCGCTTATAGTGGGTTGTTTGAGTGACAGCAGCATAAACCCGAGTAAGGGGATTGTTGCATATGGGATAAAGGGGACTTGATGCTTTAATGCTATGGTTGGGGTTTACCTTAATGATCTTTAGTAGTGGCGGATGCTTGCTAGAGTTCCAATCATAAGTGCATATGATCCAAGAAGAGAAAGTATGTTAGCTTATGCCTCTCCCTCATATGAAATTGCAATGACGACTACCGGTCTTGTTAACAATTGCCTAGGACAATTCCGCACACCGATCCTTCATTATTCCACACTCGCTATTTATAATATTTAGTAATATATTGTAACTTTATGATAACAAAACCTACTTTTATACTTTAGCTCTCCGATATCATGCAAAGTTATCCTCTTCATTCCCACAATGTACTTTTATTTCTCATTTCTAGTTGGAAGCAAACGTTCGGTGTACGTAGAGTCGTATCAGTGGCATATAGGACTTGAGAGAATATTGATCTGACCTTTAGCTCCTTGTGGGTTTGACACTCCATACTTATCACTCCCACTATTGGGAATTGCTATGATGATTCCCTGCACTTGGGGACCATCAAGCTCTTTTCTGGCGCCGTTGCCGGGGAGCAATAGCGTGGGTTGATATTCTCGTGTGTGCTTGTTTGCTTTCTTCACTAAGTAGATTTTATTATTAATTTTTGTTTCTGTTTAGTTGTGGGTGAAACATATTTTTTTTTAAAGAATGAAAATACAAAAAGAATTACTTGCATCTTATGCCTAAAAAGTTTTTCAAAAAGAGAAGTGATTGAAAAGTTATGCATTGAAGAAGTGAGGGTCGACCTTGAGCACTTGTGTTCATGCTCACAAGTGTGCTTGTTTGCTTTCTTCACTAAGTAGATTTTGTTATTAATTTTTGTTTCTGTTTAGTTGTGGGTGAAACATATTTTTTTTAAAAGAATGAAAATACAAAAAGAATTACTTGCATCTTATGCCTAAAAAGTTTTTCAAAAAGAGAAGTGATTGAAAAGTTATGCATTGAAGAAGTGAGGGTCGACCTTGAGCACTTGTGTTCATGCTCACGGAAACAATGTAGAATTTTTCATGGAAGTTTCTTTGTAAATAATTATCCCCTTGTATATATCCATTGTATTATAAAAACAATGTGCCAAGCTTTGGTTTTAGGATGATTAGATTGCTTGTTTTCTATGTGCATAACAAAAAACATAAACTTTGGCTTTTACATTTTTTACTGGAAGGTCAAATGGGTCCGAAACTTTGTGAAAATTACTTTTGTACAAATTTTTCAAATTTTCATATTTTGTTGAATTTTTTAGAGTTACATAAGTTTACTAAATTTCCAGATTACTACAGAAAGTCCTGTTTTTCACAGATTATGTTTTCTATGTGTTGATCGCTTATTTTGATGAATCTATGGGTGGTAATGGGGGGGGGGTATGAACCATGGTGAAGTTGGAATACAGTAGATAAAGTGCTAATATGAAATTGGAATAAGTTTGCAACAGTACCTAAAGGTAGTGATTTGCTTTATTATACTAACGGATCTCACAAGGTTTTTGTTAAAGTTTTGTGTGGATGAAGTGTTCGAAGATCGAGGAGCTATCAATATGAGAAGAATAAAGGGAGGCAAGAGTTCAAGCTTGGGGATGCCCAAGGCACCCCAAGTAAATATTTCAAGGATACTCAAGCATCTAAGCTTGGGGATGCCCTAGTTGGCATCCCATCTTTCTTCTTCAACAATTATCGGTATACCTCGGTTTTTGTTTTGTTCACATGATTTGTGTCCCTTGTGTTTTTTTCTTTAAGAACCATGCTAGTATGAGATAGTCCTTCCTTGATTTATAGAATTCTTCATGTGCTTCACTTGTATCTTTTGAGTATGATCTTATAGAATGATCTTTGTGCTTCACTTAAATCTTTTGAGTACGGTTTTATTGAATTCTTCGTGTGCTTCACTTATTATTTTGAGCTTGGATATTTACTAGTCGATATTAATCCTAGAATACTGCATGAAATTCACTTATATCTTTTGGAGTATGAATAATACTATCATATAAAGTGCATTTGGAAGAGTTTCAACTTTAGTTAGTAATGATTCCACTATTTCGAGTTTGCTCCCGCTATTCCGAATGAGAAGAATTTTGCTTATGTGGAGAGTAGTTAAATTTCTATGCGTGTAGATCATGAAAAGAATGCTTTATGTGATGGTTATATTGTTGAACCCATTCATGATGCTACTGAATTTTTTTATGAGGGAGGAATACATGCTTGTAGAAGTTGCAATAATATCAAGTTTCTTCTCTATGTGCTTAAAGTTTTGAAGTTATACTTGTCTTGCCTTCCTATGCTAGTTGATTCCTGTTCATATAAATTATGTTCTCACAAAATCCCTTGGAATAGGAAGTGGGTTAGATTTAAATATGCTAGTCATATTCTTCATGATGCTCTCTTTATGTTTCAATTCTTATCTTTTATGTGAGCATCATTGAAATCATCATGCCTAGCTAGAAGGCATTAAAGAAAAGCGCTTGTTGGGAGACAACCCAATATTTACCCTTACTGTTTTCATGTGTTTACATGATTAAGCTACTATAGTAATCATGTTTTATAGCTTTTGTTTCAATAAAGTGCCAAGTAAGACCTTTGGGAAGACTTGGGTGAAAGTTAATGTGATCTTGCTGTAAAAAACAGAAACTTTGCGCTCACGGGATTAGCTGCCATTTTTTTACAGAAGAGTGCTTTTGAGTTGATTTTTTTGAAGAAGATTAATAGACAAATTCCTCACGTCTACCAATTTATTTCATAATTTTTAGAGTAGCAGAAGTATGGTTGTTGTTCAGATCATTACAGACTATTCTGTTTCTGACAGATCCTGTTTTCACTGCATAGTTTGCTTGTTTTCTAGTTTCTATGACTTATATTTCTCAATATAAATAGTAGAAATGATATGGTATAGTAGGAATTGTGTGAGAACGATTATGAACCTTGTCCTTGACAGTACAAAAGTGAATGATTTACTCTTTATCATACTAACCTATCTCACGAAGTTACGTTAAGTTTTGTGTGGTTGAAGTTTTCAAGCTTTGGGTGAGATATCGATATGAGGAGAATATGGAGTGGAAAGACCCTAAGCTTGGGGATGCCCAAGGCACCCCAAGTTAATATTCAAGGAAGACTCAAGCGCCTAAGCTTGGGGATGCCCCGGAAGGCATCCCCTCTTTCATCTTCAAAACTATCGGTATACCTTACTCGGAGCTATATTTTTATTCGTCACATGATATGTGTTTTGCTTGGAGCGTATTTTCAATTTTACTTGCTGCTTGAATAAAATTATTGGATCTGAAATCTTGAATGAAAAAGAATCCTCCCATGGCTAGTTAATTATTTGACTACTCAGTGTCCTTCACTTATATCTTTTGGAGTAGTTTGTCATTTACTCACGTGCTTCACGTACATCCTATGAGTAAATGGTTGAATGAATTGAATATCATAAATCTGAATTTATATATGTTTCATATGCTTATACCATGGGGAGTAATGACTTCACACAAAATAAGTATAGGTAGTAAACTTATTGAAAGTTAGCAAACGCAGAATTGGTCACTTGAACAATTCATGAAAGAATGTTGAAGGAAGAGAGATTTCACATATAAATATACTATCTTGGACATCTTTTGTAATTGTGAGCACTCATTAAAATATGACATGCTAAAAGGTTGATGTTGGACATGGAAGACAACTTAATGGGTTATGTTTTCCTATATCTGAAACGTTATAGTGTCCTGGATCATCCAACATGTTGGGCTTGCCTTTCCCTCTCATGCTAGCCAAATTCTTTGCACCAAGTAGAAATACTACTTGTGCTTCCAAACATCCCTTAAACCAGTTTTTCCATGAGAGTCCATCATACCTACCTAAGGATTGAGTAAGATCCTTCAAGTAAGTTGTCATCGGTGCATGCAATAAAAATTGTTTTCTAAATATGTATGATCTATTAGTCCGAAGAAAATAAGCTTTATACGAACTTTTGATAGGGAAGAAATAAAAGCGACGGACTGCATAATAAAGGTCTTTATCACAAGCGGCAATATAAAGTGACGTTCTTTTGCATTAAGATTTTGTGCATCCAACCATAAAAGCGCATGACAACCTCGGCTTCCCTCTGCGAAGGGCCTATCTTTTACTTTTATCTTCTACCCTTATACAAAGTCATGGTGATCATCACCTTTCCTTTTTACACTTTTTCCTTTGGCAAGCACTTTGTGTTGGAGCGATCCCGATATATATATCCACTTGGATGTAGGTTTTCCTAAATTATTATTATTGACATTACCCTTGAGGTAAAAGGTTGGGAGGCAAAACTATAAGCCCCTATCTTTCTCTGTGTTTGATTAAAACTTTGAACCCATAAATATCACATGAGTGTTAGCAATTGTGAATGATTAAATGATAGTTGAGTATGTGGAGTTTGCTAAATCAAAGCTCTTAAATAGACCCTTCCCGAAAATAAGATGAATTGCAATTGTTTGATGACTAAGAGCACTGTTTGTTAGTTTTCAAGAAAGTTTATGATCTATACTTTAACATGTGAATAGCTTATTACTTGATCATGAAAAGTTTTATGAGATGAGCTACTGCTATGGCACATAATGATGCTAGAAAAGGTGATTGAAATTATCATTGATCAAACTTGTGCACCTGCTAGCATTCACACTTCATAAATTATTTCTTTTATCATTTACCTACTCGAGGACGAGCAGGAATTAAGCTTGGGGATGTTGATACATCTCCAACGTATCTATAATTTATGAAGTATTCATGCTATTATATTATCCATCTTAGATGTTTTATATGCATTTATATGCTATTTTATATGATTTTTGGGACTAACCTATTAACCTAGAGCCCAGTGCCAGTTTCTGTTTTTCCTTGTTTTTGAGTTTTCCAGAAAAGGAATACCAAACAGAGTCCAATTGACCTGCCAATTTTTGTGTATTTTTTATGGACCAAAAGAAGCCCCGGGAGTAAAAGAGTTGGGCTAGAAGATTCCCGAGCCATCCACGAGGGTGGAGGGCGCGCCCTACCCCCGTGGGCTCGCCATCCTATCTCGTGGACCACTCAGAGACCCCCTGGACATGAGACCGATGCCAAAAATTCCCATAAATAATGAAACCTCTAGAAAATAACCTAGATCAGAAGTTCTGCTGCCGCAAGCCTCTGTAACCCTGAGAAATCAATCTAGGCCCTCTCTGGCACCCTGCCGGAGGGGGCCATCATCGCCGGAGGCCATGGAGGAGGATCCCGGAGGGGCCATCATCGCCATTAAGGCCAAGGACCAGAGGGAGAACCTCTCCCCATCTAGGGGGGAGGCCATGGAGGAGGAAGTACAAGGGGGAGAACCTCTTCTCCTCTCTCTCGGTGGCGCCGGAGTGCCATCGGGAGGGGAATCATCGCCGCAGTGATCGTCTTCATCAACATCACCATCATCATCACCATCCTCATCTCTTTTATGTGGTCCACTCTCCCGCACCCCGCTGTAATCCCTACTTGAACATGGCGCTTTATGCCACATACTATGATCCAATGATGTGTTACCATCCTATGATGTTTTGCGTAGATATCCTCTGTCTTTGGGTTGATTGATGATCTAGATTGGCACGAGTTGTGTGTTTTATTTTGGTGTTGTCCTATGGTGCCCTCCGTGTCATGCAAGCGTGAGGGATTCCCTCTGTAGGGTGTTGCAATACGTTCATGATTCGCTTATAGTGGGTTGTTTGAGTGACAGAAGCATAAACCCGAGTAAGGGGATTGTTGCGTATGGGATAAAGGGGACTTGATGCTTTAATGCTATGGTTGGGTTTTACCTTAATGATCTTTAGTACTTGCGGATGCTTGCAAGAGTTCCAATCATAAGTGCATATAATCCAAGAAGAGAAAGTATGTTAGCTTATGCCTCTCCCTCATAGGAAATTGCAATGACGACTACCGGTCTTGTTAACAATTGCCTAGGATAATTCTGCACACCGATCCATCATTATTCCACACTCGCTATTTATAATATTTAGTAATATATTCTAATTTTATGATAACAAAACCTACTTTTATATTTAGCTCTATGATATCATGCAAAGTTATCCTCTTCATACCCACAACGTAGTTTTATTTCACGTTTCTAGTTGGAAGCAAACGTTCGGTGTACGTAGAGTCGTATCAGTGGCAGATAGGACTTGAGAGAATATTGATCTTACCTTTAGCTCCTTGTGGGTTCGACACTCCATACTTATCACTTCCACTATTGGTAATTGCTACGATGATTTCTTGCACCTGGGGACCATCAACATAACTAAACGTGTCCGGCACACGCCTCAGTGCGGCAGCTTAGATGAACCTGAGCTAGATTAGCAGCTACGCCCCCATCGACTGCCCCATAAGGTGATAGCACATGTACCTCGTGTGCATAATTATGCCTTAAAAATCCCTTGGGCGGCGTTGGGGGCACATAGCATATAGTCCATAGTACGGCTTGACCCTATTCGGACTCTAAACTTATCTTTTCAGGTTCATTGAATGAACCAGTGTTATCATGGCAACACCAGAGTTCTTTTTCTTTTCCAGGTTTATTTTTCTTTTTACAGACGGCCATCATACTCCACCCTTCAAGGACACATTACAGAAGAGGAAATGGCGCATACGTGCAGCAGGGACCCGCAATTAGGTTTTGTTTTAGATTAAGACCCTGTGTAAACCTTTTTCTCTCTTTCTTATTATATACTTTTCTCGCATGTAAAATGTCCAAGAAAGTTCTCGGCATTATCTGTAAGCTTACTGCTCATCGTACTATAAAGGGATATTAATAGAGCAGCTTGATTCACATTATCTTCGTAGTTTTATTCACTCACCATAAACGTTCTCTCCCCACATCAGATTGCCACATGTTCCTTGTCAATAAGGGTCCATTACCAGGGGCTGTATTCAGCTCGGTATATGTAGAAAGGACCGAACACCTATAGGGAGTGTTCGGCGTCTTGGATGTTTTGCCTTATATGCACCAGTCCAAATCATGTCTTGGGTCAATAGTTGGGTTGCGCGGCTCTTGTGCTTACCCCTACGTTGCCGAATTGTTCGGCTAGGGTGTAGAGGGAGAACTACTATGATTGTACTTCTGGCTCGTCCGGTCAAGTACCTGTAACACCCCAAAAATTTAGCAATGTTTTGTTTATAAAATTTTGCCAATAAAATAATTTTTTTGCCTTCTGCTGAATGTTCCTTCAGAATTCCAGGACCAGTCTTGTCCTGTTATGTTGGAGTTTTTACCCCTAGTAAAAACTTTCCAACTAGTGTTAGATTCTCTCATGCACCCTCTTAAAAACATTGCTTATATTAGCAGGATTAATTATATTTTTGTTCCCCTAATTATATTCCCATATAAATGGTTAACCCTAGTTTTAAGACCTCTTTTGAACTACAACTACTTGATAAATTTATTTATAATTTCAACCAAAAATTGGAGATGTCTAGTAATGCTATTAGACCACTTTTGTGCAATAATATAATTATTTCATTAAATATTTTGAGCTCCACAACATAATTGCCAATCTGGTTCAGTAGGACATAATGCACTACAACCCTATTAAATATTCCTGTTTTGCTTCCACCAAAATTATGGGATGTTCATAGCAATATGTTATTCAACTTTATGCAAAAATCCAGCTTGGTCCTTTGGAAAATTTGAGTGAACCAACCTCTTTTCCATTCTGTTTCACTGCAACCCTAGTCTATTTTGCTCTAGTGCCCTTGAGCTTCCTCATGCTTGTAGTCTCTCTTACAAAACCCTTAAGTCCAGGAGAGTGGGCCTATTGGGATGGTTTTGGTTCATGAAACAATGCTCTGCATTTTCTGTCCAGAACTGAAGATTTGCAAAACTTGCACTAACAAGTTTTTGCTTTTGATGAACCAACCTCACCACCTTCTTACCCATCCAAGGAGACATCCATCTGGTAAATTTAGCCACCCCAAGAGTTAGCTAGATGCCTCTGGCATTTTGTCAAACACCCTGAGTGCATGACCATGTTTGGCTTAGTTCCTGGTTCATGTTATGAACTAGATCCACTGTCCAAACCAGCATGTCTTTTGAGTTTGTCCTAGCCTATAGCCCCACCCTGATGACCCCCTTGCAGTTTGGAGCTCCCTAACCTACCTTGGCATATCGCCGAGCACGTTGCGTGCGTGCTCTGGGCGCGCCCAGAGCACGCGTTTTGCACGTGCGTGCGCTCGGGTCGCCGCGTCGCGCCCCTGGCCCCAACTCACCTGCAGAGCCTCACCCGACCTTATCCGCACCCAGGTACACGCCAAGACGCCCCTGGGTCGCCACAGTGCCGCCGTCAGAGCGCTTTTGGCGGCACATCGGCGATCACAGTGGCTTTCTGCCACGGTCGGCGCCGCCGAAGCCGCGCGCGCTCGCCAGCTGCCCCCTGGAGCAGTGCGAGCTCATCCACGGGCCTGTCCGCTAGCTTTCGTCGCCGCCACGTCTCCTGCTGCTACAGATTGGCGGTCGCCGGCGAGCTTATCCCCTGCCGCCGCTGAACCGCCATGGCTCGCCTATTTAAAGGTGCCCGAGCCTCACCGCATCATCATACCCTCACTAGACACCCCGCAGAGCAGCCCCGTGGCAGCCATTCGCCCCCGGGAAGCTTCCTTCTTCATCTCCGGCGAACACGGCCGCAGTCTCTGTCTCGAGCAATCCGGCGCCACCAGGGCCTCCCCCGCACGTCCAGCACCACCGTCACCTTCCCCTCGATCCTGCGGAGCCACCCATCACCTCAGACTCGCTCGGGAACCACTGCATCGCAAAGCCCCAAACCCGCCCGAAGCTTCCTCCGCCGCGGAGCTCGCCGCCGACGAATCCCTCCGTCCCCTCCGACCAGTCGACCACCGGAAGGGCCACCAAGGAGTCGTGGATCCATTCCCGCACTCAGTCTTCCTCGAGGAGCCTCCGTTCGTCAGCGATGATCGCCGGAGTCCCGCCTCCGTTCGGGGAGAGGAAGAGAAGGGGGGACGACTAGTCAAACCTGACTAGTGGGCCCCCTGGACCCACTGTCAGCGACCTAGCTTCGCCACCGCACGTTTTTAAGTGAAGGCGTAAAGCACAGAGTACGTATTCCCTAGCTCGAAGACACATTCTCAGCCGAATCGTTTTCTTTTTTGTTTTAGTTTAAAAATTAGAATTTGACCAAACTTTGACTGACTTTAACTTCTAAACTACAGCTCCAAATGAATTGATTCTTTTTTGCTGTTCCTCAAATTTGGTCTAGTTTATTTTCAAATTTATTTGAAAATTTTCCAGACAACTTTTTTGTGCTGTTGTGATTCTATGTATTAATTTTATATTCTTTTTATTAGGATTTCGAAGAGGGAGAAAACGTCCAAAATTCTTGGAATGCTTTTCTCCTCCCCTCTACTTGAAGGCAAGCATCTTGAACCCCTTTTTGGTACATGTTGTGTGTTGTTTGCTATAACCCAAGAACTCTATTGATATGACAAAATGGAGCATCATTATTTCATGTGGAAATCATAAATCTTGCATCTCAACATGTGGTGAATAAACCTTTTCAGTCACGTATGTGATATTGGTGACAGCCACCACTCCTCATGCCACATATGCCTGTGACAGTTCGGATGGAGTCCGAAGGAAGGTTGTGTTTCGGTGAACCGACCACTTGACTGACATCTCGTTGTGACGAGGATGTGCAGTGAGGCAGCATGTAGCATGAGGGGTGTGACCCTGTCAGGGAGCTGTGAGAACATTGTGGCACTAACCATGCAGAGAATACATGAACCTCCCGAGTCAACCATAGATCGAGTCTTGCTCCGGTAACCCCCATACTTGTTTCGTGCTACCTCGTGTCCCTGCTACAGGTAGGGTGCGGTTCAGTAAATTTGTCGACCCCTGTTCTATCACACACCATACAGAGAGGCCACGGTGGAAGATACCGGCTGCATCCGGTAGGCAGGCCACCTGGTCCGGGAGCATGGGTGTTTCGGTTGTAGCCGAAGGGGATAGCTTCCCCAGTTTCTTTTCGCGCGCGTTATAAATTGTTGTGATCCCATGCTAGTCGAGGTTGTAGCCTCCCCACTTAGAGTTTGGCTTAACTAGTGTCGTGGGTGATTCCAGACACCGGTAAGTTAGGCTGGTGTGTGCAGTCAGGTGCGTCTTCAAATTAAAAGACCGTAGGCGGAATTAGTCCAGAGGGGCTATAGAAAATCCGTTATTCGTGGGTAAAGAGTACACCCTCTGCAGAGGTATAAAACCTATTCGAACCATGGTTAAGGACTACAGTCTGGGATGTGACGAGTGTCGGTCTTAGTGTCGGTCTTCGGAGGAGAAACATTTAAGCCAGAACATTATTTGTGACCCGTGACAGGTAGTGATTGTGATTTATCATCATTATGGACTAACCATTCGTATTCTTTGGAACAATGAGTATCCTTGGGACGGTTCTACCTCCCGGATATTTACCGTTATTTACTTTTCTGTTTATTTACAAAGCCCTTTCTGTGATGTCGCTCAGACGTCCGACTGTGGCATTCTTTTTATAAGCCCTTTCTGTGATGTCGCTCAGACATCCGACTATGATATTCATTTTATTTATAAGCCCTTTCTGTGATGTCGCTTAGACGTCCGACTGTGGCATTCTTGTCTTTCATTTCCTTATAAGCCCTTTCTGTGGTGTCGCTCAAATGCCCGACTGTGGCAAGCTCGTTATTTATTTTGTTACTACTTTTTGATTATATATGCCTTTACTCGGATGCCCTGCTTAAATTTAAATACTGTCATATTAATATTATCATAGTGATCATAAATCATCCTTGAGCATGCTTATGTCTCACCCATATTCATGATGTTTGCGAGTACATTCAAAGTACTCACCGGCTTGTCCCTGGCTATTGTCTTGGCCAGATTCCTTGCGTGGGAAGGAACGACGTGATGCCACCCCGGAGCCTACACTATTGGAGTTAGCAGCCTCGCGAAGATAGGTGTTATCCTGGTCAGCTGTCCCCGTGGGAAATGGAGTCCCACAGACGTCGACGTGTCACAACCGCTTCCGCCATCATCCACTAGAGACCCCCGTGTTTTACTAAAAGGGCCAGAATGGTCTTGTACTACATATTTGTACCGCTGCTTGGAATTTTCTATATCAAGAGGTGCCTCATCAGCTAACAGTAATCCTGGGGCTGATGAGCACAAGGGCCAAATTTTGGGAATTTAATACCCCGAAATTCCGGTCCTGACAACCTTGGTATTAGAGCCAGGCTGACCGTTGGCTAATCCTATCTTAGCCAGGTCCAAAAACCTAGATTAACCACCACACAGACCACATTCCAACCCCCAGCCAAGCTTCTCGCGTAAGATACCCACAAAGTGGACCGACGCCTTTGGTAGTCGGTGCCCAACCTATCAGCCTAGCTTGTCGATCACGCGCCAGTTGCCGACACCTGAACAGTTCCTTCCGCAAGCGTGCGAAGGAAGACTCCGTCCTTTCCTATAAATAGGGCACGCTAGCCCCAAACCCAACACCACACAGCCTCTACCCCCATACCGAGCTAAAATGCCAGGACCCATTGTCCACAATGAAACCACAGCAACCAACCTTGGAGGTTTTGTGACCGTGCTCGCAAACCTCACCCGTCATGCCTTTGCGATGGAAGAGCCCCCAGAATATGTTGTGTACCAAGACTCCATGGGCGGTGAAAGCCGTCAATTCTGGGCCACTGTGCACATCTACGGTAGGGGTCTGTCACCTGAGCGCCCCTACAGATTCACCGGAAGGACAACTTCCTTTGAGCCGCAAGCTATCCAACTAGCTGCTCGGGAGGCTATAGGTCAACTCACGCACCTGTCGCCCAGAGTTAACTGCCGCTCATTCTACTACTACCCCGGTCATAATGGGTATGGTAGGTCTCCCCGAGTTGCGAGCGGAGACCACGAGACGGATCCTGCATTATTGCATCTGGTACGCTATGTTAGTGCACTCGAGGAACTGTTCGATCAAATCACTCTTGATCTGATCGCAGCTCATGGAGAGCTGCTTCGCCGAGCCCCAGCAAGAGGACGAGACGAGTCCGGCATCGACAACCCAGTCGTGTTGTTCGGACAACCAATCGAGTCCCAAGGCCTGCCGCGGTCATTGACTAGAATGCCTTGGTATCTCCAGAAGTGATGCGTCGCTTGTTTGGCGCACGCTCCAATGGGATTGTGGCCAACAATCCTCGCGAGGGACATCATCCCTGCCCCGACCCTGCTCCTCCTCAGCCACTGCCAGCCTGTCGGTGTACTAAGGTAGGGGTACCTCAGTACCCCAACTTGTGCACGGACAGTTGCAGCTTCCTGCGGCAGGGTTTACCGCGTGCTCGCCGGAGACTTTCCTGCTCCTTATTAAGCCATTCAAAAACAAAGTATACAAGACAGAAGATCGAGACCCCGGCAAGAGGAGCTTGCCGGGAAGGCCGTACCAGGCTCAAGACTGCCCCACTAGCACAAGACCCTGGCAAGAGGAGCTTGCCAGGAAGATTAGAAGACACGCCTCGGCGCTATATGCGCCCCGGCAAGGGCCCGGGGGGCGGCAAGCTCCCGGGCCCGGCAAGGTCAAGGCCCCGGCAAGGTGCTTGCCGGGAAGGCTGCGCTGTGTGCCCGCGCTCCAGCTCTTCGGCCCACGCGTCGCCCTGGGGCCTATCCAGGGACGCGTGGCGGATAGCTGTGCAGCCTGGGGGACACGGTGGCACTCCACGGTGGTGGATCCATCGCCGTGGCGGACGGAGACGCTAGGGCGGGAGCTTTTGGGGTCGACGGCGACAGGCATTAAATGCCCTTGTCCCCCACTGTTAAAGTAGGTATAGACCACTGTTCCCGCACTGTTACAACTACCACCTCTTTTACGTTTTTACCCCTTTCTCCTACGTTGACACCTGTCGGTGACCCCTTGCACTATAAAAGGAGGCCCATGCACAACGTGAGGGGGGTTCGGAACATAGATCACTCTCACGCTCGGTGTAGCTGCTTCTTCAAGTTCCCGAGCACTCAAACTCAATACACAACTAAGCAGGAGTAGGGTTTTACGCGTCTACCGCGGCCCGAACCTGGGTAAAACTGCCCGCGCGTCCGCTTCGATCTGCTCTTCGTGCTCCCTCCGCCCTCGTACCGCACAGACAAGGGGCTCCGGTCCCATAGGTGTTCGTGGCGGACAGTTTCCCCCGACATCTTTGGCGCGCCAGGTAGGGGGCGTCGAGGTTGTGCGAACCTGATCCGGTGTTCGCGCGGGCGCATTCTTCATCAACCTCTCCGAATTCATCAACTTCACCAGCAACAACTCCATGGCCCCGAAGAAGAAGGCTTCGGAGGTCGGAGGCCCGTCTGCGTCTCACCCGCCGCCACCAGAGCCAACGGTGGGCGGGGGAGACGCCGTCGGAAGGGTGGTCGCCGGTGAGGACACTCACGGCGCCACCAGATCCAAGAATAGGACGGACGACCGAACCTCGGTCTCCGTGGACGCACCGCGTCCCTCTCAGCACACAACGACCCAGCAGCGCCATGTCACGGGAGGTGGCATCCGCTTGCTGGGGCAAGGCCAAACCGGAGGCTCGCGGGACGCCCCGGACCCCCGTCCGGGCACAAGCAAAGCGAAGGCGCCGGCACGGGACCCCGCTCCTTCTAACGCTGTTAGGAGTCCGAGCGTATCCCGCTCCTCGCACCGCTCGCCCGCGTTCCCCTCCACTCCGGCAGAAGCGCTCGCAAGGGCGCAACTGCTCCTCGACTTCCCTCCAGCGGCAGACAAGGCCGAAGACTGGAGGGCCACCATCCAGAGCCTGATAGCCTTCGCCAACAACGATTCTCCACAACAGCCGTCGGCCTCGCGGCCGCGGCAAGCTGAGAAGACGAAGGCTGACGGCGACAAGACTGCCGGGGGTGCGACAAGCGTGCACTCCCCGCCGCAGAAGCAGAAGACGCCGCCCCGCCGGAACAACGCCGACGACGGCTCCACGGCCTCGTCGGACCCGCGGGCTCGTCGGGACCAGCGCCAAGTCCTCGACGACCGGCGAGAAGAAGACGCTCGGACCACGATCGAGCGCCATCGAGAAGCTCGGCGACAATCAGACAAGAGAGCTGGGAACACTGCCGACGCGCACGCGCCCGGTGAGCCAGGCGACTTGCCGTACGCGGCAGGCTGCCCTGCGTTCACCCGCGAGCTGCGGCGCGTCCAGTGGCCCAGCATGAAGAATTTTAAGCCCGACGTACCGGAGAAGTACGACGGCAAGACGCACCCCTCGGAATTCCTCAGCGTCTATACCATCGCAGTGCAAGCTGCCGGGGGGCGCGACGAGAAGATCTTGGCGAACTACTTCCCGCTAGTGCTAAAGCCGAACGTCCGTTCGTGGCTTATGCACTTGCCGGAAGGTTCTATCTCTTCTTGGGCCGACCTTTGCCACCAGTTTGTCGACGCTTTCACCGGCGGCCACAAACCCCACGGCCAGGAGAGTGATCTCCACATCTTGGCCCAGAAGGAAGGCGAAACCCTGCGCAAGTACATCCAACGCTTCAGCCGTGTGCAGCACAACATCCCTGATGTCCACCCTGCCGCGATTATCAGCGCGTTCCACCAGAACGTGCGTAACCGCCGCATGCGTGAGGAGATGGCGATGACGAAGATTCGGGATGTCAGCGAGCTCTATGCTCTGGCTGACAAGTGCGCACGCGCGGAAGAGGGGAGGAGACTCCCCGGGGAGGATGCTGGCGCAGGAGGAAGCGACAGCGACGACGCCGCCCCGGCAAAGAAGAGCCGGCGGCGGAATAACAGAAGGAAGGGCAAGAAAGAGGTGCTTGCCGCCGAGAAGTCCGGCAAGGAGGCCCCCGCCAAGCAAACGCAGGCTGGCGGCTCCGGCAAGGAGCCTGCCCCTGTAGCGGCGGCCGACAAGCCGGGCAGCTCCGACAAGCAATATTGTAAGATCCACCGCACCAAGGGTCACGATCTCTCCAACTGCAAGCGCGTCGAATACCTCGTCGAGCAGCAGAAGGCTGAGTACGAGAGGCGCGACAAGGAGAAGGCCCAAGGTGGCGGGGAGGAGACAAACAAGAAGCGGCCGTTCAACGGCCGGGGAGGACGCCGCGGCAAGGCCAAGCAGCGGCAAGGAGATCGACCTCCCCGGGGCCGCGACAAGGACGAAGAGGACGACGACGAAGATATGGAGGACGAGGATAACAGCGAGCAGGAGTTCCAGAAGGCCACGGAGGTCCTGTGCGTCGACGGAGGCGCCTCCCTGCACACCTCCCACCGACAACTAAAGCAGTGGGTGCGTGAGGTGAATGCAGCGGAGCCGCCCGTGGAGTCGCGCAGGCTCCTCAAATGGTCCAGCACCCCCATCGTTTTTGATCTTGAGGATCACCCCGACCGCACCACTGCGGTCGGGTGTTTGCCGATGCTGGTTTCTCCCACCATCCGCAACCTCAAGGTCACCAAAATGTTGGTTGACGGCGGGGCCGGGCTGAACTTGATCTCCTCTGCTGTGATCAAGAAACTCCAGATTCCAGATGGCGAGCTCGAAGAGACCGGTTCATTCCAAGGAATCAACCCGGGAAGGAGCAAGCCCAAGGGAAAGATTACTCTGCCGGTGACCTTTGGCGGGGAGCTCAATTTCAGAACTGAGCGCATCACTTTCGACGTCGCCGATATTCCATTGCCCTATAATGGAATACTTGGCCGTCCTGCCCTCGCCAAGTTCATGGCAGCTTCCCATTATGCTTATAATGTACTCAAGATGCCGGGGCCGATAAGCGTCATCACTGTCCACGGCGACAAGAAGGATGCGCTTGTCTGCGCCGACAAGATCTACCGGGATGCGGCAGCTGCAGCCGAGAAGGATACTCTTGCCGCTGAAGCTCCCGGGGGGAAGAAGACGAAGACCAAGTCCGGCAAGTGCTCTGGGACCCACTCCGGCAACCGCACCTCTTCAGAGTGCTGCGCTGCCGTCGAGGACGTTCCATCGAGCTCCACCGGCAAGAGTAAGAAAGGAATGGCCGCTCCTCCGGCAACCAAGAAAGTGTCCGCCAAGGAGGACGGCACTGGTGGTACCTTCACCATGAGTGCCACGCTTGACAGCAAATAGGAAAGCGCGCTCGTTGCCTTCCTGCGGGCGAATGTCGATGTGTTTGCCTGGCAACCATCTGACATCCCCGGTGTTCCCAGGAAGGTGATTGAGCACAAGCTTGCTGTCTGTCCTCATGCGCGGCCCATCAAGCAGAAAGTAAGGAAGCAAGCCGTGGAGCGCCAAGAGTTCATTAACGAAGAAATCAAGAAGCTAGAGGCAGCAGGCCTAGTTAGAGGTGTGATCCATCCGACGTGGTTGGCGAATCCAGTCGTCGTGCGCAAGGCCAATGGAAAATGGAGACTGTGTATAGACTTCACCGATGTGAATAAGGCATGTCCCAAGGATCCATTCCCTTTGCCGCGCATTGATCAGATCGTTGACTCCACTGCCGGATGTGAGCTACTCTGTTTTCTTGATGCATACTCAGGCTATCATCAGATTTTCATGGCCAAGGAAGATGAAGAGAAGACTGCATTTATCACCCCGTGTGGCACTTATTGCTTCATACGCATGCCATTTGGGTTGAAGAATGCAGGCTCAACCTTTGCAAGGGTAGTATACACCGCTTTTGAGCCACAGATCCACAGAAATGTGGAGGCTTACATGGATGACATCGTGGTGAAGAGCAAGAGCAAGGAAACCCTGATCCAAGATTTAGAGGAGACGTTTCAGAACCTGCGCAGGATTCAGCTCAAGTTGAACCCCGAGAAGTGCGTCTTTGGAGTTCCCTCCGGCAAGCTTCTCGGGTTCTTTGTATCACAGAGGGGGATTGAAGCCAACCCCGACAAGATTAAAGCCATTGAGCAGATAGAGGCCCCAAAGCGTGTCAAGGATGTCAGAAGGCTTGCAGGTTGTGTGGCTGCCCTCAGTAGGTTCATTTCAAAGTCTGCAGAACGCGCCCTACCTTTCTTCAAAATCTTGAAGAAGGCAGGTCCCATGAAGTGGACTCCGGAAGCGGACGCGGCGCTGCAGGATTTGAAACGGTACCTGTCCTCCACTCCAATACTTGTCGCACCTAGACCACAGGAAAAGTTGTTGCTATACCTAGCAGCAACCAACCAGGTGGTTAGTGCTGCGTTAGTAGCGGAGAGGGAGTCCGACGAGGAGTCAGCACCACCGGCAAGCGAATCCAGCGACAAGCAGGGGGCTGCTCCGGCAAGCTCTGGCCCCGACAAGGATGACTCTGCGCAGGAACAAGGTGAGGTGCGGAAGAAGATGGTGCAACGCCCAGTGTATTTTGTAAGTTCCCTTCTCCAGGGGGCTAGATCAAGGTACTCTGGTGTGCAAAAGTTGCTTTTCGGCCTCCTCATGGCCTCGAGAAAGCTGCGCCATTACTTCCAAGCCCATGAGATAACAGTGGTCACTCGCTTTCCGCTGAAGAGGATATTGCACAACCCCGAAGCGACAGGCAGAATCGTTGAGTGGGCACTGGAGCTGTCGAGCTTTGGACTCAAGTTTGAAAGTACTTCAATTATACAGAGCCGAGCCTTGGCAGAATTCATAGCTGAGTGGACCCCAACGCCCGATGAAGAAGTTCAAGAAACAAGCGCATCCGTACAAGAAGCTACAAGTGAATGGGTAATGTATTTTGACGGTGCCTTCTCGCTGCAAGGCGCCGGTGCTGGCGTGGTACTCATCGCGCCCACCGGAGAGCACCTCAAATACGTTATCCAGATGCACTTTCCCAGGGAGCAAGCGACAAACAACACTGCCGAATATGAAGGCTTGCTTGCCGGCCTCAGGATTGCGGCCGAACTTGGGATCAGGAAGCTGATTGTGCGGGGCGATTCTCAGTTGGTGGTCCGGCAAGTCAACAAGAGCTATCAGAGCCCTTTGATGGAAGCTTATGTCGATGAAGTGAGGAAGCTTGAGGAGCACTTTGAAGGTCTGCAGATGGAGCACGTCCCAAGAGCTCAAAATGAAATTGCAGATGGCCTTTCAAAGTGTGCTTCGATGAAGTTACCTGTGGAACCAGGGACCTTTTTGCTCAAGCTGACTCAACCATCCGTTACACCATCAATTGGGCAGTCCAAGAAGAGAAAGTTGGTCTCCGGCGACTACTTGCCGGCGGATCTCCCAGAAACCGCCGCCAAGGTCCCCAAGATCAACAACCACAACGCTGAGGAACAGTTTGCTCCTGCAGATCCTCGGGTCTGTACAGTTGAAGCAAGCGTTCCCGACAAGCCTCGTCCCGGCGAGCTTGCCGGGGGACCTTCAGCTCCGGCGGAACCAGAGGTCCTTGCCGTAGAAGCTGAGGTTCCCGCAGCGACCCTCGAGCCTTTAGTCCTTGCCGCCGAGCCCCAGGCTCCGGCATGGGCGCAGCAGATCGTCCGCTTCCTTCAAACTGGAGAACTTCCCGATGACCCAGAAGAAATAGAGAAGATAACCAGACAGTCAAGTATGTACCAGTTCGTGGATAACGAGCTGTACAGAAGAAGACTCAATGGTGTCAGGTTGAAGTGCATCTCCAGGGAAGATGGACAGAAGCTGTTGGCGGAAATACACGGAGGCATATGCGGCCACCACATTGGCGGAAGGGCGCTTGCCGGGAAAGCTTTCCGGCAAGGGTTCTTTTGGCAAGAAGCCCTCCAAGATGCAACTGCACTAGTAACCAAGTGTGAAGCGTGCCAGTTCCATGCGAAGCAAATTCATCAGCCAGCTCAAGCTCTCCAAACAATCCCTTTGTCCTGGCCCTTCTCGGTCTGGGGGCTCGATATCCTCGGCCCCTTCCCCCGAGCCGTCGGGGGCTTTGAGTACTTGTACGTTGCAATCGACAAGTTCACAAAGTGGCCAGAAGTGGAGCCGGTGAGAAAGGTGACAGCACAGTCAGCAGTCAGGTTCTTCAGGTCGATTGTTTGCCGTTTCGGGATCCCTAACAGGATCATTACCGACAACGGTACACAATTCACTAGTCGCACCTTCATGCAGTACGTCCAAGACCTTGGCGCCAAGGTCTGTTTCGCTTCTGTTGCTCACCCGAGGAGCAACGGTCAAGCGGAGAGGGCAAATGCTGAAGTGCTGCGTGGACTCAAGACGAGGACCTTTGACAGGCTGCGCAAGTGCGGAAGAAATTGGATAGAGGAGCTACCGGCGGCTCTTTGGTCAATCAGAACGACACCAAGTCGAGCCACCGGACAGACACCCTTTGCCCTAGTCTATGGGGCAGAGGCAGTTCTCCCCACGGAACTCGTATACGGATCTCCTCGAGTGCTCGCTTATGATGAGCTCGAGCAAGAGCAACTGCGGCAAGATGACGCGTTGCTCCTCGAGGAGGGACGTCTCCAGGCTGCTGTACGAGCTGCTCGATACCAGCAAGCCTTGCGTCGCTACCATAGCCGCAAGGTCAAGGCCAGGAGTCTCGAGGAAGGCGACCTTGTTCTTCGGCGCGTTCAGTCCGCCAAGAATTCCAACAAGTTGACGCCGAAGTGGGAAGGCCCTTATCGGGTGAGACAAGTCACGAGGCCCGGCGCTGTCCGCCTCGAGACCGAAGAAGGCTTACCGGTGAGCAACTCCTGGAACATAGAGCATCTTCGCAAGTTTCACCCATAAGGCGCGGTTGCCGTGATCCGTTTCGGCAACCACCTTTTGTACAAGCTTTGCCGCTGTTGCATGTAACCCTTTGTACGAAGCCGGGCGCAGATCCCGTGCATCAGTAAAGTTTTTGTGTTTTTCGCACCGATTGCCTTTTGCATGCTTCTCTTTGCTATTTGCATGTTTTGTTTGGCATTTGGTGCAACACTCAAGCATACGGTAAGCATTAGCACGCCGAAAGGCCATATACTTGTTTTCCTCTCCCTTTTCTTTCCTCTTAAGCAGAAGGAACGTTCCTCGCGCACAAGTTTGCCGAGGGGGAAGGAGGTGGAGGAGGAACCAAGTGCTGTTCAAGAAAGAGAAGCCTTACCGGAAAGCAAGCGATATATGAAAGCTAAGTTGTTAGAATTTGACCAGTTCAAATTTTAAATTTCAGTTGTCTTCCTTGAACAATCACACTTTGTATGGAAAACCTGTGCGCGGAGGAACCTACCCGTAGCTTGCCGCACCCTTATCTTGCTTCCGAGTTCGCTCAACGATCTAAGTGAGCTGCGACAAGTGTCGCGCCCTTGCTTCGTTTCCGAGTACGCTCAGCAAGCCAAGTGCGTTGCGACTAGCCGCGGCGAGGTTGCTTGCCGGTAAGACCTTAGCCAGCAGGCTGCTCGGAGTCCAGCACTCAGCGCTCGCGGCAAAGGCCCCTTGCCGGCAAGCTCCCCGGGAACGTAGGGTGAAAAACATACAAAGTCAAGGATTAAGACAAGGAAGATAACATTGCACTGATTGATCAAAATGAGATAAATATCTTACAAAGGATAACTTGTCGCAATGGACTAATAAGTTCATGACATAATGTGCAGCAGTAAAAAGATAAAGATAATGGAGGCCTAATCTACGCGGTCGCCCTCCTTCCTGGAGAGCTTAGCCACCTTGGCGATGATGTGGGCGACCTGCTCCTTCAGGGCCTCCGTGTCCGCATCAGCCGGCAAGCTACGAAGAACGTTGGTGAGATTGATCCCCGGGTTGCGGTACACGATCTTCGTCAGCACCCGCTCCAGAGTTCCCGCGCAGAGCAGGCGCGACTCCTCGGCCAGCTGCGCGGGGATTTGGTTCCGGAGACCTGCAAGGGCCGGCGCGATCCCTCTGAAGAAGAGGCTGAGCTTGGCGCTGTGCGGGAGATCCGGATCCGGCGAGTAGATGAGATGTTCAACCTTCAGCGCCAGCAGCTCCTGGTCAATGTTGGACGCAGAGGATACCAAGTCTTCGGTCCATACCTCAATGGTCTGGCGGAAGAGCTCGGATGCTTTGTTGACGCTGTCCACCAAGGTTCGCTCCTTGCGGAGCTCCTCCTTCAGCTTGGTCTCCTGAGCCCGGGCAGCGTCGAGTGAATCCTTCAGAGTAGTGACCTTCAGCTCCAGGTCCTCGATGGAGTCCTTGGCGGCCTTCAACTCGTCGCCCCTCTTAGAGAGGCTCACCTGGAGCTCTGAATTTGTGTGGGCGTCCTTCTCGCGCTCCGTGATGAGCGCGGCGACCTTCTCCGCGCTCACCTTCAGCGCCTTCTCCAGCTGAACGACCTTGGCGGCGAGCTCCTTCTTGGCGTTTTCCGCGGCAACCGCGGCGGCTTTCGCCTCCTTCAACTCCCCGCCAAGGGCCGTCTCGCGGGCGGCAAGGTCCTCCTCATGGGAGTCGAGCTCGACCTTCCGCTGCGCGAGCTCTCCTTCTCGCCGGGACAGCTCAACCCCGGCGAGCCGCTGCTGTTCCTCAGCTTCGGCCTTCTCCAGCACCCATTCTTGGTACTCGCCGGCGAGACGCTCGCGCTCCTCCGCCACCTCGCGGAGGGCCGCCTGGTTGGCGGCGCTGAGCTCTGCCGCGCGCTTCTCCATCTCCGCGGCGGCCTTGGCGGCAAGGGCTTCCCGGGAGGCGAGTTTCGCCTGCCTGGCCCGGTAAAGGGCCAGGAGCTGGTGGAGCAGCTTCTCCTCCTCGGGCCCCTCACTCCCGCCGGGCGCCTCGACGATCTTCAGGCCCGCGGAGGCGAGGACTTCTCCGTCAAACGCCTCGCCCTCCGCGGGAGCTCGCGATGAAGACCCCCAAGGCATCTGGATGAAGACGCCGTTGGGGGCCTCAAGGTAGTATCCCTGCTCCTTGTCGGCGGAGGGGTCGGCAGCCGGTGCAGCATCTGATGCTCCCGCCGCCTCCGGGTCGGCGGTGCGGTCGCCGTCCCCCTCCCCGGCCGCTGCGTCCGCAGCCGGAGCGGTCTCCTGCGCGGCCGGCTCGGCGGCTCTCGCCGCGTCTTCAACGACAGGGACGTCGCCGCCGCCGCCCTGCGCGCCCTCCTCGTCCTCGATGTTGAGGACCTCAGTCTCCATCGGCTCGGGAGGAGGAGGATCTAAAAAGAAAAAGAAGAAAAAGAAGTTCAAGTTCAAGCAAAGATCCAAAAAGAGACGAAGCCAAGAAGACAAACTACAGAACATACCTTGGCGGACGTCCTCAGCGGCGGGCTCCCTCGCCGGGGAGCTCGGCCTTGGCGGAGTGGCCGCCCTCGCCGGGCTGCTCGCCCTTGGCGGGGTACTCTGCCTTGGCGGAGTACCCGCCCTTGGCGGAGCACTCTCCCTTGCCGGAGAGTTCTGCCTTGGCGGGGACGGCGGGGCCTGCGGTTCCTCGACGACAGTCTCCGGGCGCTCTTCCCGCTATGGCTCCACCTCTGCACAAATCAAGATAAGAAACGTCAAGATGATGAAAGAAGACGAAATCCTCAAGCGTACCCCGACAAGCGAAAGAATAAACCCCAGACTTACGCTGGGGGCTGCGCTGGGGGCTGCTCCTCGGAGCAGCGCTCGGGTCCGGCAGGCTCGGCTCCGGCACACCTCCTGTCGCCGCGGCGGCTGAGTCTTCCGCGGCCTCGACCACAGGCGCCTTGGCCTTCTTCGCCACGCGCTGAGCCAAGGTCCTGAAATCAAAGCAACAGACAAAGTCAGCATCAACAAAAACCAACACAAAACTCAAGAAGGTGTAAGATCCTGGATCCTTACTCCTGGTCCTCCTCGTCGTCCTCGCTCAGGGCGGAGAAGTCGTACTCCACCGTGGGCGCGTCGGCGCGAGGAGCGGAAGACGAAGATTCCCTCAGGCGCTTGGCGGTCCCGGGGGCTGGGGGCTGCGAAGACCCAGCCCCTGTGGTAGCCGGAGCCCGGGGAGCGGGCGGAGCCGCTGCTCCGCTCCGAGAAGACCCCTGCCGGCTCGGCGCCGGCCTGCGAGGCGCCTCCGTCGTAGCCCGCGCGCGGGCCGCCTCTGCTGTGGCTGGTACGCCGGTCGCCCTTGGCGCGGCTTGGCTCCCCCGGGGAGCTGCCCGGCGAGCTGGTTGTTGCCGGGGCGCTTGCGCCCTCTCTCCCGTCGCCGTCTTGCGGAGACGCTTCGGTGGAGATTGCCTCGGGCTTGCCGGGGGCGGGGAGCTCTCCGACGAGGAGAGGTCGTCGGCGTAGAGCTCCGTGGATCCGCCGGAGTCCTCGGCCTCCTCCTCCTCCTCTTCCCCGGCCGGCTCGCTGGGCCCAGCGCCCTGCGCTGCGGCCTCTTTTCTCTTGGCGCCTCCGCTCCCTCCGGCGCCTCCGCTCCTCGCGGCGCCCCTGTTCCCTCCGGCGGCACCCTCCATTGCCGCGGCCTCGGCCACGATCCCGTGGATCCCGGAGTGCCTCAACGAGGGGACCCCGGCGAGCGCGTCGGGAGGGAGCTGCAGCAGTCTGCGGATCTCCGCCTCCTCCGCCTGGCTGGACGCATCCGCAGCCTCCGCCTCAGCAGGCGTGTACCCGAAGTCTCCTGCCGCTGCGGCTGCAGCGGCCTCCTCAGCTCGAGAAGCCATATAGGCGATCTCCTGGTCGGTGGTGTCCCGCGTGTGCTCCTTGACGTCATTCTTGTTCTTCGCCACCTCCACGAGGTTGTCGTAGAAGTTGAGGACGTCGATGGGCTTGGGCGCGATCCACGTGCGATCCACGCCGTGCGAATCGCACGCGGGCATCATGGCGAGGATACGGTCCCGGACGATGTTGTTGCAGAGCGGCACCACTCCCCGGGGAGCTCGGAACCACTCGGGGTGTGCCGGGTCATACTTGAAGAGTTCCCGGACCATCCCCCTCAGCTCGAGCGTCGTGAAGTTGAAGTTGAGCCCGGGGCGCAGCCTCATTATGTCCGCCGGGCCGCCGTACTCCCAGGCCGGCCTCTTCCTGTCCTAGAGGGAGGCGATGCGGCGGCGAAGGAAGTCTGCGCCCACCTCAGCAACGGACAGCTGTGCCACCCGAAGACGAAGAATCCGGACGAGGGCGATGTCGAGCTTGATGTCGTCCGAGTCTAGCTCGCTCCAGTCCCTGCCGCGCACGATGGGCGTTGTGCGCGGCGCGGTGAAAGCCTGCGGCTGGTCTTCGACGACCCAGCACCACTCCGCGCGCCACTCCTCCCACTTGCCGCGGAGCTCTCCCGACAAGTAAGACCCCTTCTTGTTCAGACGAAAGACCCAAGAAATTCCTCCGGAGAGTGGGGCGTCGGCCTCTGCTCTAGGGGTGAAGAAGTGCCTAAAAAGCGCTACGTTGGGCTGTACTCCTATGAAGTTTTCGCACATATGTGCGAAAACCGCCATGGTGAGGATGGCGTTGGGGGTGAAGTCAAGGAGATGGAGGCCGTAGGTATGCATGACGTCGCAGAAGAAATTCGAGAAAGGAGGACACAGACCGCAGTGGAAGAAAGCTGCGAAGAAATAGTACCCGCCGGGGTAGCTGTCCTTGGCGGCGGCCGGATACGCTCGCGTGCGGGGGTGCGCCTTGGTTTCCTTGGCCCAGAACAAGTAGTACTTGTTCCAGAGCTCCCGCGCGCCGAGCCTCGGCGGGAAGACGAGATGCTGCTTCCGATACGCGGCGAGCTTCGCCGCTTGCTCCGACTTCTCCCTCTTGGACTTCTCCGCCTTCGCCTTGTCGGTCTTTGGGGCCATGGCGGACGCGGCGGAAGGAAGGGGGACGAAGAGCTCGGCGGCGGCGGAGGTGTGGAGGCAGAGCGCAAGAGAGATCTCTGGAGGAAGGAGACGATGCAATGAAAGCGCAAGGAGGGGAACCGCGCCCGCTTCCTCTGCTTTTATGGGGGAGTGGGGGGCGTTTCGCCCTTTCCATTAAGAGATCGTGGGCACGTCCCATCCCACGACGCCGCGATCGACGCGTGCCGTTACGGTGGGGTGCGGCGGATACGGAAGTGGATTCGGCGCGCCGCGGGCCGCAGGTGCCCGTGCACTGTTTTGGGCCTGGCCCAACAGCGCTCGGCACCGTGTGTGGCCCAGGCCCGGGGGCTCCTGTCGGTGTACTAAGGTAGGGGTACCTCAGTACCCCAACTTGTGCACGGGCAGTAGCAGCTTCCTGCGGCAGGGTTTACCGCGTGCTCGCCGGAGACTTTCCTGCTCCTTATTAAGCCATTCAAAAACAAAGTATACAAGACAGAAGATCGAGACCCCGGCAAGAGGAGCTTGCCGGGAAGGCCGTACCAGGCTCAAGACTGCCCCACTAGCACAAGACCCTGGCAAGAGGAGCTTGCCAGGAAGATTAGAAGACACGCCTCGGCGCTATATGCGCCCCGGCAAGGGCCCGGGGGGCGGCAAGCTCCCGGGCCCGGCAAGGTCAAGGCCCCGGCAAGGTGCTTGCCGGGAAGGCTGCGCTGTGTGCCCGCGCTCCAGCTCTTCGGCCCACGCGTCGCCCTGGGGCCTATCCAGGGACGCGTGGCGGATAGCTGTGCAGCCTGGGGGACACGGTGGCACTCCACGGTGGTGGATCCATCGCGGTGGCGGACGGAGACGCTAGGGCGGGAGCTTTTGGGGTCGCCCTTGTCCCCCACTGTTAAAGTAGGTATAGACCACTGTTCCCGCACTGTTACAACTACCACCTCTTTTACGTTTTTACCCCTTTCTCCTACGTTGACACCTGTCGGTGACCCCTTGCACTATAAAAGGAGGCCCATGCACAACGTGAGGGGGGTTCGGAACATAGATCACTCTCACGCTCGGTGTAGCTGCTTCTTCAAGCTCCCGAGCACTCAAACTCAATACACAACTAAGCAGGAGTAGGGTTTTACGCGTCTACCGCGGCCCGAACCTGGGTAAAACTGCCCGCGCGTCCGCTTCGATCTGCTCTTCGTGCTCCCTCCGCCCTCGTACCGCACATACAAGGGGCTCCGGTCCCATAGGTGTTCGTGGCGGACAGTTTCCCCCGACACAGCCATTCCCAACGATGAAGCTCCCGGAGAAGTTTCAGCATCCACAAGGCAAGGCCGCTTGGATATAAACGAGGTTGATTAAATCACCCAAGTAGTACCAAGCTTTATCTTGCCCTCGCCCGTGGTCTTGTAACCTGTATGCCTATATGTATGTACAGTTTACTTTTGCGCTCCTATCTTTATAACATCTAGTGTGCGAATGCCTATTTTTGTTAGGTGTGACTTCCAAAGCACCTCACCGACAACCCCTACAGTTAACACATCTTTTTGCGAGACGTGAGTACCTGTAGCTTTGACCCTGACCCCGTAAAGCGAAACCGACAGTGTAAATGCCCTCGCCATAACCCTATAAATCAGCCAGGCTGATATATATAGGCCACACCGTGAACTTGCCAAGCATCCCTCACCCGGTACTCTCCTCTCACAACCTTTTTCCTTCACTATGCCGATCCTTAGTATTTACCTGAGAACCCCTGAGGCATCCCCCGGTAGTTTCGTAAAGATATTGTGGGATTTTACCTACAGTACCATGAGTGCTACCCGTCCACCCCAGTATGAGCTGCTCAAATCGAGGATCACACCATCCACCTCGAAATATTGGGCAGTGGTACACATCCCACCCGCCAACCCAAACCAAGACCCCACAAAGGTTTCCTTCATGGGGAAATCCATGCCAACTCCACAGATGGCCATAGAGGCTGCCGCTTGTGAAGCGATTGCTCGCCTTCGATTCGCATTACCCTACGCCAGCGAGCGAGGATATTACTAATTTCCAAGCCGCACAGCACCCGGAGAAGCAGCATCTTTTCCTGGTGGGCGTATTGAGAGAGACCCAGTACTAGCCAACCTTACGCAGTACGTCATCGCGCAAGAGCGTTTGACCTAGCAGATAATGGATTATCTCCAGAGCCTCACCGATCTAAATCCTCGAATCGCCGTCGGCAGACCATTGAGGCCCGTGCATGAGAAGCACAATCATCGACTGGTCAACCCACTACCACCGATAGAAGAAGAATGTCCCCCGGCACCAGAGACCTTTTCCCAGGACCCTGTTCATTTACCGTTTATATTTTAGGCGTAACTGCCACGTGAGTGTACCCGTTTCCTTTTACGAGAACTGTATGTTGCATCATGTGTTAAATAAAATCTTTCCTGTGTTGTTGCATCTTGTCCATCTTCTTAGCATAAATTTTTCTTTCATCACACAGCACCACAACAACGTTAATACAACCCCGGCCACTCCACACAGTACACTAAGCTGCTAGTTCGCCTACACCAGCTTCATCACCCACCTCCACGCACACCACAGTCTCTTGAGAAGAAACTCATGGGAATTTATTGGGGCACTAAGTGCCTACCATCTGCTAACCACCTTTAGCCCCTAACACTCTCACCTAATCCCCGTGATCACCGCCACCGCGGAGAGCTAGCACTCGAGCTGCCGCATCACGACGATCGTCGAGGATCATCGCACACAAGAGCACAGATACCCCCAGCAATGCCGCCAACCCCATGTACACGAGGATCATACACCAGTCCGGCATCACCTCCGCCATTAGAGACTCGACCCGAGCTCCTGCAAACACAAATGGAGGAGAGGGAAGAAAGGAGAAGAAGACAGGCCAGGTGAGAGGGAAAGGAAGAAGCTCCACGGCCATTTTATAGCTCGAGATCGGTGTACGGTGGGCGGAGTCCACCAGCGCCACTCGTCGGTCGACCGCCGGTGTTCGGAGGCGAATACGCGAGCAGTGCCGACAGCACGCTGGCCCGCGAAGTGAGTGCACGCTGCACCGGCAGCTAGCACGCCGCGCACTACGGCAGTACGGCCTAGATGCCCTACGAGCTAGTCGTCGCCGGTGGAGAAAGTGCGGGAAAGCGCACGGGAGAGAGGAGGAGAGAGGACCGGAGGAAGAAGAAGAGGCTGACCATGGGCCGAGGTCCCACCTGTCAGCCAGTGAGAGTACTGTGCTCTCGGGTGCAACCAGCGTGTTTGTAAATTTGGAAATTTCCATTTCAAAATTTACTATGTCCCAGAGTAGAAATATCTCGTTTTCCACGACAGTAGATTTTTTCCATGCCACGCCAGTGTTTAACACTGCAGCTTACACCACTGTTTACTCATGCACTGTAATAGCTTGTTGTTTGCATAATTAGAGCAGTAAAAAAAATTTGGTAGCATCTTTTGAGGCAGTAGTAGACCTTATAGCAACCCTTAACAAATCTCGAGGACGAGATTTTTCTTAAGGGGGGTAGTGTTGTAACACCCCAAAAATTTAGCAATGTTTTGTTTATAAAATTTTGCCAATAAAATAAAAAAATTGCCTTCTGCTGAATGTTCCTTTAGAATTCCAGGACCAGTCTTGTTCTGTTATGTTGGAGTTTTTACCCCTAGTAAAAACTTTCCAACTAGTGTTAGATTCTCTCATGCACCCTCTTAAAAACTTTGCTTATATCAGCAGGATTAATTATATTTTTGTTCCCCTAATTATATTCCCATATAAATGGTTAACCCTAGTTTTAAGACCTCTTTTGAAGTACAACTACTTGATAAATTTATTTATAATTTCAACCAAAAATTGGAGATGTCTAGTAATGCTATTAGACCACTTTTATGCAATAATATAATTATTTCATTAAATATTTTGAGCTCCACAACATAATTGCCAATCTGGTTCAGTAGGCCATAATGCACTACAACCCTATTAAATATTCCTGTTTTGCTTCCACCAAAATTATGGGATGTTCATAGCAGTATGTAATTCAACTTTATGCAAAAATCCAGCTTGGTCCTTTGGAAAATTTGAGTGAACCAACCTCTTTTCCATTCTGTTTTAGTTTGGTGTTTTGCACTGCAACCCTAGTCTATTTTGCTCTAGTGCCCTTGAGCTTCCTCATGCTTGTAGTCTCTCTTACAAAACCCTTAAGTCCAGGAGAGTGGGCCTATTGGGATGGTTTTGGTTCATGAAACAATGCTCTGCATTTTCTGTCCAGAACTGAAGATTTGCAAAACTTGCACTAACAAGTTTTAGCTTTTGATGAACCAACCTCACCACCTTCTTACCCATCCAAGGAGACATCCATATGGTAAATTTAGCCACCCCAAGAGTTAGCTAGATGCCTCTGGCATTTTGTCAAACACCCTGAGTGCATGACCATGTTTGGCTTAGTTCCTGGTTCATGTTATGAACTTGATCCACTGTCCAAACCAGCATGTCTTTTGAGTTTATCCTAGCCTATAGCCCCACCCTGCTGACCCCCTTGCAGTTTGGAGCTCCCTAACCTACCTTGGCATATCGCCGAGCACGTTGCGTGCGTGCTCTGGGCGCGCCCAGAGCGCGCGTTTTGCACGTGCGTGCGCTCGGGTCGCCGCGTCGCGCCCCTGGCGCCAACTCACCTGCAGAGCCTCACCCGACCTTATTCGCACCCAGGTACACGCCAAGATGCCCCTGGGTCGCCACAGCGCCGCCGTCAGAGCGCTTTTGGCGGCACGCCGGCGATCACAGTGGCTTTCTGCCACGGTCGGCGCCGCCCATGCCGCGCACGCTCGCCAGCTGCCCCCTGGAGCAGTGCGAGCTCATCCGCGGGCCTGTCCACTAGCTTTCGTCGCTGCCACGTCTCCTGCTGCTACAGATTGGCGGTCGCCGGCGAGCTTATCCCCTGCCGCCACTGAACCGCCATGGCTTGCCTATTTAAAGATGCTCGAACCTCTCCGCAGCATCATACCCTCACTAGACACCCCACAGAGCAGCCCCGTGGCAGCCATTCGCCCCCAGGAAGCTTCCTTCTTCATCTCCGGCGAACACGGCCGCCGTCTGTGCCTCGAGCAATCCGGCGCCACCAGGGCCTCCCCCGCCCGTCCAGCACCACCGTGGCCTTCCCCTCGATCCTGCGGAGCCACCCATCACCTCAGACTCGCTCGGGAACCACTGCATTGCAAAGCCCCAAACCCACCTGAAGCTTCCTCCGCCGTGGAGCTCGCCGCCGGCGAATCCCTCCGTCCCCTCCGACCAGTCGACCACCGGAAGGGCCGCCAAGGAGTCGCGGATCCATTCCCGCACTCAGTCTTCCTCGAGGAGCCTCCGTTCGCTGGTGACGATCGCCGGAGTCCCGCCTCCGTTCGGGCAGAGGAAGAGAAGGGGGGGGACGACTACTCAAACCTGACTAGTGGGCCCCCTGGACCCACTGTCAGCGACCTAGCTTCGCCACCGCACATTTTTAAGTGAAGGCGTAAAGCACAGAGTACGTATTCCCTAGCTCGAAGACGCATTCTCAGCCGAATCGTTTTATTTTCTGTTTTAGTTTAAAAATCAGAATTTGACCAAAGTTTGACTGACTTTATCTTCTAAACTACAGGTCCAAATGAATTGATTCTTTTTCTGCTGTTCCTCAAATTTGGTCTAGTTTATTTTCAAATTTATTTGAAAATTTTCCAGACAAATTTTTTGTGTTGTTGTGATTCTATGTATTAATTTTATATTCTTTTTATTAGGATTTTGAAGAGGGAGAAAACTTCCAAAATTCTTGGAATGCTTTTCTCCTCCCCTCTACTTGAAGGCAAGCATCTTGAACCCCTTTTTGGTACATGTTGTGTGTTGTTTGCTATAACCCAAGAACTCCATTGATATGACAAAATGGAGCATCATTATTTCATGTGGAAATCATAAATCTTGCATCTCAACATGTGGTGAATAAACCTTTTCAGTCACGTATGTGATATTGGTGACAGCCACCACTCCTCATGCCACATATGCCTGTGACAGTTCGGATGGAGTCCGAAGGAAGGTTGTGTTTCGGTGAACCGACCACGTGACTGACATCTCGTTGTGACGAGGATGTGCAGTGAGGCAGCATGTAGCATGAGGGGTGTGACCCTATCAGGGAGCTGTGAGAACATTGTGGCACTAACCATGCAGAGAATACATGAACCTCCCGAGTCAACCATAGATCGAGTCTTGCTCCGGTAACTCCCATACTTGTTTCGTGCTACCACGTGTCCCTGCTACAGGTAGGGTGCGGTTCAGTAAATTTGTCGACCCCTGTTCTATCACACACCATACAGAGAGGCCACGGTGGAAGATACCGGCTGCATCCGGTAGGCAGGCCACCTGGTCCGAGAGCATGGGTGTTTCGGTTGTAGCCGAAGGGGATAGCTTCCCCAGTTTCTTTTCGCGCGCGTTATAAATTGTTGTGATCCCATGCTAGTCGAGGTTGTAGCCTCCCCACTTATAGTTTGGCTTAACTAGTGTCATGGGTGATTCCAGACACCGGTAAGTTAGGCTGGTGTGTGCAGTCAGGTGCGTCTTCAAATTAAAAGACCGTAGGCGGAATTAGTCCAGAGGGGCTATAGAAAATCCGTTATTCGTGGGTAAAGAGTACACCCTCTGCAGAGGTATAAAACCTATTCGAACCATGGTTAAGGACTACAGTCTGGGATGTGACGAGTGTCGGTCTTAGTGTCGGTCTTCGGAGGAGAAACATTTAAGCCAGAACATTATTTGTGACCCGTGACAGGTAGTGATTGTGAGTTATCATCATTATGGACTAACCATTTGTATTCTTTGGAACAATGAGTATCCTTGGGACGGTTCTACCTCCCGGATATTTACCGTTATTTACTTTTCTGTTTATTTACAAAGCCCTTTCTGTGATGTCGCTCAGACGTCCGACTGTGGCATTCTTTTTGTAAGCCCTTTCTGTGATGTCGCTCAGACGTCCTACTGTGCTATTCATTTTATTTATAAGCCCTTTCTGTGATGTCGCTTAGACATCCGACTGTGGCATTCTTGTCTTTCATTTCCTTATAAGCCCTTTCTGTGGTGTCGCTCGGACGCCCGACTGTGGCAAGCTCATTATTTATTTTGTTACTACTTTTTGATTATATATGCCTTTACACTGATGCCCTGCTTAAATTTAAATACTGTCATATTAATATTATCATAGTGATCATAAATCATCCTTGAGCATGCTTATGTCTCACCCATATTCATGATGTTTGCGAGTACATTCAAAGTACTCACCGGCTTGTCCCTGGTTATTGTCTTGGCCAGATTCCTTGCGTGGGAAGGAACGACGTGATGCCACCCCGGAGCCTACACTATTAGAGTTAGCAGCCTCGCGAAGATAGGTGTTATCCCGGTCAGCTGTTCCCGTGGGAAATGGAGTCCTACAGACGTCGACGTGTCACAACCGCTTCCGCCATCATCCACTAGAAATCCCCCGTGTTGTACTAAAAGGGCCAGAATGGTCTTGTACTACATATTTGTACCGCTGCTTGGAATTTTCTATATCAAGAGGTGCCTCATCAGCTAACAGTAATCCTGGGGCTGATGAGCACAAGGGCCAAATTTTGGGAATTTAATACCCCGAAATTCCGGTCCTGACAGTACCTCAGTAGAGAAAGCCGAAAAATGACCGTCATGATCGGCGAGAACCTGGTCTGCAATCCGGTGACTTAGTTTTATACTACTATCGATAGAGATCTACCATGTGTTATACGAAGGGTTGGTTTTTTCGCCCAGCCAGGTGAACTTGGATACCTTAAATGAGGAATATCATATCCACACCAGGGGCTAGTACCTAGCCCCACATGTCAAGCTCCTATGACTAAGTGAAAGCAATAACGCTGCATAGTCTGATTGCCTGGTTTGCTCCGCATACACCTCCTATACGGACCAAGACATTGGTTAAAGAGTGTACATGCATATGACCGAACACCCCAGTACTATGTACATGGGGGCTAAAGCCGACGAGTGGAAACTAATAAAAAATCACACAGGAGGTAAAAGATGCTTATATCATAATAGCGCAAAAGTCATATACATCGGATTCATAAGCCTAAGTCTTTACATCCGGATACAATTACTCGAAGATAATGTTCTCCGAGCACTGGCCTTCCACAAGGCGGGCGCCTTCGATGACGTCCTCAAAGTACTTCTCCGGCTTGCGGTGCTCCTTGCCGGCGGGTGGACCAGCAGTGGCAATGTGCCCCGCATTCATCTTCGCCCAGTGCACTTTCACACGAGCGAAGGCCATCCGAGCACCTTCTATGCAGGCTGAACGCGTCAATGCGTCAATCCGCGGACTCGCCTTGACGAGCCGCTTCACCAATCCGAAGTAGCTACTTGGGATTGGATCACCGAGCCATAGCCAGACTATAAATTCCTTCATGGCCGAACCCGCCATGTTGTGCAGCTCGACCAGCTACTTCATCTAGTCGTTGAGGGGCACCAGATGTTTTGGCGCATAGAACTACAACCAAAACAACTTCTCTGTGTCATTCCCCTCCTGGGCTCAGAAGTACTAGGCAGCGTTAGCACTGCTCCTCGGAAGATCAGCAAACACGCTTGGAGAACTCAACAACCGTGTCAGCCCAAGATACTTCTGCCCTCCAAAGATGCTCTATAAGAGAAATTTCTTACCAGATGCTATCTGTCGTGCCTACTTGATTTCCTCACAGGCGCTGCGCGCCTCGCCTCGCACATCCTGGGCAGTCTTCACTATCGCACTAAGCTCGGATGCCTATTCCGAAGCATTTTTCTCCAATGCCTCACATCTGAGAATGGCAACGTTGAGCTCGACCTCGACTTCGGACACCCGAGCCCGGTGCTTCTCGCACTCAGCCTTTTCGGCCTCTAAATCGATAGCCGCTTTGTTAGCGGCTACCTTGTTTGCCTCAGCCTCCTTCTTGGCCTTGGCAACCTCGCCCTTGAGGGCGTCGAGCTCAGTGGTGCCAAATGTATAATACAGAATACCATATCAGAGTTTATAAACATACTCAATCAATCTTAATTAGTCTTATTGACATCTTACAATCCGCACACCTTGCGTTTCATCTAAACACTGATTGACGTGGTCGAGGTCTGCGTTGGCCAACAAGAGCTTCCGGTTTAGTACGGCAACCTCTGCATCTCGCGCAGATACTGCAACTAGTGAAGCCTGCACAACAGTTTAGCTCCGTAAGTATGCTATACTATTGATACTTCGTCCAATTCTCTCCAGAATCACACAAAGCATCAGGGCTACTGGCTATGTACGTGCGTAAAAAATAATAAAATACTATAAAAAACATTACATTGCTTACCTCAAAGCCTGTTAACATGCTGCTGAAGGCTTCATTCAGTCCGCCCTTGACGGACTGAATCTTCTTCATCGCCGCACCCATCACGGTGTGATGTTCTTCCATGATGGAAGCACTTTGCAGTGCTCCCTCCATAGAATTCGGTGCTTCCGGATTGACTCTGGGCACCGTCACGTCCGCCCCCGCCTAGGGGGTCTGATCTTCGGACCCCAGAGCCGCACTAGGCTCTGGGTCAATGTTCGGGAGGGCCCCGGATTGTTCGGGCCCCCCGTCTCCAGTTTCCATGGGGTTTGTTTCCCCATGGCCAGCGGCGGCCGAGGTATTACCTCCGGTCGCCCCGTCACCTGCCCCGCCCTAATCTCCTTGGGCGACCCGCTTGGAGGACACTTCAGTGTCCCCGCCGATCATGGGCGATGGAGCTCGGACCGGCAGGTCACTCTCCATCTCTCCGGGCGCTAGATAGTTCCCCTCCGATGAGGAGGCATGAGGGTCTTCACCGGGAAGGCTGTAGGCCAGCAGGTGAGAAATACTAAGTAAATGCTAAACAAACAAATGTGGAGCAGTTAATCCGGACAAACTTACGATTCAGGCAGGGGTTTCTTCCTGGGCTTCACCACGAAGCTATGTTCGGACGAATCCGAACTAGCAGCGAGGTTCAGTTTCCTCCGGGGTGCGGCCGTTGTTGGTTTCGAAACCGACGGATCTCGGGTAGGGGGTCCCGAACTATGCATCTGAGGATCGATGGTAACAAGAGGCAGGGGACACGATGTTTACCCAGGTTCAGGCCCTCTCGATCGAGGTAAAACCCTACTTCCTGTTATATTAGTATGATTGGATATGTGTACAAGAGTTGATCTACCTCGAGATCGTAATGACTAAACCCTAGGTCTAGCCTATGAGGATATCATGATTCTCCTCTAGCCTCTATGGACTAAACCCTCTGGTTTATATACACACCAGAGGGGCCTAGGGTTTGTACATATCATCTTGCAGAGGAAGGAAAATCTACACCCGAGCCTAAAACTTGCCATTACAAGAATCCAGGAGCCCTATCCGGATAAGGGAGATGATCTTCTATAATAATCTTCATGGCCCACCAGTCCGGCCCACCAGGAGTTTGTCCGGCCACCTGAGGACCCCCCGATCCAGGACTCCCTAAGTAGCCCCTGAATCTTTCTTCGATGACGATGAGTTCAGCTTCCGTATTGCCTTCGGCATTGCAAGGCGGGTTCCTCCTCCCGAATATATTTTTCTGCAAATAGATGGATTGTGTTCGGCTCTGCAAGATTAGTACAACCCTTAGCCTCGAAGGCAATGCCTTTTAAAGAAAATGAATAATGTGTCTCTACTGACAACTTTTGGGTGAAGCGTCGCGTCCAACCCACTAACATATCGAACCGTTTGATTTGGTCCTAGTTTCGCGTTTCAAGGTATATCCTCATTGACACGTCCCGTCAGAATAGAGATCGTGCCCGCTTATTATGGGATCCTTATCATTGTGACGTGAGCACCCACACCGCGCATTACGCACGACCACTTTGGGAACCGGTGAGTTTAATGGCTAAGGTGGGGGACGCTCTATATTCGCACCGTTATAAAAGGACTCCAATCCCTTTCATCAGCCCCACGCCTTCCTCAAGCTCGAGCTCTCCAATCTCCCTTGCCCCCGTACTCTCATCTCCTGCGCCCATAACTCCTCGTTCCTCAACCACCACTCCCCTTCCCAGCAATGGCTGGATCCGGCGCCACAGGCAAGTGGGAGGCTTCCACGGTCACCGAAAAGACCGTGGAGGATCTACGGAGCGCGGGGTATCTCGCCGGCGACATCGCACACCGAGTCCCCCCCTAAGGGCCAGGTGATTCCCGTTGCTAAGGCGGGCGAGAGGGTAGTTTTCACCTCTCATTTTGTTAGGGGGCTAGGGTTTCCACTCCACCCGTTTGTTCAGGGTCTTTTGTTCTTATACGGGCTAGATTTCCACGATCTAGCCCCGAACTCAATTCTCCACATATCTGCTTTCATAGTGATGTGTGAAGCCTTTCTCTGCATCCCCCCACACTTCGGCATATGGCTTAAGACCTTCAATGTGAAGCCGAAGGTGGTGGACGGGGAACACGCAGAGTGCGGGGGCGCTATGATTAGTAAGCTCCCGAACGCAACTTGGCCCAAGGGCTCGTTCATGGAGACGAACAAGGTCTGGCAGCAGGAGTGGTTCTACATCATCGAACCCCGCGACACCAACTAGGTGGCGGAGCCTGCTTTCAGATCTGGACTCCCAGAGAGGCTAACCTCCTGGATCAAAAAGGGTCTGGACTGGGGGTCGCACACTGAGGTGACGACTCTTGTGACCCATGTGTCCGGCATGATCTCCAAGGGGCACCTGCTCTCCTTCGTGGTCCAGGTGATGCTGACCCGGCTTGTTCTCCCTTGCCAAAGCCGAGATTCCGCCCTATGGGAGTTCGACCCGGCAGGAGACAAGCCGCTGAAGCATCTCTTCGGCTCTATGCACAAAGAGATCTGGAAGCACCTCTTCAAGAGCCAGAAGGAATGGCCCAAAGAGGACGAGGATGCGGGCTTCAGCACTGAAGTTTCCGCCACAGAGGTAATAATGATCCTTGCCGAATACATACTCTTTCCCTTATTTAATGATAATAGGAGTTGGAATTTTTACGTGATATACAGGGCTGGACGAAGAAGGCGTCCAGGATTAAGTGTTCGACGCCTTTGCCCGAAGAGCCAGCACTGCCTCTACTAACGGCAATGCTGTTTCCGGTGCCGTACAAGGCGCTGACCAAGAAGCCCAAGAAGACAAAGGGCAAGGGGGCCAAAGACTGCTCCCGTCCTGTGGGCAAGAAGCCCGAGGACCTCCACATTCTCTCCTCCGAAGAGGCGGAGGAAGATGACGAGGAGGAAGAGGAGGAAGAAGAAATGCCTCCTACACAAGGCAGGGGGAGGAAGAGGGGGGCCGTCACTGACGCGGGCATGACCATGCCCCGGACGAAGCTGAAGCTCGGTGATAGTTCAGATTCGTCCGAACATAGCTTCATGGTGTAGCCCAAGGTGAAACCCCTGTCTGAATCGTAAGTTTGTCCGGATTGACTATTTCACCTTTGTTTATTCAGTATTTATGATACCTACTCAATATTCTTCTCCTGACCTACAGCCCTCCCGGTATAAACCCCGATGTTACATCATCGGAGGGGAACTCTCTGGCGCCCGGGGAGACGGAGAGTGACCCGCCAGTCCGGGCTCCATCGCCCATAATCGGCGGGGACACCGAAGTGTCGTCCCAGTGGGTTCAATCCTCCCAAGGAGATGAGGGTGGCCGAGGGTAATGCCTCGGCGGCCGCTGACCATGGGGAAACGGCCCCCATGGAGACCGAAGACGTGGGGCCCAAACAATCCGGGGCCCCACCGAATACCTTCCTGGAGCCTAGCGCGGCTCCAGGGTCCGAAGAACCAGCTCCTCAAGCAGAGGAGGATACGGCGGCGCCCGGAGTTAATCCAGAGGCGCCGGATTCTATGGAGGGTGCACTGCAAAGTGCTCTCATCATTGAAGAACATCGCACCGTGATGGGTGCGGTGATGAAGAAGATTCGGTCCATCAAGGGCCGACTGAATGAAGCCTTCAACAGCCTTTTAACAGGCTTTGAGGTAAGCAATGTAATGCTTTTTTTATAGAACTTTCATTTATAATGCACATATATAACTAGTAGCCCCTGATGCTTTGTGTGATTCTGAAAAGAATTGGACGAAGTATCCATAGAGTAGCATATTTATAGAGCTGAACTGTCTGTGCAGGCTTCTTTAGTTACGGCAATTGCGCGAGACGCAGAGGTTGCCGAACTAAATCGGAAGCTCGAGATGGCCAATGCGGACCTCGACCGCATCAACCGGCGTTTTGATGAAATGCAAGGTATGCGATTTTTTTATATTTAAATGTCAATAAGACTTAATTGATTGAGTATGAGTACAAACTCTAATATTGTATTCTATATTACACAGTTGGCGCTGCTGAGCTCGAGGCCCTCAAGGGCGAGGTTGCCAAGGCCAAGGAGGAGGCCAAGGCGAACAAGGCGGCCGCTGATAAAGTGGCTGCTGATTTGGAGGCCGAAAAGGCGGAATGCAAGAAGCACAAATCTTGGGTGTCTGAAGTCAAGGTCGAGCTCCAAGATGCCATCCGTAAGTGTGAGGCATCGGAGAAGAAGGCTTCGGAACAGGCGACCGAACTATCTGCGGCAGTAAAGTCTGCCCAGGACGCGCGAGGCGAGGCGCGCAGCGCTTGTCAAGAGATCGAGCAGGTACGACAGATAGCATCTGCTAAGATATTTCTCTTATAGAGCATCTTCGGAGGGCGGAAGTATATTGGGCTGACACGATTGTGGAGTTCTCCAGGAGTGTTTGCTGATCTTCTAAGGAGCAGTGTAGATGCCGCCCAGTATTTCCGTGCCCTAGAGAGGAAAAACACGGAGAAGCTGTTTTGGTCGCAGTTCGAGACGCCAAAACATCCGATGCCCCTCAGCGACCAGATGAAGCAGTTGGTCGATCTGCACAACATAGCGAGTTCGGCCATGAAGGACTTAATAGTCTGGCTATGGCCCGCTGAGCCAATCCCAAGTAGTTACTTCGGATTGGTGAAGCGGCTCGTCGAGGCGAGTCCGCGGGTCAACGCATTAACGCGGTCGACTTGCATAGAAGGTGCTCGGATGGCCTTCGCTCGCGACAAAGTGCACTGGGCAAAGATGAACGTAGTGCATATAGTTACTGCTGGCTCGTCGGCAGGCAAGGAGCACCGCAAGCCGGAGAAATACTTCGAGGACGTCATCGATGGCGCCCGCCTTGTAGAAGGCCAGTGTTTGAAGGATTTTGCCTTTGAATGATTGTATCCGGATGTAAATACTAGGCTTATGAATCCGATGTATATATAACTTTTGCGTTATATATAATATCAGCATCATTTTTACCTCCCGTGTGAGTGTTTATCTAAATCTAAAAGTTTCCAGCGTCGGCTTCAACCCCCAGGTACATAGTATTGGGGTGTTCGGTCATATGCAAATACACTCTTTAACCAACGTCTTGGTCCGTATAGGAGGTGTATGCGGAGCGAACCAGGCAATCAGACTATGCGGCATTACTGCTTTCACTTAATCATATGAGTTTGACAAATGGGGCTAAGTACTAGCCCCTGGTGTGGATAAAGTATCCAATTGCGCCTGGCTGAGCGAAGAACCAACCCTTCGTATAACACTGGGTAGATCTCTATCGATCGTAGTATAAAACTAAGTCACCGGATTGCAGACCAGGTTCTCGCTTATCATGACAGTTAGTTTTCGGCTTTCTCTACTGAGGTACTTGACCGGACTAGCCAGAAGTACTATCACAATAGTTCTCCCTTTACACCCTAGCCGAACTATCGGGAACGTAGGGGTAAGTACAGGAGCCGGGCAACCCAACTATTGACCGAAGACATGATTCAAGACTGATGCATATAATGCAAACATCCAGGACACCGAACACTCCCTATAGGTGTTCGGTCTTTTCAACATATACCAGGGCTGCATGCAGCCCCTGGTAATAAACCTTTATTGACAAGGCACATATGGCAATCTGATGCGAGAAAAGAACATTCCATGGTGAGTGAATAAAACTCTGGATATATATGAATAAAACTGTTCTATTAATATCCCTCTATAGTACGGGGAGCCACAAACTTTTACAGATAATGCCGAGGACCTTTTTTTGGACATTTTACAAGCCAAGAAGGTATATAAGAAAGAGAAAAAAAGGTTTACAGAGGGTCTCAATCAGTAAAAGAAACCATAGTGCGGGTCCCTGCTGCACGTCTGCGCTGTTTTCTCCTTTGTAATGTGTCCTTGAAGGTACGAGTATGATGGCCATCTATAGAAAAAAGAAATAAACCTGGAAACAAAGAAGTTAATCCGGTGTGGCCATAGCAGGTCTGGTTCGTTTAATGAACCAAAAGAAGATAGGTTTAAAGTCTGAATAGGGTCTAGCCGAACTATGGACTATATACAGGTGCCCCCGGTCACCGCCCAAGGAATTTTTAGGGCACAATTATGTACTCGAGGCACATGCGCTATCACCTTATGGGGCGGTCGACGAGGGCATAGCTGTCAATCTTGCTCAGGTTCATCTGAGCTGCCGCACTGAGGCGTGTCCCGGACACGTTTAGCTTTGTCCGCTATTGATACATTATCTGGCTTGAATAGGCCGCATTGTACTTCGGCTGCTAAGGCCGCAGTATCTTCCTCCGTATAGAGAGAGCGCTCCATATTTCCATTGACTGTGATAACGCCGCGTGGTCCAGGCATCTTGAGCTTTAAATAGGCATAATGCGGGACTGCATTAAAGCAGGCGAAGGCCGTCCTTCCGAGTAGAGCATGATAGCCACTTCGGAACAGAGCTATGTCGAAGAGTAATTCTTCGCTTCGAAAGTTGTCGGGAGAGCCGAATACAACCTCCAATGTTAAAGAGCCTGTGCAGCGAGCTTCAACGCCCGGTATCACTCCGTTAAAGGTCGTGCTACTTGGCTTGATTCTTAATGGGTCGATCCCCATTTTGTGGACTGTGTCCTGATATATCAGAGTAAGACTACTACCGCCGTCCATAAGGACTCGTGTTACATGGTATCCATCTATTATTGGGTCAAGCACTAAGGTAGCAGAACCGCCATGCTGAATACTAGTCCGATGATCCCTGCGATTGAAAGTGATCAGACAGGCTGACCATAGGTTGAATTTTGGGGCGACAGGCTCGACGACATAGACGTCTCGGAGTGCGCGCTTGCGCTCCCTCTTTGGGATATGAGTGGCATATATCATGTTCACTGTTTTGACCTCCGGTGGAAATTTATTCCGTCCCCCTATATTCGGCTCGTGAGGTTCACCATCATCTTCGCTCTGAGACTCCTTCCCCTAGTGTTCGGCGTTTAGCTTGCCGGCCTGCTTAAAAACCCAACAGTTACGGTTGGTGTGATTGGCAGGTTTTTCTGGGGTGCCATAGATTTGGCAGGGCCTGTCTAATATCCTGTCCAAACTTGATGGACTGTCTTTGTTGCCTTTAAATGGCTTCTTCCGTTGACCGGGTCTGGAGCCGCTGAATCTGATGTTTACCATTGTATCATCTAGGCTTCCAGGATTGTTTCGACGCTTGTTTTTATTGCGCCGTGGCTTTCCATTGCCGTCCCTGACTTCAGATGTTCTAGGGTCACTCGTGCTGCTACGAGCTAACTAGCTATCCTCACCCGCACAAAAGCGAGTCATGAGTGTAGTTAGGGCTGTCATTCTCTTGGGCTTTTCCTGTCCAAGGTGTCTGGCTAGCCATTCGTCCTGGATACTGTGGTTGAATGCCGCTAAGGCTTCGGCGTCCGGACAGTCGACGATCTGGTTCTTCTTAGTGAGAAACCGGTTCCAAAGCTTCCGGGCTAACTCCCCGGGATGTTGGATGATGTGACTTAAATCGTCAGCGTCCGGGGCCGGACATAAGTCCCTTGAAAATTGGCCCAAAAAGCGTCCTCAAGTTCTTCCCAACTCCCAATGGAATTTTCTGGGAGACTGTTTAGCCAGTGCCGAGCTGGTCCTTTTAGCTTGAGGGGTAAATATTTGATGCCGTGGAGATCATCTCCTCGAGCCATGTGGATGTGTAGAATAAAATCTTCTATCCAGACCGCAGGATCCGTCATTCCATTGTACGCTTCGATGTTCACAGGTTTAACCCCTTTTGGGAAACCATGACCCAGCACCTCATCGGTAAAGCATAGAGTGTCGTGGTTTTGTCACGGCAGATGTCCTAGCATAAGGACTTAGTCGTGGAGCCATTGCTACGGGTTAGCTTAAAGGGGTTAAAGCGGACAAAGGACGCAAGGGATTTTATACTAGTTCGGCCCCTTCGATGAAGGTAAAAGCCTACGTCTAGTTGTTGTGGTATTGCTAGGGTTTCAATGACCAGGGAGCGAATCCGCTTTGCCTGTGTCTCGAGGTGTGTTTTTTGTTGTCCCTGAACCGCCGCCGGGTCGTCCCTTTATATACACAGGATGACGCCCGGCCGGTTTTACAGAATCCCGAGGCCAGCTCATAAACGTGCCCGGCTCGGTCTCTACCTTTCCTATCTTATAATACAAGTTACACACCCCTCCTGGGCTTAACACCTTTTGGGCCCTGGGCCTTTTAGTCTTCCCTATTAAAGCGCCATACTCTATGTCTTGCTGGGCTTTAGTAGAAGTAATTCTTCATAGGCATAAACCGGCCCCTCCTGGGTGGTTTATACCCAATAGTTATATCCCTGACATTAGGCCCCAGATTGATTTGAACTTGTTCATGTCAATCTTCCACACTTCGGGGAAAAGTTGTTTTTCGTGCTTTCAAATGACCTTGTAAACCGCCATGACATCATCTTCTATGACCAGTTTAAACCGCCGTGACGTCACCTGTTCATTAAAAACCTGCATATGCTTTAACCTTTATTTATTAATCCTCCAAAGACCGAGGCGACAGCTCTGCCCTATATCCATTTTTCGGGCGGCTTGATTCCCGTGCCTGTCATTTATCCCTTCATCTTATAAATAGGGCGAGGGATCACTTTCTCTTTCTTCCCCTTGCCTCCTCATCCTTATTCTTCCTCACGCCTCCTCAGTGCCTAAGCACCGCCGTCGCCGTCGACCTTCAATCTGCTTCAACCCAGGCCGCTGCATCAACCTGTTCAGATCAGAGCTTCGTCGGCGCGCCTCCGCATCCGATAGCTCATGTAAGTCCTTTCTTCACTTCTCCTATAGATCTCATTAGGGTTTCTTCCGCGAGTTCATCAAAGCTACTGCGTTGTTCTTCCCTGTTCTTCATCACGACTTCAATGGCAAGTGTAGATCTGACGCTTTTGTCCGCGACTGTAGTGATCACCCTTCTTTCTGCTCATTAACGCGCTTGTCTTTTTTAAAGTAATCCCCCATCTAGGTCTGATGAACTGCTGCGGTACATGTTCAGCTTAAGCCTGAATAGTCCTCAATTTATTGACATGCTGTAGATCCGTAATTCTGTTGTTGATCTGTGAAACTTGTTTTTCCATAACTTTAGATCTGCATCCTTCATACCTTCATCGGCGGTTTACCTTTTAAGAAAATTTTAATCCGGCAGGTAGCATTAGGCCCCGCTTAAACCGCCGTTGCAACCGTGTAATATTTTCAATGTCTAGTTCCGGTTTACTATTGCGTATACCTCAATACCTGTAAATCATGAACCATAAACTGGCTCTTATTTGTAATTTCAGATTTTTCCTTTGAAATGGCAAAGCAAGCCAAGCAATTTTATTCCTGCAACTGGGTTCCATCCCGGGTTACTGAAGAGGAACTGAACGGTTTGGTTGAGGTTGGCGCTTTAGCCAAAAAAGACGTCATCCATTGGAGAATCCCTGGTCCGGAAAACCCATGTGAACCCAAAGATGGAGAAGTAGTTATATTTGTTGATCACTTTGCCCGAGGGTTTAACCCTCCCGGATCGAAATTCTTCCGTGATGTGCTAGCTAGCTTCCAACTCCACCCTCAAGATATTGGACCAAACTCTGTATCCAATATTTGCAATTTCCAAGTATTCTGTGAAGCTTATTTGCAAGAGGAGCCCTTAGTTGAGCTGTCTAGAGATTTTTTCCACTTGAACCGCCGAATAGAGTTTATGGACGGACCCAACACTGAGCTTGGTGGGATGTCCATTCAAAAAAGGAAAGATGTCAGTTTCCCTCACGCCAAGCATCATAGTCATCCGAAAGATTGGAACCAGACTTGGTTTTATTGTCAAGATACATCTCCAGCTGATGAGAATCCTCTGCCGGGTTATCGTCCGCATTGGCTTTCCAACCATCATCCATGTCCCCAACGGCTCAGTGCCCAAGAGTGATCCAAGTATGCCCCACAACTTTCCAAGCTTCAGGATTTTACCGCAAACGGTTTAACAGGCATCGACTTTGTTCGTTGCTGGATTTCTTGGAGCATTTTACCTCTAAGCCAGCGTCCCGGTTTGATGTGCGAGTACACAGGGGACCCCAAAGACCCTCAACGTCATATTGAGACTTTGCTAGCAGAAAATGAAATCAATGAATCTGTCAAGAAGATATTGGATGAACCGGTGGACGTCTGCAACAAAACTGGGTTGGCTCCCTTCTGCGAAATCAATAAACCGCCAGTGGTAAATATCCTTATAACTTTTGCTTTATTTCAATCTGTTAAGCATCCTTTCTAAAGCTCCTCAATTTCTGACAGGATAATGATCCATTCTGGAAGAGGAAACCCCAAGATAAACCGGCAAAGGTATCTTGCCCTAAGACCAAGGCCATCAAGAAGACTGTCAAGAAGAAAACTACTGAAGCATCTGAGTTAAACATGGAGGATGATGAACCGGCCTCAGAGGTAGAACTTGACTCCCTTGGCTCCCTTTTCTTGCACCTCATTGACAATGATTATATTCAGGAAAATGCTGAAGGCAGCCAAGCTGATGGTGTTGAGGTAATTATCCTTTCCTCCGGTTCAGACCCTCCGCCAACACAGAAAACCCGTCATGCAAACCAGAAAGTAAGATTTTCTCACCCTTTAGCTTACTTGGACCCAAACTTTATTTTGAAGAAGCAGCAACATGAAGCTCGCCGCACAACTCGGCACAGCAGCCAAGCAATCACGTCCACTGGTTTACCGAATACTCCGATTCGGAAGCGTCGATCAGAGGTCTTGTATATTCCAGATGTTCTTTATCCCAAAGCGGGCCATTTTCGGCAGCCTCTTAATCCGTCTAATTCAAATTATCAGGACACACGTCATTCATCATCCGGCGAGTCAACAGCCACACAGCTTCCTCCTCTCAAGACCGTTCCTGGGTGAGTTTTTATTTTTCTGTTAACCTTATGTTTAGTCCATGGACTAACTTTTACTTGTATCTTTCTCAGTAGGCCAAAACCCAGTAAGAAGGCCAAATTGAGTAAACCGGCTGATAGTGATGTAAACCCTCAACCGGAGAAGACTCCAGAGCTGGCAGAAGAAAATGTTGACGCCTTGCGCGATGATCCGCCGCCGCCGGATCATGACATTTTTACTGAACAAGAAGCTGCACCAATGGTTCTTGGTGACCAACAGCATAGCCCAGTCTGAGCCAGTAATAACCCGGCAAGCCCTGCCAAAGCTGCTGCTGCTACCACAGATGATGGTATGATTACTGGTTTTGGCCACACTACTCCTGGCGAGCTCGTCGCTTTGTCATAGCATAGCACCAAGGAAGAAGTTTCTGGTATGGACAAGGGCAAGTGGAATGCCGATTTGTCGAGCTATGCCCATCTCAGCGCCCAGGGCCTTCACTCCGGCTATCTAAACCGGCAGTATACAAGCCGTGATTATGAAGCCGGTTTGGTGAAACTTATGAAGGAACGATATGAGGTAACTGCTACTTGATTTCTGCAATATTATTTCTTCCTTAGTCCAATAGCTTGTATCAATTCCACTGTAGCCCCCAAGGGCCGGTTTATCTCTTCAAGATGAACTAGGACTTCAGAACACCAAATTTACAGCTTTTTGCCTGTGTAGCCCCCAAGGGCCGGTTTATCTTTTCATGATGAAACGGGACTTTAGTCCGTAACTTTCCTTTGAGCAATTATGCATTAGCCCCCAAGTGCCAAGTGCATAACTTGTTATGTGCTTGGGACTTTTGTAAAAAATGTCTGATAACTGCAAATATGGATTATCCCCCAAGTGCCAAGTGTATAACTTGTTATGCGCTTGGGACTTTCAATATGATTTACCAATTTATGATGTGTATATTTCTTTATAGGCTGATCTGAACCAGAAGGAATCTCAAGCCGCTGACCTTCAAGAAAATCTGAAGTTCCAACAAATAGCAACCTCCAAAGCCAAGGATGAGATGACCAGCGCTTTGGAAAGCATGGAAAATTGAAAAGAGACTTCCAGAAGGATCGGGCGGATTGGGAGACAGAGAAATCCACTTTGGAGAAAAGAGCTGTTGACACAGAGGCCGCCCTTAAACCGGTGTCAGAACAGCTATCTGGCTTAAAGTGTCAAATAAACGCTATGACCACTGCTGTCTTTGGTAAGCATCCTTACTACAACTCTGAATATATCATCCCCATAAATTGCCGGTGTAATAATGGTTCCACTGATGCAGGAAAGCACACTGCCCATCTAGGCTCTGACATGCAGAAGAAGCTGAAGGCTGCCTATAAACTTATAGAGCAACTTTATACCGGCGCGCAATGAATTATTTGTACTGCCGCTCACATCAAACCGCCCCCAACTTTGATCAAGGAAACCCTGGAGAAGCTGTCAATGCTGCCCGCCCGGTTTGAAGAGCTAAAGAGATCAGTTGCAAGGGCAGGTGCTTTAACTGCACTAACCCGGGCGAAAGCATGTGTACCCGACCTTGATCCGGCTGACGTTGTACATGGCTATCCAAGCTTGAAAGAGGACGGATTAGAATTTACCAATGATGATCTTCGGGTTTTAACGAAGGAAATGTGGCCCTTGGCCAGCAAGTTAGCCGAAGAAGCTGATCTGTCCCACTACCATGTGGTTTATGACGCTGACAACAAACGGGTTAATGCGCCGACTCATGATGTGGAGGATCTCATCCCGCCCGTCCGTAAGCACACTTACGCCCCTGATGTTGACCCGTCCGAGCTTATAAGCGATGAAGCTGTTTCCCAGGCCCTAACTGGGATCAATTGGGCAACCACTGACTTCTAGCTGCTGGGTGAATAAAAGGAGGAAACAGCGTAGGGTGATCCGCAGCCGTCTGGCCGGGCTGGCGAGGGGTCATGAATCGGTGCCGATTTAATCTTCGACATACTGTAATGCTTGATGAGCAACTGTTATTCTTTTGGGCTACAAAACGCATTGTAATAGGCTAGCTGAAAACACTTGGTCTGTTATGCCATCGTGCATATTCCCTTTTCATAACACTGCTTGATCCGGTATCTTTATAATATTTCTGCTTACTCTTCGAAACAACTTTACTTAATCTATTTCTGCATAAGACAAATTAAAAGTGTCCTGGCGGTTCATCGCCGGACGGGTCATAATGCCCAAATACATGACCTAGGTTTATAACCCGGGCTGTCTTTTGAAATAAATAAATATGAAAATATATCATACATGTGATATCAAATTACATCATTGGTTTCACCAACTTTTGTAGTAAGGGTGATAATCCCAAATTGTGAGTATTGATGACTCCTGCAATATTTCGCCGATTTATGATAAAACCATACCGGGTTGTGATAAACACCGGATTAGCTGCAGATGATACTAGCGATTTGTAATCAAACCAGACCGGGTTAATAAACACCGGTTTACTTGATGGTGGTGACTTATAGTCAATCACTAGGCCGAGTTAATAAATATCGGTCTGAAATAAAAATGTGTTGTAAATCGCAAAAGAGAAAGCAACTTATCAAAAAATCATGCGAGGCTTTTTATGGGCTGCCAGGCCTAAATCGAGGCTTTTCATGGGCTGCTAGGCCACTGAGTTAAACCATTTCACGAAGCCTTTTAAGATGGACCTCACATTAACAAATCGTCGTTTTAACGTTGACAAGTTCAGGGTCTGTATAAGATTGACTTGTCAAACGTTCGATGGGTCATACCAGGTTTGCCTGGACGGAGTGACTTACTTGATGCAGGCAGGTTAACCCGGGGTTTTAGGTGTATACACCAGGCTTCCAAGCCGTGATTACAAGGGCCTTAAAAGCTCTTTGCCGCTGTGCGACAAGAGCCCCCAAGTAACATTGTGAGCTGTGCTCAATGAGTGCCTATGTTTGAGTTGTGCCATGCATCAAACTCTCTTTTGCCCCTTATCATCATGTTGGCTTGATAGCTGGATTACCGAAGTAACCAGAACTGTGCTCTTATGACAATATTGGCTTAATAGCAGGTTTAAGAGGGCCATGAGAACTCCGTTTTATACACACAAGCCCCCATGTGATAAGCTCTTATGGAAAAAATAGTAGAGGCCCCGCTTTAACAGGGATGCCGGTTTATTATATTGATCATAATATGTACATCGTGAATATATGTACATAAAGGGAGCCTATGGCTCAGGTGTAGTAAGGCCGAAGATGAGCAATGTTCCACGGCCGTTGGGTCTCCTCCTCCGCGGTGCATGAGTCCTTGTGTTCTCGAATGTCGATGAGGTAGTATGTTCCATTGTGTGGATTCTTGCTAACCACAAAGGGTCCTTCCCATGGCAGGGGTAGCTTGTGCATATCTGTCTGGTCTTGGATGAGCCAGAGCACCAGATCGCCTTCTTGAAACGTTCTGGTTCTAACCCATCGACTATGGTATCAACGCAGATCTTGCTGCTAAATCGCCGACGAGCCGCTGCGATGTCACGTACCTCATCCAATCGGTCAAGTGCTTCTTGTCGTGCCTTCTCGTTATCAGCTTCAACATAAGCCGCCACGCGAGGCGAATCATGACGGATGTCACTAGGGAGAACTGCCTCAGCTCCGTACACCATGAAAAAGGCGTGTAACCCGTAGATCTGTTGGGCATGGTATTGATGCTCCATAATACGGAAGGTAACTCCTCCACCCAACAACCTGGCGTCCTTTGTAAGGGAACCATAAGCCGGGGCTTGATGCCTCTCAAGATCTCTTGATTGGCTCTCTCAGGTTGACCATTAGATTGAGGGTGAGCCACTGAAGATACGTCAAGACAGATGTGCTCTAATTGACAAAATTCTTTCATAGCCCCCTTTGACAGATTAGTGTCATTATCAGTTATAATACTATGTGGAAAGCCAAACCGTAAAATCACCTTCTTGATGAATTGAACCGTCGTTGCTGCATCACACTTGCTGACTGGCTTTGCCTCGACCCACTTGGTAAACTTATCAACCGCCAGTAGAAGGTGGGTCTTCTTATCTGGAGATCTCTTAAAGGGCCCAACCATATCTAGCCCCCAAGTCGCGAATGGCCAAGTAACTGGAATCATCCTCAATTCTTGAGCCGGTACATGAGCACGCCTTGAGAATTTCTGACAGGCATCACACTTTTTGACCAAGTCCTCCGCATCAGCATGAGCCGTTAGCCAATAGAATCCGTGATGAAAAGCTTTAGCTACCAAGGACTTTGAACCGGCGTGGTGACCACAATCTCCTTCGTGGATCTCTCATAGAATCGCACGGCCTTCATCGGGAGACACGCAACGCTGAAACGCCCCTGTTACACTGCAACGATGTAATTCTCCATTGACAATAGTAGTTGACTTAGACCGCCGGACCATCTGCCTGGCCAAGATTTCATCCTTTGGTAACTCGCCTCGGTTCATATACGCCAAGTATGGGACTGTCCAATCTGGGATAGCGTGAAGCGCCGCTACCAACTGAGCTTCTGGATCAGGAACGGCCAAGTCTGCCTCTGAAGGTAATTTAACCGACGGATTATGCAGAACGTCCAGAAAAACATTAGGTGGAACCGGTTTACATTGGGAAGCCAGACGGCTTAATGCGTCCGCCGCTTCATTCTTTCGCCGGTCCACATGGTCCACCTGATAACCTTTGAAGTGTCCAGCGACAATATCCACCTCTTAACGACATGCTACCATGAGCGGGTCCTTGGAATCCCAAGTACCAGATACTTGTTGAGCCACCAGGTCCGAGCCACCAAAGCATTTAACCCAGCTTAAATTCATCTAATTAGCCATTCGAAGACCGTGGAGGAGAGCCTCATATTCAGCTGCATTGTTAGTGCAAGGGAACATTAAACGTAGAACATAACAAAATTTATCACGTCGTGGAGAAGTTAATACGACTCCAGCCCCCGAGCCCTCCAATTGCCTGGATCCATCAAAGTGAATAGTCCAGTATGTGTGATCCGGCTTTTCTTCTGGTGCTTGTAACTCCGTCCAATCATTGATGAAATCCACCAGCGCCTGGGATTTGATTGCCGCACGAGGCACATATTTTAACCCGTGAGGTCCAAGCTCAATGGCCCACTTTGCAACCCGGCCAGTTGCTTATCTGTTTTGGATTATATCTTGCAGAGGGGCAGAGCTGACCACAGTTATGGGGTGACCCTGAAAATATTGCTTGAGCTTCCGGCTTGCCATGAAAACTCCATATACCAACTTTTGCCAATGCGGATACCTCTGCTCTCGCTGATTTAGTAAACCGGCCGTTGAACCGGATATTCCTTCCCCGCCTCCTTGCGCTCCACTACAATGGCGACACTGACAGCCCGGGCATTAGCAGCCACATACAGTAAGAACAGCTCATTATCGACCGGAGCAGCAAGGACAGGCGGTTCCGCCAACTGTTTCTTCAAGTCCTCAAACGCAGCATTAGCAGCATCACTCTAGACAAAATTGTCTCTCTTTTTCATCATCTGGTAGAGCGGGATAGCCTTCTCTCCCAATCGGCTGATAAACCGGCTCAGCGCTGCAATGCAGCCTGCCAGACGTTGAACATCATTGATACACGCCGGTTTAGCTAATGATGTGATAGCTTTGATCTTCTCCGGATTAGCTTCAATTCCCCTATTTGACACCAGGAACCCCGGGAGCTTGCCTGCTGGTACAGCAAAAACGCACTTGGCCGGATTAAGCATCATCTTATAAACCCGGAGATTATCAAAAGTTTCCTTCAAGTCATCTATCAACGTCTCTTTTTTTCTGGATTTTACCACAATATCATCCACATATGCATGAACATTACGCCCGATCTATGTATGAAGACAATTCTGCACGCAACGTTGATAAGTCGCCTGGGCACTCTTGAGCCCAAAGGGCATAGATACATAGCAGAAGGCTCCAAAGGGAGTTATAAAAGTTGTCTTCTCCTGGTCCTTAACTGCCATTTTGATATGATGATAGCCGGAATATGCATCTAGAAAACTTCAACGCTCACAACCCACCGTAGCATCAGTGATTTGATCAATACGGGGGAGAGCAAAAGGATCCGCTGGGCAAGCCTTGTTCAAATCTGTGTAATCAACACACATCCGCTAGGTGCCATTCTTTTTTAGCACTAGCACCGGATTAGGCAACCACTCAGGATGAAACACTTCAACAATAAACCCGGTTGCCAAGAGCCTAGCTACCTCTTCACCAATAGCCTTGCGCCTTTCCTCATTGAAGCGGCGGAGAAACTGTTTGACCGGTTTGAACTTGGGATCGACATTAAGAGTGTGCTCAGCGAGTCCTGTCGGTACACCTGGCATGTCAGAAGGTTTCCATGCAAAGATGTCCCGGTTCTCACGGATGAACTCGATGAGCGCGCTTTCCTATTTCGGATCTAGGTTAGCGCTGATGATAAACTGCTTGGACGAATCGCCAGGAACAAAATCAACTAGCTTGGTCTCATCGGCCGATTTAAACTTCAAGACCGGATCATGCTCTATAGTTGGCTTCTTCAAAGGAGACATATTCGCCGGATCAACATTGTCCTTGTAGAACTTCAACTCCTCTGTTGCACAAACCGACTCAGCATAGGCCGCATCACCTTCTTCACATTCCAAAGCAATTTTACAGCTCCCATGTACCATGATAGTCCCTTTATGACCCGGCATCTTGAGCTACAGATAGACGTAATAGGGCCTCGCCATGAACTTAGCATAAACCGGCCGCCCGAACAAGGCATGATGCTCATCTTCAAAGGTAACCTTCAGATCTATCTTACCGACCGGATACGCCGATTTACCAGGTTCCACGCCATGGAAAACCGTATTGGACGGTCTAAGCTTTTTATCTGTTAACCCCATGCAACAGAAGGTTTCATAATATAGGATGTTGATGCTGCTCCCTCCGTCCATGAGCACCTTAGTGAACTTATACCCCACAACCTGAGGTGCCACCACTAGTGCCAGCTGGCCTGGATTATCAACTCGGGGTGGATGATCCTCACGACTCCAAACAATGGGATGCTCCGACCAGCGTAAATAACGAGGTACTGTCGGTTCAACGGAGTGCACCGCTCTCTTATAAACGTTTTGATCCCGCTTGCACAAGCTAGTTGTGAAGACATGATACTACCCACTACTCAACTGCTTCGGGTTGCTCTGATAACCTGACTGCTGCTGATGATGATTATAACCACCTTGGCTGTTTTGATTGTTGTGTCCATTATGATTCCATGTCCGCCCTGATTACCTTGGAACCCTGAGCCAGATCCACCACCGTGATAGCCCGGCCCTTGAAAACTAGGGCCTGAACTGTCGGGAGGTCCATGATCTTATTGAAAACGATCCAAATTTTTGAACTTCCGCATAATAAAGCAATCCTTCCAGAGGTGTGTGGCTGGTTTTTCCTTCGTGCCGTGCCTAGGGCAAGCCAGATTCAACTGGCGCTCCAGATTGATATTTGATTCTCCGCTCGGTGGGGGCGGCCTACCTGCATTATGCTTACTGATGTATCCTTGGCTCGCCGGATTAGACTGCGGCGCTTTACCGTTCTTCTTTCCCTTTCCTGACTTCTCGTCGTCAGACGCTAGGTCTTTGGTATTATCAGAATCAGCGTACTTCACCAGAGCTGCCATGAGTGTTCCCATGTCCTCGCAGTGATGTTTGAGCCGTCCCAACTTCAGCTTCAGAGGCTCAAACCGGCAATTGCCTTCTAATGTCAAGACTGCTGTGTCCGAGTTGATGCGGTCTGATGAGTGCAGGATCTCGGAAACCCGGCGCACCCAATGACTTGTTGATTCGTTCTCTCCTTGGACACAGGCAGCTAAGTCCACAATTGACATGGGCTGCTTGCATGTATCTTTAAAATTATTGATAAACCGGCGCCTTAGCTCGGCCCACGATCCAATGGAATTAGCTGGTAAACTTTTCAACCAAGTATGAGTCGTTCCTTCCAGCATCATGGTGAAGTATTTAGCACACGTCGCATCATCCACATCCAGCATCTCCATCACCATCTCATAACTCTCAACCCACGCCTCGGGGGATATATTAGCAGTATAATTGCGCACCTTCCGTGGTCCTTTGAAATCTTCAGGCAGCCACACATTACATAAAGCGGGGGTGAGACACGGCACTCCCAAAGAGCTGGAAGAAACTCCTGATTCCATCGTGGTAGTTGGACGAACCGGGGTAAGCTGACGGGCTGTATATTGTGCTGCTAACTCGGCCTCTCGACGCTGTCTACCCTGGTCTACCACATCCTGAGCATTTGCACCTCCACCTGCCGGGTTATCCCCCCGAGGCGGGTTACGGTTCCGCGCACTACTTGATACGGCCGGTTCATCCATATGCCCTGATGTAACTCCGGCTTGGGCGGGGGGGGGGTGGAATGAATACTCTCGCAGCTGTAAGAATAAGCCTGCTGCCTAGTCAAAGTCGTCTCTAGGAACTCCCTAGCCCGTCGCGCCTCCACTGCTATAGGGGATTCTCCTTCAACGGGGAGGGCCGCGACTATGTTATCCAAGGGGTTGGAGTAATTACTCGGAGGCGTCGGTACACGCTGTGATGGAATGATCTGACGAGATGGATCCGTTGCGTGCGGCTAGACCGACGCCCCTGTTCCAGGCACTTCTGCCTAATTTACCACTGGGTGATTGCTGGTTCCTGCTCCTGGCGTATTAAAGAGATTCATTGCCTCATAAACTAGAGGCAGGCGAGACTGGCGCCTTCTCCTCATTACATCATTTGATGCGTTCTGATCCAACAGGAGCCGATAAGCATGAGCATCCAACTCAGCTTGTCTCGCAGCCATCCTGGTGTTTTCAGCTGACAGGTCCACCTTAGCTTGATCTATCTGACCCCATACTTTAGCAACTTTTGCGTCGTGCTGCTCCTTATTGGCATGGCTGACTTCCGCGGTCAACAGCGTTGTCAAAGTGCCGAATAGACCAGACAAGACTTGAGCCGGCGGCTACACAGGGCCTCCTGCTCGAGCTGCTGCTGTCGTCGCCAAACCGGATGTTAATGCTGCCTTAGTCGAAGATTGTTGCACAGGTTGGGATCTGGCCATGAAGACCGCAACCCGGCTTGGCGGATCAAGGGTGTCCGGAATACTTTCACCATCTGAACAGACCCCGGACCGGCCATCCTGCAGTAGGTATAAAGACTCGGTCTCTCTGGTAGATGACTCATTGCCGGAATAAACAACGGTCTCACCGTCAGATTCCGATCTATCCTCAGCTTCCGCTCCGTGGATAACTCCCACAAAGACACGCTTCATGGCGGGCCGAACCCAGGCAGGTCTCGCAAGCTAAGCCGACTTGACGAGGTCGGTGCAGATGTCCGGCTCAGGGCCCGGTTCACCGATCGTGCCAATGAAAATGTGGATGTCGCCGAAGGGGACCCGGTACCCGTACTCGATTGAATCGGCCTCGGGGCCCCAGCCTGCGTCGTCGATGTAGATCTTGCCGTGACGACTCTTAGTCATCCGGCCCATTGCATAGCCCTTGAGTCCTTCAAAGCTTCCCTCTAAGAACTCGAAACCATCGTGCGATAGCCCCACGGTGGGCGCCAACTGTCGTGGTTTTGTCACGGCAGATGTCCAAGCATAAGGACTTAGTCGTGGAGCCATCGCTACGGGTTAGCTTAAAGGGGTTAAAGCGGACAAAGGATGCAAGGCATTTTATACTAGTTCGGCCCCTTCGATGAAGGTAAAAGCCTACGTCTAGTTGTTGTGGTATTGCTAGGGTTCCGATGACCAGGGAGCGAATCCGCTTTGCCTGTGTCTCGAGCTGTGTTTTTTGTTGTCCCTGAACCGCTGCCGGGTCGTCCCTTTATATACACAGGATGACGCCTGGCCGGTTTTATAGAATCCCGAGGCCGGCTCATAAACGTGCCCGGCTCGGTCTCTACCTTTCCTATCTTATAATACAAGTTACACACCGTATGGCAGTTTACATTCACGGGCCCTAACACCTTTTGGGCCCTGGGCCTTTTAGTCTTCTATATTAAAGCGCCATACTCTATGTCTTGCCGGGCTTCAGTGGAAGTAATTCTTCATAGGCATAAACCGGCCCCTCCTGGGTGGTTTATACCCAATAGTTATATCCCTGACATAGAGGGTGTGAAGCTCCTATGTATCTTGCTATATCATGGCGTATGTCCGATGGCTGTGATGTTCGGTATTGACCCCGAACTGGTATGTCATCGCGCGATTGGCTTGATACCACCGTCCTGTGCGGGAGCTCGGTCTCTGGGTCCGAATATAGACTTGGTCTTGCTAGCTCTTTTGTTTAGATCCTCACGCAGATCATGCTTTCGGACTTGGGCTGCACCCTCCTTTCCTTTATGGGGTGGGGCTTGTTCACGCCATTGCTAGTGACTCTATCCTATCCGCAAGGTGGTCGGTCCGGCTTGTTGGCGGTATTATTTTTAGTTGGGACGGGCGCAACGGCCTCGTCGTGAAATTCGGGCAGCAGCTTGCGCTTGGGATAGCCTTTGGTTTGGCCATTAAAGCCATGTTTCTGTTCGGCGTCTAGCACGTCATTCCATCTATCATTGAGCGTGTCTTGTGCAACTCGAAGCTGTCTCTGCTCCTTTTTTAAGCTCCGTGCGGTGGTTATAAGCCGCCGATGGAAGCATTTTTGTTCGGAGGGTTCTTCTGGGATGGTATATTCATCGTCATCCAGGATAGCCTCTTCTTCGGAGATCGGTTCATAGTCACCGTCTACGGCGTCGCTGTCATCGGACTGCGGCTTCCGACTCTTTTCGTCGTCCTCTCGCTCCTCTTGCTCTATCGCTGGGTCTGCGGGGTCTTCGGCTTGTTCCGGAATATCATCGTCATTAGTTACGGTGTTGCTATCCTTTCCTTTACGGGATTTTGTTCGGCGATTTGGACGCCGACGCTTGGGAGGTTCTTTCGGCGGGTTTATCCTCTATGGGATTATTTTCATTGTTGCCTCCCGCCTCTTTGTGTGTATCCACCATATACACGTCGTATGAAGACATAGCTTTCCACCGCCCTATTATGGGCATGCTTTGATCTGTATCTGCTTCAGCTTCGAGGTCCATCCCGTCGAAGTCTTCTGAAGCGTAGTCGAGTAGATCGGTTAGATCTTTAAACATGGCTACCAAGTGGGTGGTGGGTGGGGAACGAAATTCTTCATCCCCTTGGGTATAGCGCGGCTGTTCATCAGCCTCCAGTTCGAACCGGATATAGTGCGGCTGTGTGTTCTCATCCAAGGAGAGAGATCTCAACGACCTTAACATGTCGCCAAGTGGTGAGTGCTGGAAAATATCCATAGCACAGAATTCGGCGATAGGCGCTGATTGGATTTGAGGGGCGCAGTTACACGCAATTCGGAATCAGAGGCCGGAGCTGAGTCCGGGGTTCCGGTAACACATACCCCATCAGTTGGGTCCGTGTGCAGCTCCAACGCCGTAGAGTCAGCGGCTCCCATGGTGGGGTTGAGCTTCCCATCTTCGGGTGATGCAATCCGTTCTGGATCTAGGGATAGAACGGTTACATGTGCTATTTCCTGATCCGATGACAGAGTTAAGTCATGATCATCATGGTGGCAGAGAGGGGTTGCCGCTGGCTCGAATCCGGTGAAGATCAATTCTCCGCGGATGTCAGCAACGTAGTTCAAGCTACCGAATATGACATGATGACCAGGGCATAGCTCTCGATCTGCTCAAGGTGGCCTTCAGTGTTGGGACGAAGCACGAAGCCGCCGAACACGAAGAGTAGGCTGGGAGCGAAATCCCCTCGACGTTGTCGTTGCAGTTGACGACGTGATCCATTAGTCCTTCCGTCGACGGCATAGTGGAACTCTCAATGTAAGCACCAATGTCGATGTCAAAAGCGGTGGATCTCGGGTAGGGGGTCCCGAACTATGCGTCTGAGGATTGATGGTAACAGGAGGCAGGGGACACAATGTTTAGCCAGGTTCAGGCCCTCTCGATCGAGGTAAAACCCTACTTCCTGCTATATTAGTATGATTGGATATGAGTACAAGAGTTGATCCACCTCGAGATCGTAATGACTAAATGTTGGGGAACGTAGTATTTCAATTTTTTCCTACGAACACGCAAGATCTATCTACCAGATGCATAGCAACGAGAGGGGAGAGTGTGTCTATGTACCCTCGTAGACCGAAAGCGGAAGCGTCTAGTGACGCGGTTGATGTAGTCGAACTTCTTCGCAATCCAACCGATCAAGCACCGAACGTATGACACCTCCGCGTTCAGCACATGTTCAGCTTGATGACGTCCCACGAGCTCTTGATCCAGTTGAGCTTCATGGGAGAGTTTCATCAGCACGACGGCGTGGTGACGGAGATGATGAAGTTACCGACGAAGGGCTTCGCCTAAGCACTACAACGATATGACCGAGGTGTGTTTCTGTGGAAGGGGGCACCGCACACGGCTAGAATAATGTTTCTTCTGTGTCTTTGGGTGCCCCCTGCCCCCGTATATAAAGGGGCAAGGGGGAGGGCCGGCCGGCCATGTATGGCACGCCTGGGAGTAGGATTCCTACTCCTAGTAGGAATAGGAACCCCCTTTTCCTATTCCTACTAGGAGTTGGAAAGGAAAGGGGAAGAGGAGAAGGAAAGGACAGGGGGCGCCTCCCCCATTTTCCTAGTCCAATTGGGAACCCTAGGGGGGTGCGGCCAGCCCTATGGGCTGCCCCTCTCTTTCCCTCATTGGCCCACTATGGCCCATACTCCCTCGGGGGGGTTCCGGTAACCCCCTCCGGCACTCCGGTTATACCCGATAACATCCGGAACACTTCGGTGTCCGAATATAGTCGTCCAATATATTAATCTTTATGTCTCGGACATTCCGAGACTCCTCGTCATGTCCGTGATCTCATCCGGGACTCCGAACTACCTTCGGTACATCAAAACTTATAAACTCATAATACCGATCATCATCAAACGTTAAGCGTGCGGACCCTACGGGTTCGAGAACTATGTAGACATGACCGAGACTCATCTCTGTTCAATAACCAATAGCGGAACCTGGATGCTCATATTGGCTCCTACAATTCTACGAATATCTTTATCGGTCAAACCGCATAACAACAGACGTTGTTCCCTTTGTCATCGGTATGTTACTTGCCCGAGATTCGATCGTCGGTATCTCAATACCTAGTTCAATCTCGTTACCGGAAAGTCTCTTTACTCGTACCGTAATACATCATCTCGTATCATTAGTCATTTGCTTGCAAGGCTTATTACGATGTGTATTACCGAGAGGGCCCAGAGATACCTCTCCGACACTCGGAGTGACAAATCCTATTCTTGATCTATGCCAACACCACAAATTCTTTCGGAGACACCTGTAGATAATCTTTATAATCACCCAGTTACGTTGTGACATTTGATAGCACACAAGGTGTTCCTCCGGTATACGGGAGTTGCATAATCTCATAGTCATAGGAACATGTATAAGTCATTAAGAAAGCAATAGTAGTAAAACTAAACGATCATAGTGCTAAGCTAACGGATGGGTCTAGTCCATCACATCATTCTCCCAATGATGCGATCTCTTTGATCAAATGATAACTCATGTCTTTGGCTATGAAACATAACCATCTTTGATCAATGAGCTAGTCTAGTAGAGGCATACTAGGGACATACTGTTTTGTCTATGTATTCACACATGTACTAAGTTTCCTGTTAATACAATTCTAGCATGAATAAAAGACATTTATCATGATAGAAGGAAACACAAATAACATCTTTATTATTGCCTCTAGGGCATATTTCCTTCAGTCTCCCACTTGTTCTAGAGTCAAAAATCTAGATTACAAAGTAATGATTCTAACACCCATGGAGTCTTGGTCTTGATCATGTTTTGCCCGTGGAAGAGGCTTAGTCAACGGGTCTGCAACATTCAGATCCGTATGTATCTTGCAAATTTCTATGTCTCCCTCCTTGACTTGATCGCGGATGGAATTGAAGTGTCTTTTGATGTGTTTTGTTCTCTTGTGAAACCTGGATTCCTTCGCCAAGGCTATTGCTCCACTGTTGTCACAAAAGATTTTCATTGGACCCGATGCACTATGTATCTCACCTAGATCGGATATGAACTCCTTCATCCAGACTCCTTCATTTGCTGCTTCCGAAGCAGCTATGTATTCCGCTTCACACGTAGATCCCGCACGACGCTCTGCTTGGAACTGCACCAACTGACAGCTCCATCGTTCAATAAAAATACAAATCCGGTTTGTGACTTAGAGTCACCCGGATCAGTGTCAAAGCTTGGATCGACGTAACCGTTTACGACAAGCTCTTTGTCACCTCCATAAATGAGAAACATATCCTTTGTCCTTTTCAGGTACTTCAGGATGTTCTCGACCGTTGTCCATTGATCCACTCCTGGATTACTTTGGTACCTCCCTGCTAAACTTATAGCAAGGCACACATCAGGTCTGGTACACAGCATTGCATACATGATAGATCCTATGGCTGAGGCATAGGGAATGACTTTCATTTTCTCTCTATCTTCTACAGTGGTCGGGCATTGAGTCTTACTCAACTTCACACCTTGTAACACAGGCAAGAACCCTTTCTTTGACTGATCCATTTTGAACTTTTTCAAAAACTTTATCAAGGTATGTGCTTTGTGAAAGTCCAATTAAGCGTCTTGATCTATCTCTATAGATCTTGATGCCTAATATGTAAGCAGCTTCACCGAGGTCTTTCTTTGAAAAATTCTTATTGAAGTATCCTTTTATGCTATCCAGAAATTCTATATCATTTCCAATCAACAATATGTCATCCACATATAATATCAGAAATGCTACAGAGCTCCCACTCACTTTCTTGTAAATACAGGCTTCTCCAAAAGTTTGTATAAAACCATATGCTTTGATCACCTCATCAAAGCGTATATTCCAACTCTGAGATGCTTGCACTAGTCCATCGATGGATCATTGGAGCTTGCACACTTTGTTAGCACCTTTTGGATCGATAAAACCTTCTCGTTGCATCATATACAACTCTTCTTTGAGATATCCATTCCGGAATGCAGTTTTGACATCCATTTGCCAGATTTCATAATCATAAAATGCGGCAACTGCTAACATGATTCGGACAGACTTAAGCATTGCTACAGGTGAGAAAGTCTCATCATAGTCAACTCCTTGAACTTGTCAAAAACCTTTCGCAACAAGTTGAGCTTTGTAAACAGTAACATTACCGTCAGCGTTGGTCTTCCTCTTGAAGATTCATTTAGTTTCGATGTCTTTCCGATCATCGGGCAAGTCAACCAAAGTCCACACTTTGTTCTCATACATGGATCCCATCTAAGATTTCATGGCATCAAGCCATTTTGCGGAATCTGGGCTCATCATCGCTTCCTCATAGTTCGTAGGTTCACCATGGTCTAGTAACATGACTTCCAGAACTGGGTTGCCGTACCACTCTGGTGTGGAACATACTCTGGTTGATCTACGAAGTTCAGCAGAAACTTGATCTGTAGTTTCATGATCATCATCATTAGCTTCCTCACTAATTGGTGTAGGAATCACTGGAACTAGTTTCTGTGATGTACTACTTTCCAATTCGGGAGAAGGTACAATTACCTCATCAAGTTCCACTTTCCTCCCACTCACTTCTTTCAAGAGAAACTCCTTCTCTAGAAAGGATCCATTCTTAGCAACAAATATCTTGCCTTCGGATCTGTGATAGAACGAGTACCCAACAGTCTCCTTTGGGTATCCTATGAAGACACATTTTTCCGTCTTGGGTTCGAGCTTATCAGGTTGAAGCTTTTTCACATAAGCATCGCAGCCCCAAACTTTAAGAAACGACAACTTTGGTTTCTTGCCAAACAATAGTTCATAAGGTGGCGTCTCAACGGATTTAGATGGTGCCCTATTTAACGTGAATGCAACTGTCTCTAAAGCATAATGATAACCCACAAGTGTAGGGGATCGCAACAGTTTTCCAGGGTAAAGTATTCAACCCAAATTTATTGATTCGACACAAGGGGAGCCAAGGAATACTCTTAAGTATTAGCAGCCGAGTTGTCAATTCAACCACACATGGAAACTTAGTATCTGCAGCAAGATAGTTTAGTAGCAAAGTAATATGATAGTGGCGGTAGCAGCAACAAAAATAACGATAGTGTTTTCGTAGTTTTAGAATAATAGCAGCGGAAAAATAAATAAGCAACAAGCAATATGTGAAAATATCATAGGCATTGGATCGATGATGGAGAATTATGTCGGATGCAATTCATCATGTAGAAGTTATAACCTAGGGTGACACAGAACTAGCTCCAGTTCATCAATGCAATGTAGGCATGTATCCCGAATATAGTCATACGTGCTTATGGAAAAGAACTTGCATGACATCTTTTGTCCTACCCTCCCGTGGTAGCGAGGTCCTATTGGAAACTAAGGGATATTAAGGCCTCCTTTTAATAGAGTACCGGACCAAAGCATTAACACATAGTGAATACATGAACTCCTCAAACTAAGGTCATCGCCAGGAGTGGTCCCAATTATTGTCACTTTGGGGTTGCCGGATCATAACGCATAGTAGGTGACTATAGACTTGCAAGATAGGATCAAGAACACACATATATTCATGAAAACATAATAGGTTCAGATATGAAATCATGGCACTCAGGCCCTAGTGACAAGCATTAAGCATAGCAAAGTCATAGCAACATCAATCTCATAACATAGTGGATATTAGGGATCAAACCCTAACAAAACTAACTCGATTACATGATAGATCCCATCCAACCCATCACCGTCCAGCAAGCCTGCGATGGAATTACTCACGCACGGCGGTGAGCATCAAAGAATTGGTGATGGAGGAAGGTTGATGATGACGATGGCGGCGATCTCCACTCTCCGGAGCCCCGAACGGACTCCAGATCAGCCCTCCCGGGAGAGATTAGGGCTTGGCGGCGGCTCAGTATCGTAAAACGCGATAATTCTTTCTCTCTGATTTTTTCTCCTCGAAAGTGAATATATAGGATCTGGGGATACGTCGGTGGAGCACCAGGGGGTGCACCCTAGGGGGGGCGCCCCCCACCCTCATGGATAGGGTGTGGGCCCCCTGGTCTGGATCTTCTTGCATGTATTTTTTATATTTTCCAAAATAATTCTCCGTGGATTTTCAGGTCATTCCGAGAACTTTTTATTTTTGCACAAAAACAACACCATGGCAATTCTTCTGAAAACAGCGTCAGTCCGGTTTATTTCCATTCAAATCATGCAAGTTAGAGTCCAAAACAAGGGCAAAAGGGTTTGGAAAAGTAGATACGTTGGAGACGTATCAACTCCCCCAAGGTTAAACCTTTGCTTGTCCTCAAGCAATTCAGTTGATAAACTGAAAGTGATAAAGAAAAACTTTGACTAACTCTGTTTGCTCTTGTTGTTGTAAATATGTAATCCAACATTCAGGTTTTCAGCAATCATCATGAACTAACCACATTCACAATAAATTTCAGGTCTCAAGTCTACTCACATCAATGGCATAATCAACTAGAGAGCAATAATAATAAACCTCAGATGACAACACTTTCTCAAAGCAATCATGATATGATATAACAAGATGGTATGTCGCTAGCCCTTTCTGAGACCACAAAACATAATTGCAGAGTACCTTTAAAGATCAAGGACTGACTAGACATTGTAATTCATGGTAAAAGAGATCCAGTCATGATCATACTCAATGCAAATTAATAGTAATACATGCAAATGACAGAGGTGCTCTCCTACTGGTGCTCTTTTATAAGAGGATGATGACTCTGCATAAAAGTAAATAGATAGGCCCTTCGCAGAGGGAAGCAGGGATTTGTAGAGGTGCCAGAGCTCGATTTTTAAATAGAGATGAATAACATTTTGAGCGGTATACTCTCATTGTCAACATAACAACCAAGAATCTCGATATCTCCCATGCTACGCACATTATAGGCGGTTCCAAAATAGAATGGTAAAGTTTATACTCCCCCAACCACCAACAAGCACACTCCATGGACATCCGAATCCATGGGGTACCGTCCAAACAAGCAACAACCCTGGGGGAGTTTTGTTTAATTATTATGATTTTGAGCATGTGACTGGGCATCCCGATTACCAGCCATTTTCTCATGAATGATGAGCGGAGTCCACTCATCGTGACAATAACCCACCTAGCATAGAAGATATAGACAACCCTAGTTGATACATGAGTTGTTCGAGCATACAAAACATAATTTCATTTGAAGGTTTAGAGTTTGGCACATACAAATTTACTTGGAACGGCAGGTAAATACCGCATATAGGAAGGTATGGTGGACTCATGTGGAATAACTTTGGGGTTTATGGAAGTGGATGCACAAGCAGTATCCCCGCTTAGTACAGGTGAAGGCTAGAAAGAGACTGGGAAGCGACCAGCTAGAGAGCAACAACGGTCATGAACATGCAATTAAATTAATCAACAATGAATGCAAGCATGAGTAGGATATAAATCACCATGAACATAAATATCGTGGAGGCTATGTTGATTTGTTTCAACTACATGCGTGAACATGTGCCAAGTCAGACCACTTGAATCGTTCAAAGGAGGATACCACCCCATTATACCACATCACAACCATTTTAATATCATGTTGGCATGCAAGATAGACCATTATAAACTCTCAGCTAATTAAGCATGGCATAAGCAACTATGATCTCTAATTGTCATTGCAAGCATGTTTCATTCATAACAAGTTGAATCAGGAATGATGAACTATCATATTTACAAAAACAAGAGAGGTCGAGTTCATACCTGCTTTTCTCATCTCAATTAGTTCATCATATATCATCCTTATTGCCTTTCACTCGCATGACTGAATAGTGTGGATAATAATAATAGTGGACATGCATTGGACTAAGCTGGAATCTGCAAGCATTTAATACAAGAGAGAAGACAAGGAAATATGGCTCAAGGTTAAATCAACAATAAAGCATATGAGAGCCACTAAGCATTTTAATCATGGTCTTCTACTCTTAACCCCCAAAGAAAAGAAAAGAAATTATTTACACGGGAAACCTCCCAACAAGCAAAAGAAGAACAAGAAATATTTCTGGGTTTTCTTTTAATTACTACTACAAGGAAAGTAAACTAGCTAGAAGCTACAGCTAATATTTTTTGTTTTTCTTAAGGTTTTTCTAGCACACGAGAAAAATACTAAGAAAAAGAAATTAAACTAAACATGGATGGTACAGTGAAAGAGTGTGAGCACCGACAACTAGAATAAGTGTGTGAACATGAATGTATAGTCGAGGAGAAACACGTACTCCCCCAAGCTTAGGCTTTTGGCCTAAGTTGGTCTATGGCCACGGATCGAAGCTACTCCCTCTAGTGTACTGAGATGTGTCCTCTGGGTGCCACTGGTTGGCAAGCTCATCCAGATCCCACCCATAAACAGACTGGCGGTAAGGATCAAGTGGTGCCTCAGGCTCAGGCTCTGAAGCTTGTGTCTAGCCTTGGTACTTGTAGAAGGCATCTGATGTAACGAGATATATGCATGTAGACAGATCAAACATAGATGGTGCAGGCAAGGTAACAATTTCACAATATTTTTCATCAAACCTTAATTTATAATTAAGCAATATATCCTTGTCTTTAACAATAAAATCATGTGCTACCATGCTCTTGTAGTTTAGATAAACAGGGGCAAGCAATTTTTCCTCCTTCTCATAATCCCTAATAGGTATTCTAGAATGTTCGGCAAGGCGAGAAGCAAAGATGCCTCCAAAGATGGGCCCCTTTGAGCGGTTCAGACTCAGTCATTTAGCAACGACGGCGCCCAAGCTAAAAGTCGTGTCTTGAAAGTTGAAACAGAGCATGGCGTAAAATGACAATATCAGTGGCACTAAGATTCCCACTATTCCTGCGACCAATTAAACATCTACTAGCAAATAAAGGAAAGTAGCACGGAACAGGGAAGTGTATACTAGTGATTCTTGCCCCTGACACTTGTCTAGTTTCCCCTACAGCTATCATGTCAATAAACCCTTCAACGTCTTCACGACGTGGTTCATCAAGTCTACCTCCAAAGGGTATCTTTCATACTTCACAAAATTATAAGAGTGATATCTCCTTAACCTCATCATTTAAACGAAACTCGACTGTAGGTGGCGTTTTCTTAGCATGAAAATGAAAACTTTGCGTGAAAATATTGGTGAGTAAGAGATATTGTTCACGCTGGTCGTAGAGGGAGTCAGTGAGGCCTGCATTATTTGCCAACCAATAAAAGTCTTCGTAAATCCCGGCGGACATCATGAAATCATTACAAGGCCATTCGCATGATCGAACTTCCACCATGCGAGGAAGATTATATTTGGGCTTCTTATTTTCTTCTTTCCTCCTCTCCTCTAAGCTCTTACTGGAGGGGCCCCTCAACAATCTCTTTATCATTTTTCCTTTCTGAAAATTTCTGAAGTTTTTAGTAACTCAAAATAAAAGTTAACCAAACTCAACAAGATTGATAGCAACAACTCCTACTAGTGCCTAGAGACTATATCATGCATTAGAACTACTTGGGACCAAGAAAATTTGACATGCAAGCTCAAGAACAAGGTCACCACAGCAGCAAAAATTTGCAACAAATAAAGCACTAGAACAAAAACTAATTGGACCAATGGATGAGTCACATACCAAGGAACAATCTCCCCCAAACAGTTTGATGAATGGTGCTTTGCGCAAGGAGATCGAAAATGGCAGGAAGATGAGCTAGAACTCGTGCTTGAGCTGATTGGTGATTTTTTTGGGGAGGAAGAAGAAGAGTATGGGTGCAGGAATAAGTGCAGGGGGGCACGTGGGGCCCGTAAGGCAGGGGGCGCGCCCTGGACCCTCGTGGCCAGGTGCTGGCTCCCCTCGCTGTATGTTTTGTGCCATATGTTCTCAAATAATCTAGAAAAAAAATCATATTTCATTTTCAGGGCATTTGGAGAACTTCTATTTTCGGGGTATTTTTTTATTGCACGGGTAAGTCTGGAAACAGACAGAAAAAACTATTTTTGCTTTATTTATCCTAATTAACAGAAAATAAAAGGAGGGTACAGAAGGTTTGTGCTATCTAGATTCACCTATCCCATGCTCGTCAAAAGGAATCCATTAACAAGGTTGATCAGGTCTTGTTAATAAACTCTTTCCGAATAACATGAAACTGGAGAATTTTCGAATAACACTAGGTTACCTCAATGGGGATATGTATGTCCCCAACAATAAGAATATCATATGTCTTCTTGATAGTAGGAAGAGGAAATTCAAAACCTCCAATTGTAATAGTTGAAAATTTTCCAATGTAATTGATACCGTGGACCTGAGCTTGTTTCCTCGGAAAGTGTACCGTATGCTCATTACCATTGACATGAAAAGTGACATTGCCTTTGTTGCAATCAATAACAGCCCCTGCAGTATTCAAAAAGGGTCTACCAAGGATAATAGACATACTATCGTCCTTGGGAATATCAATTATAACAAAGTCCGTTAGAATAGTAACATTTGCAACTACAACAGGTACAACCTCACAAATACCGACAGGTATAGCAATTGATTTATCAGCCATTTGCAAAGATATTTCAGTAGGTGTCAACTTACTCAAGTCAAGTCTATGATATAAAGAGAGAGGCATAACACTAACACCGGCTCCAAGATCACATAAAGCAGTTTTAACATAGTTTCGTTTAATGGAGCAAGGTATAGTAGGTACTCCCGGATCTCCTAGCTTCTTAGGTATTCCACCTTTGAAAGTGTAATTGGCAAGCATGGTGGAAATTTCTACTTCGGGTATCTTTCTTTTATTGGTAATAATATCTTTCATGTATTTAGCAAAAGGATTTGTTTTAAGCACATCAGTCAATCGCATACGCAAAAAGATAGGTCTAATCATTTCAGCAAAGCGCTCAAAATCTTCATCATCCTTTTTCTTGGATGGTTTCGGAGGAAAAGGCATGGGTTTCTGAACCCATGGTTCTCTTTCCCTACCGTGCTTCCTAGCAACAAAATCTATCTTATCATAACGTTGATTTTTTGATTGTGGGTTATCAAGATCAACTGCAGGTTCAATCTCTACATCATTATCATTGCTAGGTTGAGCATCATCATGAACATCATCATTAATATTATCACTAGGTTTATGCTCATTACCAGATTGTGTCTTAGCATTAGAAACAGATACATCATTGGGATTCTCAAGTATGTTAGCTACAGGTTCACTAGAAGCATGCAAAGTCCTATCATTTTTTTCTTTTTCTTCTTATTAGAAGAACTAGGTGCATCTAAATTAGCTCTCTGGGAATCTTGCTCAATTCTCTTAGGATGGCCTTCAGGATATAGAGGTTCCTGAGTCATTCTGCCACCTCTAGTCACAACTCTAATGGCATAGTCATTATTCTTACCATTCAATTCATTGAGCAAATCATTCTGAGCCTTAAGTACTTGTTCTACTTGAGTGGTAACCATAGAAGCATGTTTACTAATGAGTTTCAATTCACCTTTAACTCTAGACAGATAATCACTCAAGCGTTCAATCATATAAGCATTGTGTTCTAATTGTCTACCAACATAAGCATTGAAGTTTTCTTGTTTCACAATAAAATTGTCAAACTCATCTAAGCATTGGCTAGCAGACTTATAACGAGGAATATCACCTTCATCAAATCAATAAAGAGAATTTACCTTTACTACCTGTGTCGGGTTATCAAGACCATGTATTTCTTCAATAGGTGGTAAATTCTTAACATCTTCAGCTTTAATACCTTTTTTCTTTCATAGATTTCTTTGCCTCTTGCATATCTTCAGGACTGAGAAATAGAACACATCTTTTCTTCGAAGTTGGCTTAGGGGCTGGTTCAGGAAGTGTCCAATTATTTTCGTTGGCCAGCATATTATTAAATACTAATTCAGCTTGATCAACTATTCTTTCCCTGAAAACACAACCAGCACAACTATCCACGTGGTCTCTGGAAGCATCGGTTAGTCCATTATAAAAGACATCAAGTATATCATTCATCTCAAGAGGATGATCAGGCAAAGAATTAAGTAATTGGAGAAGCCTCCCACAAGCTTGTGGGAGACTCTCTTCTTCAATTTGCACAAAGTTATATATTTCCCGTAAGGCAGCCTGTTTCTTATGAGCGGGAAAATATTTAGCAGAGAAGTAATACATCATATCCTGGGGACTACGCAAACAACCAGGATCAAGAGAATTAAACCAAGTCTTAGCATCACCCTTTAACGAGAAAGGAAATAACTTAAGGATATCGTAATAACGAATTTTTTCATCGTTGGTAAACTGGGTGGCTATATCATTTAACTTAGTAAGATGTGCCACAATAGTTTCAGACTCAAAGCCATGGAAAGGATCAGATTCAACCAAAGTAATTAACTCAGGATCAACAGAGAATTCATAATCCTTATCAGTAACACAGATAGGTGAAGTAGCGAAAGCAGGGTCATGTTTCATTCTAGCATTCAAGGACTTTTCTTTCAGCTTATCTAATAATTTATTAAGATCATATCTATCATTGCAAGCAAGAAAGTCTCTAGCAGTTTCTTCATCCATAACATAACCCTCAGGAACAACAGGCAATTCATATCTATTGGGAGAAGCTTCATCATCACTTTCATAAATATCATCAGTTTCAATATTTGCATTCTCCCTAACCATAGCAATTTGTTCATCTAGAAATTCACCTAGTGACATAGTATTATTAGGCATGGAAGTAGTTTCATCATACATAGCAGAAGTGGCATCATCAAGAACATACGACATATCAGATTCAATAGAAGGAGTAGGTGTCGCAAGTTTACTCATAACAGAGGGTGAATCAAGTGCAGAGCTAGATGGCAGTTCCTTACCTCCCCTCGTAGTTGAGGCTAAGATCTTGGTTTTTGAGTATTTCAAGTTCTTCATAGTGATCAACAGATATAAATCCCAAGTGACTTAAATAATATAGCTATGCTCCCCGGCAACGGCGCCAGAAAATAGTCTTGATAACCCACAAGTGTAGGGGATCGCAACAGTTTTCGAGGGTAAAGTATTCAACCCAAATTTATTGATTCGACATAAGGGGAGCCAAAGAATACTCTTAAGTATTAGCAGCTGAGTTGTCAATTCAACCAAACCTGGAAACATAGTATCTATAGCAAGATAGTTTAGTAGCAAAGTAATATGATAGTAGCGGTAGCGGCAATAAAAGTAACGATAGTGTTGTTGTAGTTTTTGTAATAATAGCAGCGGAAAAGTAAATAAGCAACAAGCAATATGTGAAAAGATCGTAGGCATTGGATCGGTGATGGGGAATTATGTCGGATGCAATTCATCATGTGGAAGTTATAAACTAGGGTGACACAGAACTAGCTCCAGTTCATCAATGCAATGTAGGCATGTATTCCGAATATAGTCATACGTGCTTATGGAAAAGAACTTGCATGACATCTTTTGTCCTACCCTCCCGTGGCAGCGGGGTCCTATTGGAAACTAAGGGATATTAAGGCCTCCTTTTAATAGAGTACCAGACCAAAGCATTAACGCAAAGTGAATACATGAACTCCACAAACTATGGTCATCACCGGGAGTGGTCCTGATTATTGTCACTTCGGGGTTGCCGGGTCATAACGCATAGTAGGTGACCATAGACTTGCAAGATAGGATCAAGAACACACATATATTCATGAAAACATAATAGGTCCAAATCTGAAATCACGGCACTCGGGCCCTAGTGACAAGCATTAAGCATAGCAAAGTCATAGCAACATCAATCTCACAACATAGTGGATACTAGGGATCAAACCCTAACAAAACTAACTCGATTACATGATAAATCCCATCCAACCCATCACCGTCCAGCAGGCCTACGATGGAATTACTCACGCACGGCGGTGAGCATCATGGAATTAGTGATGGAGGAAGGTTGATGATGACGATGGCGACGATATCCACTCTCCCGAGCCACGAACGGACTCCAGATCAGCCCTCCCGAGAGAGATTAGGGCTTGGCGGCAGCTCCGTATCGTAAAACGCGATAATTCTTTCTCTCTGGTTTTTTTTCTCCCCGAAAGTGAATATATAGGATATGGGGATACATCGGTGGAGCACCAGGGGGCCCACGAGGTAGTGGGGCGCACCCCCCACCCTCGTGGACAGGGTGTGGGCCCCCTGGTCTAGATCTTCTTGCAGGTATTTTCTATATTTTCCAAAATAATTCTCCATGAATTTTCACGTCATTCTGAGAACTTTTTATTTCTGCACAAAAACAACACCATGGCAATTCTGCTGAAAACAGCGTCAGTCCGGGTTAGTTCCATTCAAATCATGCATGTTAGAGTCCGAAACAAGGGCAAAGGGGTTTGGAAAAGTAGATACGTTGGAGACGTATCACATAACCCCAAAACGATAGTGGTAAATCGGTAAGAGACATCATAGACCGCACCATATCTAATAAAGTACGGTTACAACGTTCGGACACACCATTACGCTGTGGTGTTCAGGGTGGCGTGAGTTGTGAAACTATTCCACATTGTTTCAAATGAAGACCAAACTCATAACTCAAATATTCACCTCCACGATCAGATTGTAGAAACTTTATTTTCTTGTTACGATGATCTCTACTTCACTCTGAAATTCTTTGAACTTTTCAAATGTTTTAGACGTGTGCTTCATTAAGTAGATATACCCATATCTGCTTAAATCATCAGTGAAGGTGAGAAAATAACGATACCCGCCGCGAGCTTCAAGACTCATTGGTCCACATACATCAGTATGTATGATTTCCAACAAATCTGTTGCTTGCTCCATTGTTCCGGAGAACGGAGTTTTAGTCATCTTGCCCATGAGGCATGGTTCGCAAGCACCAAGTGATTCATAATCAAGTGATTCCAAAAGTCGATCAATATGGAGTTTCTTCATGCGCTTTACACCAATATGACCTAAACGGCAGTGCCACAAATAAGTTGCACAATCATTATTAACCTTGCATCTTTTGGCTTCAATATTATGAATGTGTGTATCACTAATCGAGATCCAACAAGAATAGACCACTCTTCAAGGGTGCATGACCATAAAAGATATTACTCATATAAATAGAACAACCATTATTCTCAGATTTAAATGAATAACCGTCTCGCAATAAACAAGATCCAGATATAATGTTCATGCTTAACGCTTGCACCAAATAACAATTATTCAGGTCTAAAACTAATCCCGAAGGTAGATGTAGAGGTAGCGTGCCGACGGCGATCACATCGACTTTGGAACCATTTCCCACGCGCATCGTCACCTCGTCCTTAGCCAATCTTTATTTAATCCGTAGTCCATGTTTCGAGTTACAAATATTAGCAACCGAAGCGATATCAAATACCCAGGTACTACTACGAGCATTAGTAAGGTACACATCAATAACATGTATATCACATATACATGTGTTCACCTTGCCATCCTTCTTATCCGCCAAATACTTGGGGCAGTTCTGCTTCCAGTGTCCAGTCCCTTTGTAGTAGAACCACTCAGTTTCAGGCTTGGCTCCAGACTTGGGTTTCTTCACGGGAGTAGCAACTGTCTTGCTATTCTTCTTGAAGTTCCCCTTCTTTCCCTTGCCCTTTTTCTTGAAACTAGTGGTCTTGTTAACCATCAACGCTTGATGCTCCTTTTTGATTTCTACCTCCGCAGCCTTGAGCATAGCGAAGAGCTCGGGAATTGTCTTTTGCATCCCTTGCATATTATAGTTCATCACGAAGCTTTTATAGCTTGGTGGCAATGATTGAAGAACTCTATCAATAACACTATCTTCATCAACTTTGCAACCAAGTTGAGTCATATGATTGTTGTACCCAGACATTCTGAGCAAGTGTTCACTGATAGAACTATTCTCCTCCATCTTGCAGCTATAGAACTTATTGAGAATATCATATTTCTCAATATTGGCATTTTCTTGAAATATTAACTTCAACTCCTGGAACATCTCATATGCTCCGTGACGTTCAAAATGTCGTTGAAGTCCAGGTTCTAAGCCGTAAAGCATGGCACACTGAACTATCGTGTAGTCATCAGACCGCGTCTGCTAGACGTTCAAAGCGTCTACATTAGCGGGAGGGGGCTTGTCACCTAGCGGTGCTTCAAGGACATAATTCTTCTGTGCAGCAATGAGGATAATCCTCAAGTTACGGACCCAGTTCGTGTAATTGCTACCATCATCTTTCAACTTAGCTTTCTTTAGGAATGCATTAAAATTCAAAGGAAAGGTAGCACAGGCCATTGATCTACAACAACATAGATATGCAAAAACTATCAGGACTAAGTTCATGATAAATTAAAGTTCAATTAATCATATTGCTTACAGAACTCCTACTTAGATAGACATCCCTCCGGTCATCTAAATGATCACGTGATCCAAATCAACTAAACCATGTCCGATCATCACGTGAGATGGAGTAGTTTTCAATGGTGAACATCTTATGTTGATCATATCTACTATATGATTCACGCTCGACCTTTCGGTCTCTAGTGTTCCGAGGCCATATCTGCATATGCTAGGCTCGTCAAGTTTAACCCGAGTATTCTGCGTGTGCAAAACTGGCTTACACCCGTTGTATGTGAACGTAGAGCTTATCACACCCGATCATCACGCGGTGTCTCGGCACGACGAACTTTCGCAATGGTGCATACTCAGGGAGAACACTTATACCTTGAAATTTTGTAAGGGAACATCTTATAATGCTACCGCCGTACTAAGCAAAATAAGAAGCATAATAAGATAAACATCACATGCAATCAAAATATGTGACATGATATGGCCATCATCATCTTGTGCTTTTGATCTCCATCTCCAAGGCACCGTCATGATCACCATCATCACCGGCGCGACACCTTGATATCCATCGTAGCATCGTTGTCGTCTCGCCAACTATTGCTTCCACGACTATAGCTACCGCTTAGTAATAAAGTAAATCAATTACATGGCGACTGTATTTCCTACAATAAAGCGACAACCATATGGCTTCTGCCAGTTGCCGATAACTTTACAAAACATGATCATCTCATACAATAACGTATAACTCATCATGTCTTCACCATATCACATCACAACATGCCCTACAAAAACAAGTTAGACGTCCTCTACTTTGTTGTTGCAAGTTTTACGTGGCTGCTATGGGCTTAGCAAGAACCGTTCTTACCTACCCATACAAAAACCACAATGATTTTTCGTCAAGTATGTGTTGTTTTAACCTTCACAAGGACCGGACGTAGCCACACTCGATTCAGCTAAAGTGAGAGACAAACACCCGCCAGTCACCTTTAAGCAACGAGTGCTCATAACGGTGAAACCAGTCTCGCGTAAGCATACGCGTAATGTCGGTCCGGGCCGCTTGATCTCACAATACCGCCGAACCAAAGTATGACATGCTGGTAAGTAGTATGACTATTATCGCCCACAACTCATTGTGTTCTGCTCGTGCATATCATCTACGCATCGACCTGGCTCATGATGCCACTATTGGGGAACATAGTATTTCAAAATTTTCCTACGAACAAGCAAGATCTATCTACCATATGCATAGCAACGAGAGGGGAGAGTGTGTCTACGTACCCTCGTAGACCGAAAGCGGAAGCGTCTAGTGACGCGGTTGATGTAGTCGAACTTCTTCGCGATCCAATCGATCAAGGACCGAACGTACGGCACCTCCGCGTTCAGCACACGTTCACCTTGATGACGTCCCACGAGCTCTTGATCCAGTTGAACTTCATGAGAGAGTTTCGTCAGCACGATGGCGTGGTGACGGAGATGATGAAGCTACCGGTGCAGGGCTTCGCCTAAGCACTGCAATGGTATGACCGAGGTATGTTTCTGTGGAGGGGGGCACCGCACATGGCTAGAACAATGTTTCTTCTATGTCTTTGGGTGCCCCCCTGCCCCAGTATATAAAGGAGCAAGGGGGGAGGGCCGGCCGGCCATGTATGGCGCGCCTAGGAGTAGGATTCCTACTCCTAGTAGGAATAGGAACCCCCTTTTCCTATTCCTACTAGGAGTAGGAAAGGAAAGGGGAAGAGGAGAAGGAAAGGAGAGGCGGCGCCTCCCCCCTTTTCCTAGTCCAACTAGGAACCCTAGGGGGTGCAGCCAGCCCTATGGGCTGCCCCTCTCTTTCCCTCATTCGCCCACCATGGCCCATACTCCCTCGAGGGGCGGGGGTCCGGTAACCCCCTCCGGCACTCCGGTTATACCCGATAACACCCAGAACACTTCCGGTGTCCGAATATAGTCGTCCATTATATTAATCTTTATGTCTCGGACATGCCGAGACTCCTCGTCATGTCCGTGATCTCATCCGGGATTCGGAACTACCTTCGGTACATCAAAACTCAGAAACTCATAATACCGATCATCATCAAATGTTAAGCGTGCGGACCCTACGGGTTCGAGAACTATGTAGGCATGACCGAGACTCATCTCTGTTCAATAACCAATAGCGGAACCTGGATGCTCATATTGGCTCCTACATATTCTACGAAGATCTTTATCGGTCAAACCGCATAACAACAGACGTTGTTCCCTTTGTCTTTGGTATGTTACTTGCCCAAGATTCGATCGTCGGTATCTCAATACCTAGTTCAATCTCGTTATCGGCAAGTCTCTTTACTCGTACCGTAATACATCATCTCGTGACTAACTCATTAGTCAATTGCTTGCAAGGCTTATTATGATGTGTATTACCGAGAGGGCCCAGAGATACCTCTCCGACACTCGGTGTGACAAATCATATTCTTGATCTACGCCAACACCACAAATTCTTTCGGAGACACCTGTAGAGCATCTTTATAATCACCCAGTTACGTTGTGACGTTTGATAGCACACAAGGTGTTCCTCCGGTATACGGGGTTGCATAATCTCATAGTCATAGGAACATGTATAAGTCATGAAGAAAGCAATAGCGGTAAAACTAAACGATCATAGTGCTAAGCTAACGGATGGGTCTAGTCCATCACATCATTCTCCCAATGATGTGATCTCTTTGATCAAATGACAACTCATGTCTATGGCTAGGAAACATAACCATCTTTGATCAATGAGCTAGTCTAGTAGAGGCATACTAGGGACATACTGTTTTGTCTATGTATTCACACATGTACTAAGTTTCCTGTTAATACAATTCTAGCATGAATAAAAGTCATTTATCATGATATAAGGAAATACAAATAACATCTTTATTATTGCCTCTAGGGCATATTCCCTTCACTAAACCCTTGGTCTAGCATGTGAGGATATTATAATTCTTCTCTAGCCTCTATGGACTAAACCCTCCGGTTTATATGAACACCGAAGGGGCCTAGGGTTTGTACATATCATCTTGCAGAGGAAGGAAAAACTACACCCGAGCCTAAAAATTGCCATTACAAGAATCTAGGAGTCCTATCCGGATACGAGAGATGATCTTCTGTAATAATCTTCATGGCCCACCAGTCTGGCCCACCGGGAGTTTGTCCGGCCACCTGAGGACCCCCCGATCCAGGACTCCCTTAGTCGTGCCTGCGTTAGCAGCGGCCCCCCTCTTCGACCCCCTGCCTTGCGCAGGAGGCTCCTCTTCTTCTTCTTCTTCCTCATCATCATCTTCCTCCACCTAGTCAGAGGAGAGTATGTTGATCTCCTCGGACTTCTTGTTCGCGGAGCGAGGGCTGTTTCCCGCCCCTTTGCCCTTCTTCTTGGGCTTCTTGGCCGGCGCCTTGTATCGCCCTGGGACCAGCATCACCGTCAGTTGAGGCGATTCTGGGTCTTCGGGAAAAAGCGCCAGACACTTGATCCGGGTCGCCATTTTCGTCCAAGTATGTATATCACGCAAAAACTCCAATTCCGGTTATCATTAAACAAGGGAAGAGATATATGTTCAGCGAAATTTTCTATTACCTCTGGGGCGGAGAGTGCGGTGCTAAAGCCTGTGTCCTCGGTTTCCGCCGGCCACTCCTTCTGGCTCTTGAGGAAATGCTTCCAGATCTCTTTGTGCGTGAAGCCGAAGAGATGCTTCAATGACTTATCTCCTGCCGGATCGAAATCCCATATGGAGGAGGGATACGTCTCCAACGTATCTACTTTTCGAAACACTTTTGCCCTTGTTTTGGACTCTAACTTGCATGATTTGAATGGAACCCGGATTGACGCTGTTTTCAGCAGAATTGCCATGGTGTTATTTTTGTGCAGAAATAAAAGTTCTCGGAATGACCTGAAAATCAACGAAGAATTATTTTGGAATATATAAAAATACCAGCGGAAGAATCCAGACCAGGGGGGCCACACCCTGTCCACGAGGGTGGGGGCGCCCCCTGGGCGCGCCCCCCTATCTCGTGAGCCCCCTGACACTCCACCGACATCAACCCCAACTCCATATATTCATGTTCAGGGAGAAAAAAATCAGAGAGAAGGATTCATCGTGTTTTACGATATGGAGCCGCCGCCAAGCCCTAATATCTCTCGAGAGGGCTGATCTGGAGTCCGTTCAGGGCTCCGGAGAGTGGAGATCGTCGCCGTCATCATCATCTACCTTCCTCCATCACCAATTCCATGATGCTCACCACCGTGCGTGAGTAATCCCATCATAGGCTTGCGGGACGGTGATGGGTTGGATGAGATTTACCATGTAATCGAGTTAGGTTTGTTAGGGTTTGATCCCTAGTATCCACTATATTCTAAAATTGATGTTGCTCTGACTTTGCCATGCTTAATGCTTGTCACTCGGGCCCGAGTTCCATGATTTTAGATCTGAACCTATTATGTTTTCATGAATATACGTGAGTTCTTGATCCTATCTTGCAAGTCAATAGTCACCTACTGTGTGTTATGATCCGGCAACCCCGAAGTGACAATAGTGGAGACCACTCCCGGTGATGACCGTAGTTTGAGGAGTTCATGTATTCACTAAGTGTTAATGCTTTGGTCCGGTACTCTATCAAAAGGAGGCCTTAATATCCCTTAGTTTCCAATAGGACCCTGCTGCCACGGGAGGGTAGGACAAAAGATGTCATGCAAGTTCTTTTCCATAAGCACGTATAACTATATTCGGAATACATGCCTACATAACATTGACGGACTGGAGCTAGTTCTGTGTCACCCTATGTTATAACTATTACATGAGGAATCGCATCCGACATAATTATCCATCACTGATCGAATGCGTGCGAGCTTTTCACATATTGCTTGTTGCTTAGTTACTTTTCCGCTGCCACTGTTACAATCACTACAAAGCTGCTACCTTACTTTTGCCACTATTACCTTTACTTCCATACTACTTTGCTACTAAATACTTTGCTATAGATATTAAGTCTTCCAGGTGTGGTTGAATTGACATTCAACTGCTAATACTTGAGAGTATTCTTTGGCTCCCCTTGTGTCGAATCAATAAATTTGGGTTGAGTACTCTACCCTCGAGAACTGTTGTGATCTCCTACACTTGTGGGTTATCGAGGAGTCCCGGCTTTGGCAAGGGAGAATAAGCCGGGCCAGCATTACCTGGACCACGGACCAGAGCTGGTGCCCTTTGGAAATCACGCCGGATACACGGCTCTGAAGTGTCGTCACTTCAGTGCGAGACCCCCAGTCCAGACCCTTTTTGGTCCAGGAGGTCAACCTCTCTGGGGGTCCGGATCTGAAAGCAGGCTCCGCCGCCCATTTGGCGTCGCGGGGTTCAGTGATGTAGAACCACTCCTGCTGCCATACCTTATTCGTCTCTACGAATGACCCTTTGGGCTAAGTCGCATTCGGGAGCTTGGTAATCATAGCGCCCCCGCACTCCGCGTGCTGCCCATCCACCACCTTCGGCTTCACGTTGAAGGTTTTAAGCCATAGGCCGAAGTGTGGAGGGATGCGGAGTAAAGTTTCACATAACACTATAAAAGCGGATATGTGAAGGATTGAGTTCGGGGCTAGATCATGGAAATCTAGCCCGTAGAAGAACAACAGACCCCGAACAAAGGGGTGGAGTGGAAACCCTAGCCCCCTAACGAAATGTGAAGTGAACACTACTCTCTCACCCGCCTCTGGGACGGGAATCACCTGACCCTTGGCGGGTACTCGGTGCGCGATATCAGTGGCGAGATAGACCACGCTCCTGAGATCCTCCACGGTTTTTCGGTTACCGTGGAGGCCTCCCACTTGCCTCTGGCGCCGGATCCAGCCATTGCTAATAAGGAAGTGGTGGTTGAGGGACGAAGAGCGGTGGGCGCAAGAGATGAGGATGATGGGGCTAGGGAAGTAGGAGAGCTCGAGCTTGAGGAAAGCATAGGCCTGATGAAAGGGGTTGGTATCCTTTTATAATTATGTGAATACAGAACGTCCCCCCACTTTAGCCGCAAACCTCGCTGGTTCCCAAAGCAGTCGTGTGTAATGCGCGGCGTGGATGCTCACGTCACATTGATAAGAATCCCACAATAAGCGTGCACGATCTCTATTCTGATAAGACGTGTCAATGAGGATATACCTCAAGACGCGAAACTAGGACCAAATAAAACGGTTCGATATGTTAGTGGGATAGACGCGACACTTCACCAAAAAGTTGTCAGTAGAGACACACTATTCATTTTCTTTTAAGAGCCTTGCCTACGAGGCTAAGGGTTGTACTGACCTTGCAGAGCCGAACACAATACACCTTTTTGCGGAAGATATATTCGGAAGAAGGAACCCGCCTTGCAATGCCGAAGACAATACGAAAGCCGAACTCATCGTCATCGAAGTCATGTTCAGGGGCTACTGAGGGAGTCCTGGATAGAGGGGTCCTCGGGAGGCCATATAACTCTTGGTGGGCCGGACTGGTGGGCCGTGAAGATCATAGTCGAAGATCATCTCTCGTATCCGGATAGGACTCCTGTATTTGTATAATGGCAAGTTTTAGGTTCGGGTGTAATCTTTCCTTCCTCTGCAAGATCGTATGTACAAACCCTAGGCCCCTCCGGTGTGTATATAAACCGGAGGGTTTAGTCCGTAGAGGCTAACAGTGAATCTCAAATCCTCATAGGCTAGGCTTTAGGGTTTTGCCAATACGATCTCGAGGTAGATCAGCTCTTGTATTCATATTCATCCATATTAATATAGCAGGAAGTAGGGGTTTACCTCGACCGAGAGGGCCTGACCCTGGGTAAACATCGTGTCCCTAGCCTCCTGTTACCATCGATCCTCAGACGCATAGTTTGGGACCCCCTACCCGAGATCCATCGGTTTTGACACCGACACCATCTGCCTTAACCCTACAGGCATTCCGACTGGGAAAGCATCCTAGTTCGCATGTTCGTCTCAAGGAACACTTCTTCAAATTCATGCTCTTCCATGCCTGACCAATTAAATAACCACTGGCAAGCCAATGAGTACTTTGAATGTACTCGCAAGCAACCCATGATTTGGTTCAAGGTAACAATGTAAGTTGTACAACAAGTAAGCAACCTAGCTTCAAGCTAGTTGAGATGTCATATCAACTTGTGAGATATCGTAACGCCCAAGATGCGTTTCTATCTCGATCACTAGATAAAACTTGTGATTGAGGCACAACCGCATTTCGGGCGCTTAGCAAGATGGATATCATTACATCGTACCATTACATACATACATGGGGGATACATACAAGTCATATGAATACAACATCATCATATACAAGACATCCGACTACGAATGCAAACAAGAAAAGCACAACGACATCCATCGTGTTATCCCAGGCTGTCGACCACGAACCTAACCCAAGACTGACGAAGCAGAAGAAGAAAAGAACTCCAACACAAGTACATCGCTCTCACGTCAAGTCATCGGAAACCTGCACCTGCAACTGTTGTTGTAGTATCTGTGAGCCACGAGGACTCAGCAATCGCATAACCATGGGTATCAAGACTAGCAAAGCTTAATGGGTATGGAGAGGTTAAGTGGTGAGGTTGCAGCAGCGGCTAAGCATATGTATGGTGATTAACTTACAAGTACAAGAATAAGATGAGCATCTACACAAATGGTCGCAAACTAGTAATGATCACTAAGAGATCCTAAACTACCTACGAGTCAAACATAACCCCACCGTGTTCCCTTCTCAAAGTGAAAAGAGACGGTCACTGTTACTCACGCGGTTGTGTGTTTTATTTCGAATCCTCTGTCAAGTTTTCTACAACCGAACATTAACAAATTCCAATCTGCCACATAACCGTAGGCACGGCTTTCGAAAGATCATAACCCTACAGGGGTGTCCCAACTTAGCCCATCACAAGCTCTCACGATCAGCAGAGGTAAAAATACCCCATATCTTAGGGACAGCCCGATCAGACTCGGAATCCCGGTGCACAAGACATTTCGACAATGGTAAAACAAGTCCAGCAAGACCTCCCAGCGTGTCAACACCCTGATAGTAGCCGCGCGTGAAGGAAATATGCCCTAGAGGCAATAATAAAGTTGTTATTTATATTTCCTTATATCATGATAAATGTTTATTATTCATGCTAGAATTGTATTAACCGGAAACTTAGTACATGTGTGAATACATAGACAAAACAGAGTGTCCCTAGTATGCCTCTACTAGACTGGCTCATTGATCAAAGATGGCTATGTTTCCTAGCCATAGACATGAGTTGTCATTTGATCAACGGGATCACATCATTAGGAGAATGATGTGATGGACTAGACCCATCCGTTAGCTTAGCACTATGATCGTTTAGTTTTACTGCTATTGCTTTCTTCATGACTTATACATGTTCCTATGACTATGAGATTATGCAACTCCCGAATACCGTAGGAACACCTTGTGTGCTATCAAACGTCACAACGTAACTGGGTGATCATAAAGATGCTCTACAGGTGTCTCCGAAAGTATTCGTGGTGTTGGCATAGATCAAGACTAGGATTTGTCACTCCGAGTGTCAGAGAGGTATCTCTGGGCCCTCTCGGTAATGCACATCATAATAAGCCTTGCAAGCAAATGACTAATGAGTTAGTCACGAGATGATGTATTACGGAACGAGTAAAGAGACTTGCCGGTAACGAGATTGAACTAGGTATAGAGATACCGACGATCGAATCTCGGGCAAGTAACATACCAATGACAAAAGGAACAACGTATGTTGTTATGCGGTTTGACTGATAAAGATCTTCGTAGAATATGTAGGAACCAATATGAGCATCCAGGTTCCTCTATTGGTTATTGACCGGAGATGAGTCTCGGTCATGTCTACATAGTTCTCGAACCCGTAGGGTCCGCACGCTTAACGTTTGATGACGATCGGTATTATGAGTTTATGAGTTTTGATGTACCGAAGGTAGTTCGGAGTCCCGGATGAGATCACGGACATGATGAGGAGTCTCGGAATGTCTGAGACATAAAGATTGATATATTGGACGACTATATTCGGACACCGGAAGTGTTCCGGAAAAGTTTCGGATTTAACCGGATTGCCGGAGGGGTTACCGGAACCCCCCACGAGGGGGGATGGTCCATAGTGGGCCTTGAGGAAAGAAGAGAGGCAGCCCATAGAGGCTGGCCGGCGCCCCACCAGGGAATCCGAGTTGGACTAGGATTGGGGGGCGCCACCTCTCCCTCTCCTTCCTTTCCCCCTCTTCCTTCTTGGTGGACTCCTACTAGGAATAGGATTGCAATCCTATTCCTAGTAGGATTGCCTCCCTGGCGCGCCATAGAAGGGCTGGCCAGCCCCTCCCCTTGCTCCTTTATATACGGGGGCAGGGGGCACCCTAGGACACACAAGTTGATCAGTTGATCTCTCCCAACCATGTGCGGTGCTCCCCTCCACAGAAACACACCTCGGTTATACCGTTGCAGTGCTTAGGCAAAGCCCTACGCCGGTAACTTCATCATATCCATCACCACGCCGTCGTGCTGACGAAACTCTCCCGTGAAGCTCAACTGGATCAAGAGCTCGTGGGACGTCATCAAGCTGAATGTGTGCTGAACGCGGAGGTGTCGTACGTTCGGTACTTGATCGGTTGGATCGCGAAGAAGTTCGACTACATCAACCGCGTCACTAGACGCTTCCGCTCCCGGTCTACGAGGGTACGTAGACACACTCTCCCCCTCGTTGCTATGCCTCTAGTAGATAGATCTTGCGTGATCGAAGGAAAATTTTGAAAATACTACGTTCCCCAACAGTGGCATCATGAGCCAGGTCTATGCGTAGATGATATGCACGAGTAGAACACAATGAGTTGTGGGCGATACTAGTCATACTGCTTACCAGCATGTCATACTTTGCTTCGGCGGTATTGTGAGATGAAGCGGCCCGGACCGACATTATGCGTACGCTTACGCGAGACTGGTTTCACCGTTATGAGCACTCGTTGCTTAATGGTGACTGGCGGGTGTCTATCTCTCTCACTTTAACTGAATCAAGTGTGGCTACGCCCGGTCCTTGTGAAGGTTAAAACAGCACATATTTGATGAAACATCGTTGTGGTTTTTGTATGCGTAGGTAAGAACGGTTCTTGCTAAGCCCATAGCAGCCACGTAAAACTTGCAACAACAAAGTAGAGGACGTCTAACTTGTTTTTGCAGGGCATGTTGTGATGTGATATGGTCAAGACATGATGAGATATACGGTTTTGTATGAGATGATCATGTTTGTAAAGTTATTGGCAACTGGGAGGAGCCATATGGTTGTCGCTTTATAGTATGAAATGCAATCGCCATGTAATTGCTTTACTTTATCACTAAGCGGTAGCGATAGTCGTAGAAGCAATAGTTGGCGAGACGACAATGATGCTACGATGGAGACCAAGGTGTCGCGCCGGTGACGAAGGTGATCATGACGGTGCTTTGGAGATGGAGATCAAAAGCACAAGATGATGATGGCCATATCATGTCACATATTTTGATTGCATGTGATGTTTATCTTATTATGCTTCTTATTTTGCTTAGTTCGACGGTAGCATTTTAAGATGATCCCTTACTGAAATTTCAAGGTATAAGTGTTCTCCCTGAGTATGCACCGTTGCGAAAGTTCGTCGTGCCGAGACACCACGTGATGATCGGGTGTGATAAGCTCTACATTCAAATACAACGGGTGTAAGCCAGTTTTGCACACGCAGAATACTCGGGTTAAACTTGACGAGACTTGCATATGCAGATATGGCCTAGGAACACTAGAGACCGAAAGGTCGAGCGTGAATCATATAGTAGATATGATCAACATAAGATGTTCACCATTGAAACTACTCCATCTCACATGATGATCGGACATGGTTTAGTTGATTTGGATCACGTGATCATTTAGATGACCGGAGGGATGTCTATCTAAGTGGGAGTTCTTTAAGTAATACGATTAATTGAACTTTAATTTATCATGAACTTAGTCCTGGTAGTATTAGCATATCTATGTTGTAGATCAATAGCTCGCGATGTTGCTCCTCGTTTATTTTTTATATGTTCCTAGAGAAAACTAAGTTGAAAGATGTTAGTAGCAATGATGCGGACTTGTTCCGTGATCTGAGGATTTTCCTCATTGCTGCACAGAAGAATTATGTCCTTGATGCACCGCTAGGTGACAGACCTATTGCAGGAGCAGATGCAGACGTTATGAACGTTTTGACAAAAGCTCGGTATGATGACTACTTGATAGTTTAGTGCACCATACTTTACGGCTTAGAATCGGGACTTCAAAACTATTTTGAACACCACGGAGCATATAAGATGTTCCAAGAGTTGAAATTAGTATTTCATACTCATGCCCGTGTCGAGAGGTATGAGACCTCTGACAGTACTTTGCCTACAAGATGGAGGAGAATAGCTCAACCATTGAGCATGTGCTCAGATTGTCTGGGTACTACAATTGCTTGAATCAAGTGGGAGTTAATCTTCCAGATAAGATAGTAATTAACAAAGTTCTCTAGACACTATCACCAAGTTAGTAGAACTTCGTGATGAACTATAATATGCAAGGGATGACAAAAGTAATTCCCGAGCTCTTCACGATACTGAAATCGGCGAAGGTAGAAATCAAGAAAGAGCATCAAGTGTTGATGGTTAACAAGACCACTTGTTTCAAGTAAAGGGCAAAGGGATAGAAGGGGAACCTTAAGAAGAATGACAAGTAAGTTGTCACTCCAGTGAAGAAACCCAAAGCTAAACTCAAGCCTGAAACTAAGTGCTTCTACTGCAAAGGAAATGGTCACTGGAAGTGGAACTGCCCTAGATACTTGGTGGATAAGAAGGATGGCAAAGTGAACAAAGGTATATTTGATATATAGATTATTGATGTGTACTTTACTAGTGTTCATAGCAACCCCTGGGTATTTGATACCAGTTCAGTTGCTAAAATTAGTAACTCGAAACAAGAGTTGCAGAATGAACAGAGACTAGTTAAAGGTGAAGTGTCGATGTGTGTTGGAAGTGGTTCCAAGATTGATATGATCATCATCGCACACTCCCTATACTTTCGAGATTAGTGTAGAACCTAAATAAATGTTATTTGGCATTTGCGTTAAGCATGAATATGATTTGATCATGTTTGTTGCAATATGGTTATTCATTTAAAGTCATAGAATAATTATTATTCTGTTTACATGAATAAAGCCTTCGATGGTCATACACCCAATAAAAATAGTTTGTTGGATCTCGATCGTAGTGATACACATATTCATAATATTGAAGCCAAAAGATGCAAGGTTAATAATGATAGTGCAACTTATTTGTGGCACTCCCGTTTAGGTCATATTGGTGTAAAGCGCATGAAGAAACTCCATAGTGATGGACTTTTGGAATCACTTGATTATGAATCACTTGATGCTTGCGAACCATGCCTCATGGGCGAGATGACTAAAACTCCGTTCTCCGGAACTATGGACCGAGCAACAGATTTGTTGGAAATCATACATCCTGATGTATGTGGGCCAATGAGTGTTGAAGCTCGCGGCGGGTATCGTTATTTTCTGACCTTCACTGATGATTTGAGCAGATATGGGTATATCTACTTAATGAAGCACAAGTCTGAAACATTTGAAAAGTTCAAAGAATTTCAGAGTGAAGTAGAGAATCATCGTAACAAGAAAATAAAGTTTCTACGATCTGATCGTGGAGGAGAATATTTGAGTTACGAGTTTGGTCTTCATTTGAAACAATGTGGAATAGTTTCACAACTCACGCCACCCGGAACACCACAGCATAATGGTGTGTCCGAACGTCGTAACCGTACTTTATTGGATATGGTGCGATCTATGATGTCTCTTACCGATTTACCAGTGTCGTTTTGGGGTTATGCTTTAGAGACAGTTGCATTCACGTTAAATAGGGCACCATCTAAATCCGTTGAGATGACACCTTATGAACTATGGTTTGGCAAGAAACCAAAGTTGTCATTTCTTAAAGTTTGGGGCTGCGATGCTTATGTGAAAAAGCTTCAACCTGATAAGCTCGAACCCAAGTCGGAGAAATGTGTCTTCATAGGATACCCAAAAGAGACTGTTGGGTACACCTTCTATCATAGATCCAAAGGCAAGATATTCGTTGCTAAGAATGGATCCTTTCTAGAGAAGGAGTTTCTCTCGAAAGAAGTGAGTGGGAGGAAAGTAGAACTTGATGAGGTAATTGTACCTTCTCCTGAATTGGAAAGTAGTACATCACAGAAAATTGTTCCAGTGATTCCTACACCAATTAGTGAGGAAGCTAATGATGATGATCATGAAACTTCAGATCAAGTTTCTGCTGAACATCGTAGATCAACCAGAGTACGTTCTGCACCAAAGTGGTACGGCAACCCAGTTCTGGAAGTCATGTTACTAGACCATGATGAACCTACGAACTATGAGGAAGCGATGATGAGCCCAGATTCCGCAAAATGGCTTGAGGCCATGAAATCTGAGATGGGATCCATGTATGAGAACAAAGTATGGACTTTGGTTGACTTGCCCAATGATCGGCAAGCCATCGAAAATAAATGGATCTTCAAGAGGAAGACCGACGCACACGGTAATGTTACTGTTTACAAAGCTCGACTTGTTGCGAAAGGGTTTCGACAAGTTCAAGGAGTTGACTACGATGAGACTTTCACACCTGTAGCGATGCTTAAGTCTGTCTGAATCATGTTAGCAATTGCCGCATTTTAGGATTATGAAATATGGCAAATGGATGTCAAAACTGCATTCCTGAATGGATATCTCAAAGAAGAGATGTATATGTTGCAACCAGAAGGTTTTGGCGATCCAAAAAGTGCTAACAAAGTGTGCAAACTCCAGCGATCCATCTATGGACTGGTGCAAGCATCTCAGAGTTGGAATATACGCTTTGATAAGTTGATCAAAGCATATAGTTTTATACAGACTTGCGGTGAAGCCTGTATTTACAAGAAAGTGAGTGGGAGCACTACAGCCTTTCTGATAAGTATATGTGAATGACATATTGTCGATCAGAAATGATGTAGAATTTTCTGGAAAGCATAAAGGAGTGTTTGAAAGGAGTTTTTTCAAAGAAAAACCTCGGTAAAGCTGCTTACATATTGAGCCTCAAGATCTATATAGATAGATCGAGACGCTTGATAAGTTTTTTCAATGAGTACATACCTTGACAAGTTTTTGAAGTAGTTCAAAATGGATCAGTCAGAGAAGGAGTTCTTGCCTGAGTTGTAAGGTATGATGTTGAGTAAGACTCAAAGCCCGACCTCGGCAGAAGATAGAGAAAGAATGAAGGTCATTCCCTATGCCTCAGCCATAGGTTCTATAAAGTATGCCAGGCTGTGTACCAAACATGTTGTGTACCTTGCCATGAGTTTGAGGGGGAGGTACAATAGTGATCCAGGAGTAGATCACTGTACAGCGGTCAAAATTATCCTTAGTAACTAGATGACTAAGGAAATGTTTCTCGATTATGGAGGTGATAAAGAGTTCGTCGTAAAGAGTTACGCCGATGCAAGCTTTACACTAATCCAGATGACTCTAAGTATCAATCTGGATACATATTGGAAGTGGGAGCAATTAGCTAGAGTAGCTCCATGCAGAGCATTGTAGACATAGACATTTGCGAAATACATACGGATCTGAATGTGACAGACCCGTTGACTAAACTTCTATCGCAAGCAAAACATGATCACACATTATTACTCTTGTGTATTAATCACATAGCGATGTGAACTAGATTATTGACTCTAGTAAACCCTTTGGGTGTTGGTCACATGGCGATGTGAACTATGGGTGTTATTCACACAACGATGTGAACTATCGGTATTAAATCACATGGCGATGTGAGCTAGATTATTGACTCTAGTGCAAGTGGGAGACTGAAGGAAATATGCCCTAGAGGCAATAATAAAGTTGTTATTTATATTTCCTTATATCATGATAAATGTTTATTATTCATGCTAGAATTGTATTAACCGGAAACTTCATACATGTGTGAATACATAGACAAAACAGAGTGTCCCTAGTATGCCTCTACTAGACTGGCTCATTGATCAAAGATGGCTATGTTTCCTAGCCATAGACGTGAGTTGTCATTTGATCAACGGGATCACATCATTAGGAGAATGATGTGATGGACTAGACCCATCCGTTAGCTTAGCACTATGATCGTTTAGTTTTACTACTATTGCTTTCTTCATGACTTATACATGTTCCTATGACTATGAGATTATGCGACTCCCGAATACCGTAGGGACACCTTGTGTGCTATCAAACGTCACAACGTAACTGGGTGATCATAAAGATGCTCTAAAGGTGTCTCCGAAAGTATTCGTGGTGTTGGCATAGATCAAGACTAGGATTTGTCACTCCGAGTGTCGGAGAGGTATCTCTGGGCCCTCTCGGTAATGCACATCATAATAAGCCTTGCAAGCAAATGACTAATGAGTTAGTCACGAGATGATGTATTACGGAACAAGTAAAGAGACTTGCCGGTAACGAGATTGAACTAGGTATAGAGATACCGACGATCGAATCTCGGGCAAGTAACATACCGATGACAAAAGGAACAACGTATGTTGTTATGCGGTTTGACCGATAAAGATCTTGATAGAATATGTAGGAACCAATATGAGCATCCATGTTCCGCTATTGGTTATTGACCGGAGATGAGTCTCGGTCATGTCTACATAGTTCTCGAACCCGTAGGGTCCGCACGCTTAACGTTTGATGACGATCGGTATTATGAGTTTATGAGTTTTGATGTACTGAAGGTAGTTCGGAGTTACGGATGAGATCACGGACATGACGAGGAGTCTCGGAATGTCCGAGACATAAAGATTGATATATTGGACGACTATATTCGGACACCGGAAGTGTTCCGGAAAAGTTTCGGATTTAACCGGATTGCCGGAGGGGGTTACCGAAACCCCCCACGAGGGGGGATGGTCCATAGTGGGCCTTGAGGAATGAAGAGAGGCAGCTCATAGAGGCTGGCCGGCGCCCCACCAGGGAATCCTAGTTGGACTAGGATTGGGGGGCGCCACCTCTCCCTCTCCTTCCTTTCCCCCTCTTCCTTCTTGGTGGACTCCTACTAGGAATAGGATTACAATCCTATTCCTAGTAGGATTGCCTCCCTGGCGCGCCATAGAAGGGCTGGTCGGCCCCTCCCCTTGCTCCTTTATATACGGGGGCAGGGGGCACCCTAGGACACACAAGTTGATCAGTTGATCTCTCCCTACCGTGTGCGGTGCTCCCCTCCATAGAAACACACCTCGGTTATACCGTTGTAGTGCTTAGGTGAAGCCCTGCGCCGGTAACTTCATCATATCCGTCACCACGCCGTCGTGCTGATGAAACTCTCCCGTGAAGCTCAACTGGATCAAGAGCTCGTGGGACGTCATCAAGCTGAACGTGTGCCGAACGCGGAGGTGCCGTACGTTCGGTACTTGATCGGTTGGATCGCGAAGAAGTTCGACTACATCAACCGCGTCACTAGACGCTTCCGCTTCCGGTCTATGAGGGTATGTAGACACACTCTCCCCCTCGTTGCTATGCATCTAGTTGATAGATCTTGTGTGATCGTAGGAAAATTTTGAAAATACTACGTTCCCCAACAGCGTGTATCTCGTCTCATGCCACGTCCGGATGGGAAAAGCTACGGTAGAACCAGAACCTTGAGTTGCCTCAAGTCGGCCCCGCAAGCTGCCCGTTTGGGACCAACACCATCAGCATTGGCCCCCTGTTATGTAGAATTAAGAACCCGGGGACGCGACCCCCTAGGCAATTTAATTAATTAATTAAGTTTTTATTATGTGGCAAATTAAAACCAATGTTGGGCCTTGCTGGAGGAGTTTTATTCAAAGCGAACTGTCAAGGGGTCCCCATATACCCAACTGCGTTAGGAACGCAAAAATCAAGGAACATAACACCGATTTATCGGTTCTTAAGGCGGCATGAGTGGAACAAAACACCGAGCAAAAGGCCAAGCCTTCCACCCATTGCCAAGTATATATGTGTATTAATTATAGTAATAGATATTGTGATATTCCAACAACCAAGATCCAACATGGAGCAATCTTCATCTTCACCTGCAACTAACAATGCTATAAGAGGGGCTGAGCGACCGGTAACCTAGCCAAACAACGGTTTGCTAGGATGGTGTCAAAGGTTAGAGGTTTCATGGCAACAACGAGAGGCTGACGAACAAATAGTGGGTAGCGTGACATATAGCGATAGCATCGAGACAATTAGCATAGCAATGAACGCTCATCTTCCCTAAGATCCCGCTCGGAAGAAGAACGAGTCCATGAAGAAGACGAAGAAGAAGCCACGTAGACGAACCAAGCGTAGTCGAACGAATCCTCACGATCGCAACAAAATAAACACTAACGAGAAGAAGCAAGCAACACGGTAAACACACCACACATAAACAAGACATGATACTCAACCAAGTATGATGCATGAAAAGGCTACATGATGCAAAACATGGCAAGGGATGATGCATACAAGACCACACAACAAAGCAAGTTTAAATGAGGCCGGAAAAAACGTATAACAATTCCGGTAAGTCCTCATATGCAAATTTCGAAATTGGTCCAGATCTGAACAAACATTAAGTTCAAGTTGTTAAACAGCAAGTTAACATGCACCATGATGATCTACTCGAAATTCTAGTCAAGTTACATATAAAGTTTATTTAATTCGGAGCTACGACCTAGAAGATATGAGCAAAACAAGTTAAGCATGATAAGGATGCAAGATGTATTCAAACAACAAGCAAACACACTCCAAACATGTAAACAACATGATATTATGCATCTACATGCAAAAACACACAAGTTTCATATAGGACACGCTCAAAACGGAGCAACGGTTCAACACATACACATGAAACAAGATATAACAACAAGTTGTCCAAAAACAACAACATGGCACTTTGCAATCATCAAAACAACATGCTACATGAACATCTCATGGCATCAAAGGGCATGGCAAGCATTTACATGTCAAGCACTACAAGCATGATCGCTGAGCTACTACCAAACACCACTAGAACATGCTCAAAACATCATGGCAAGATTGCAAAAAATAATAGATTCACGGACTTGGTGAAATAAACTAAACATGGCAGCAACAACGACAAGTAGGCATGTTTGCAAGCTTGTGCAAATCATCTCAAAGCATATCATGGCATGTGTATATAATCAACAGCAAGAAGGCATGTTTATGAAGCTACTAATGGCAAGAACATGGTCATAGGATGCATAGAACACTAGCTATTCACATGGCAAAACTGAACTTACTGATAACAGGCTGACAGAAATATTTTATAGCAATTTGAAAGCATGAAACCAACAAGCTACAGCAGGCCATATTTGCAAACAAGGGCATGAATAGATAGAGCATAACATGGGCATCAAGACATGGTCATTGGACATACTAAAACATGCAAGGATCTGAGTGAGGCATCAAGCAAACATGGCATCACAATATAATAGTTTCAGACTTAGCAGTTTTCAACAGGTCATAGAAATCAGCAACAACGAGTAGGTCACTTTGCAAGCTTGTTGCACTCACCACAAGGCATAACATGAAAAACTAATTACACCACAGCAAAGATGACATGATTGTGCTTCTAAAACATATTGACATGTAGCTCAAACAAAAATCACACATAAAGATATGAAAAAGACAAATCAGCATCTTATAACAAGTTTCAGCATTTAACAGCCAAATTCACTTTTGCAACCGGGATAAACATGCCAATATGGCACCTAACATGAATGCAACAGCCACCATCATGTAGAGCACTTCACAATGAACATTTTGACATATCATACACTCCATTTGGACCAACATGCATAAAGTTACACCATGTTAAACATGCATACATATTGTTGGCAGACAATAAGGACTTAACAACAACATCACATAGCAGTTTTGCAACGAAGATTAAGACATGAATATGAACAGTAACATGCATGCAAATGCAACTAACATGTAGAGCACTTCGAGACGAATATTTTGATATATCATACACGTGAAACGGAGCACTGAGCACAAAGTTAGGGCCCACACAATAATGCAACAAAATGCTAAAAACCTCACGGACTTAGACGAATTTTTATACCCTCGGGGCCAAACTGGGCGGACATTGTCCGAAAAAGGCCGGACGTATCCGGGCTTGGGCGTGCGGGGTCCACCTGGCAGTGGCACGGCCCGAGGAGGAGGTCAGACATGTCCGGGCCCTGGGCGGACACGTCAGATGCGGCTAGCGCGCGGGCCCACACAGCAGGGACACGAGGAGGAGCCATGGCCGAGGTGACCGACGAAGACGACGCGAGGAGGTGACGGCGAGGCCCCCGGCGGTGAGGACGACGGCAGGTGGGCGCGGAGGGGTCGAAGGAGGTAGATCCGGCGACCTCCGGCTGGATCTGGCCGGAGGGGCGGCGCGCTGGCCGGTGTGGAGGAGAGCAGGGGCGAGGCGGCGGAGCGGTGGCTGGAGGCGGCCGGCCGGCGCGCGGGGGAGGGCTCGATGGAGCGGGCTAACGACGGCGGCGTCGAGATGCGCCGAGGCGACGGGGCAGGGGGTCGCTGGGGGGGAGTGCGGTGGCGTGGTCCGGCGACCGGCAGCGGAGGAACACGGCGGCGGGCGGCGCAGACGCAGAGCGAGCGTGGAGGAGAGGTGCGGGGGAGAGGAGCGGGACGGTTCGGGCCCGAGGCCCTGATCGGGCCCTGGCGGGCCTGCGCCCAGGCCAGGCGGGCTGGCGGCGGTGGGAGAGGGGTTGGGTGACGTGGCTGGCTGGGGTTGTTGGAGACGGCGGCTGGGTGGCGGCGCGGCCCGTCTGGAGGCGCCAAGTGGCGATGGAGTGGTGGCCAGGTGCTGAATCCGGTGGGGAGGCGGCTGACGGTGGGAGGTTGCGCGGATTTCGAGGAGGAAGGAGACTAGGGGTAGGGGAAGACTAGGATGCCCAAAAATGGCATGGAGAGGTGTTTAAATAGGGTAGGGGGTCTAGGTTTAGGGATTTTGGGGTGATTTGGATCATCGGATCGGGATCCGACGGCTCCGAGCGGAGGGGGTTTAGGCAGGCCTAGGAGGTGGGCTGGGTAGAAAGGCCAAGGGCTGAGAGGAGATGAGAGAAGAGAGGCCCGCGGGGGTTTTCGGAGAACGAAAACGTCTGTCGTTTTATCCGGCGATATTGCCGCTATAGTTTAACGGTTGGGCTATCAAACGAGTTCCGAATGCGACGAAATTTGACAGACGGTCTACCTACAATATTATAAGACCGCACGTCAGGTTTCACCCCATTCCGAAAACATTTTCCGGCCACTTATAAAATAAATATTCGGAGGTGTCGCGGGCTCGTGCGAGTATGTCTGGGCTCAGAACGAACAACGGAGAGAACGTGGAGACTCGGATGGATGCAAGTTTTGAAAACCATGCAGATGAAATGCACATGATGACATGGCAAAGTGCAACACGCACGTAGATGACATGGCAACGACAGCGAATAACCGGCTGACACCTAGCGCATCGGTCTCGGGGCGTCACAAATATGCATCAATGAACTTGGGTAACCTTGAGAACAGGTTACAGATATCAACATAAATAGAGTTTGAATCAATGCCAGCTCATTCAACACGTCAAGTAACGACCTTGACACAAATAGTACTCTTCCACACACATATGCACCAAGATTTGTAAAATTTCTAGACATAGTTTAAGTAGCGCCTCCCAACTGTCCATGATCGTGGACACGACTATTCGAATAGTTTGACACTCTGCAGAGGTTGCGCACTTTACCCATAAGATCCGGGAAGCTTTCCTGTCATTCACGATCCCGGAGTACCTCAAGTACTCGAGGGAAGCACCCCGATCATTACCTTTCCCTAGACGATACTAACATAGGGTCCACTCGATGATACACGGCCCTCGTGTATAAGCAAAATATCGCGGGACTCTGCTCTTTCATATTATCACACATACACGAAGGGACCAACGGTGTGTCCGGTGCCCTGTGAAAACTGTCATGGCCGCCTATCCAAGCGCGACCCCGTCCCAAAAGTGACCTCAAGTCACCCCCGTCACTAGTAATGTGGGCACCATGCTAATATCAGCCTAAGTAATCAATAATGCCCCGTCCCATAAAGGGGTAGAGTGGTTGCACATGTTTGGTTGGGACGGTAATCACACATAAATCTAATCCATCATTTTACACACACGCCAAAAGCTCTCTTCGGTACACCACTTCTTCCTCAAGCGGTGACCTAGGTTCAACATCACCCACGAGCATTAGGGGCACCCGATGGGGTTTTCGAAAGAATGTAACCATGAAGAGTTCATGGTACACATACAACATTATGCATCAACAACTAGTCTTTTGACATTGCATTCATGCACAAGGTAAAATTATGAGTAAGGGTATGCATCATGTGGTGGTTCACAACAAGTTCACCACCGCCACTTTTCATCATCATGCATCCGGAAATAAAAGGGGTACCGATGAACAAGAGGGGTGTCATGGTCAAAGGGCTGCTTGCCTTGATTGGCTTGGTCTTCAAAGTCTTCAAATCCTTCCCCTTCTTCTTCTCCAGCAACTTCATCAAATACGGGATCTAATCGTCGCAAGAAAATAACGGAAAAATAAGGCAATAATAAAAACAGAAAAGTCAAAGTGCTCAGGAAAATGTCAACCTATTTTTGTAAAATACTAGGAGGAAAACTAAGAAGGGTAAAATTCTTAGTTTTGGATTTGGAGTTGCAGAACAGGATGGATGGATTTTCAAACAGAGACTTTTATTGTTTAAATTTGAATTTGAATTTGAATAGTATAGAAAAAGTTCATGAATATGTATGAAAGTCACACCATTTAATAGGTGGGAATATTACAAGATTTGTGGAATTGGAATTATTTGATTTGGACAATTATTTAAATTTGTGGAATTATTTGAAAATTAACAGAAAAGAAAAAGGAAAAAAGGCCACTGTGCAAACTTGTCCAGAACAACCACAGTGCATGGGCCCAGAGGCAATTCGGCCCGGGCGAGCCGAGCGGCGCGCGCGCGCCAGGTTTAATCTCGACGGGCGGGGCCCAGGCGCTAGTAAGAGAGAGATAGGGAGAGAGAGGAGAGGATGACAGGCGGGGCCCGCCTGTCATCCCTAACCCGAGACCAGACGGCCGGCGAGCTCACCGGCGACGATGCAGGGCACAACGAGGCGAGTGGAGGGCAGGGTTGGACTCAGCGCGGAGTCGCCATTCGGGTGGTGGTGGAGGTGGTCGCTAGCCTAGGCTTAGCATGGTGGATGTCGTTCTGCTTCCTCTTCATCGATCATAGGATTGGTTCCGAGTCGGTAGCCTCGGCTTAGCATGGTGGATGTCGTTCTTGTTTTTCGTTTGTTTCATCCGCAGTCGGATTCTGTTCTCATGTATGATGTTTGCTATGTATTGATGTATTCATGTGGCGAGTGTATGCCTTTGTATGTATCCCCTTTGTGTTGTACTTGGTATGATGTAATGATATCCATCTTGTAAAGCGTCTTCAATATGCGCTTCAATCATTGTTTGAACCTCCAAATTCCTTGAGGATATAACCACATATTGGGCGTGACAACTAGATGCATGCAACCAAACAATTTACAGATGTTACTTACACGCATGTATTTCCTCAACTAGCCTCAGTTGAGCCAGGCTGAGCTAGCTAGGCTGCAGCAAGAAAAGAAGCAAACACGCCCTCGAATTGTCCCTACGAGCCATCCAACACGGTACCCGTCAGTCCGCGGATGCCCCCACTTGTTCGAAATCCGGCATACTAGACGCAATCCGGAGGAGGTATGCGGTCGTTCACACCGCCGCCACTTACGCGTTCAACACCCCGGTCCCACCCAAAAACATTTCCATGTACGCGCCCTCACCCGCGTGACTGCACCTCCACTCCTCACTCTGCATTCATGCCGGTCCAGAGCAGACGCGGCCGGTTACTGGAGCTGGCAGCACACCGGCCCAAAGCGCCGCCTGCGCGCATCCCGTCCTCTCCAATATCGGAGAGGCATGACCGGACAGGATGTGATGACTATCCACCGCAGTTAAACCGGTTGCATGTCCGTCTGCCTGTCGGCATTAACCAAGCATGACAGCCGACAAAACCCACTCCAACGCCCGCATTGAAACAACCCACCACTTGGAGTGGCCGGTGACCGCTACTTATATGTGGCCACGTCTGACATGATCCACACTGCACCAGGTCTCCATTCCTCCTCCGCGCATCACCTCCTCCATGACCACAAGCTCTAGAGTGATGTGGGAGAGCCTCTCAACGAAGCAGAAGCACGAGTTGTCCGCCCTTGCGGCCGACTGACAGCCTGTCGTACAAGACGGACCGAGGCCGGATTGGAGGCAAGCTCGCTGGAGGTAGCGACAACGACCTGGCAATGAAGGAGACGTACTACGATGAGCTGGTGCACGCGCCTGCTGTGGTTCATGCAGCTTCACCATGGAGAAGGCGCAGATGCACTTCAACGCCGTCAAGGCGGAGAAGCTGCCGACGCCGCTAGCGTTGGCGTTCCTGCTGGCGCTGGAGGAGCGGTGCTACAACGTCACCCTCCTCAAGCATGACCAGCTGGCGAAGGGCCAAATGCACGGCGAGTTCGCGAGCAAGGTCATGGTGGCTATGGCCGCGGAGGACTCGAACTTTATCGACAAGCAGTGGGCACATTACGAGGCCGCGCGCGACGCTCACGCCGGCTACAACAGGAACGTCGGCAATACCACGTAGTTCGCGTCGCACGTGTCGTTCGCTCCGAGTGCAAAGACCACAAGGCCGGCCCGTCCACTTCTATCGTGGACCTCACATCGATCGGCGACGTCATGTTCATTTTTATATAATGAAATATATGTTGAAAATTTTATTGTGGTCTGGTTTATAAATGAAAATCATCTGATTTGCATGAAAATCATTCGGTTTGTTCAAATTCCGTTCGAACTGTGTGCGGACATTTGAGTCTTTGAGATACACGGTTGGATGACCGCCCCGCGAATCCATATCCGTGAACACGTCCATGGACGGATACTGTGTCCGGTTGGAGATACCCTGATGCCATACCTGCTTTGTACACTTCTCGGCAAGTTACACGTCGGGATCCCACTCGAGGCAGCGTGCAGGTCGCGTCGACGCCCAAACAAAGCTGGAGCTAGCCGGCACGTTAGACGACAGGGATCGCCGGGAGTCGCCGGTGCATCGGCCTTGTTTCGACGTCCGTTCACACCAAAGTTGTGCAAAAAGGAAGAAAAAACTGCATTCCGATACAACTCTCCATCACATCAGTATCCAGCCCGAAAAGGATTCACGTACACACGTAGGGCAGCCAGATTCCCATACGTGTATCCTGCAACCAGTAGCACCAAATAAACAATCCGGATACAACACGCAGAGCTATAGGAGGCGCAGACGCTCCCCAGCACACCACACCGCGGGGAACGCCCATATAAACACGCACGCGCGCGCCAGGCCTCTGCTCTCAAAGCCGCCTCTCCTCTCCTCTCTCTCCGGCACAGGATACAGCAGAGCACCCATAGGCCATTAAACCATCTCACGCGCAATGGGTGAGATAGCGGCGGACGAGCGCGGGCTCGCCGGCGGCAAGGGGTCGGGGGACGAGGAGGAGGAGGAGACGTCCCCGATTGAGGAGGTGCGGCTGACGGTGCCGCCGGGGGACGACCCGACGCTGCCGGTGTGGACGTTCCGGATGTGGAGCATCGGGCTGCTCTCCTGCGCGCTCATGAGCTTCCTCAACCAGTTCTTCTCCTACCGGACGGAGCCGCTGATCGTGACCCAGATCACGGTGCAGGTGGCGTCGCTGCCCATGGGCCACTTCCTGGCGCGCGTGCTGCCGCGCCGCCGGTTCCGGGCGCCGGCGCTGCTCGGCGGCGGGGAGTGGAGCCTCAACCCGGGGCCCTTCAACATGAAGGAGCACGTGCTCATCTCCATCTTCGCCAATGCCGGCTACGCCTTCGGCAACGGCAACGCCTATGCCGTCATGATCGTCGACATCATCCGCGCCTTCTACGGCCGCTCCATCTCCTTCATCGCCGCCTGGCTCCTCATCACCACCACCCAGGTACCACCACTCTCCAACCTCCATTGCTCGCTCACAAGAAGATTCATTATTCTCTTCTCCCAACTAGGAGTATTGATTATTAGCTGCTTCATTAATCCCGGTTTCTTGCTTGGAATCGAAATCGAATGGATCTAGGTGCTCGGGTATGGGTGGGCGGGGCTGATGCGCAAGTACGTGGTGGAGCCGGCGCACATGTGGTGGCCGAGTACGCTCGTGCAGGTCTCGCTCTTCCGGTGAGCACCACTCTACTCCTCTGCCCTTCTTCCCTTGGACTGCTAGCTTTCTTGCGTTGCTACATTTTCTTACTGCTCACGTACTACATCGATTCGGTCCGATTTTGGTTGGCATGCTACTAGATTTATTCGCCGTACGTTCGGGTGAACCGCGAATAAGGCGTTGCCTTCATAAAATTCCCCTACAATTTCCCGGTTTCTTGACGCTCCGCTGGGTTGGTTGGTTTGTCCTCGGGTGGTTGCAACACAACAACGGGAGTACTGGAGTGCAACAAAACTTTTTATGATAGTATACTGTAACCCAGAATCTCGGCCAAGCCGATATATGGAACAGGCAGCACACTAGCTACCAGAAATAAGTTGCGTATGTTGTTGAATTATTTCCCGTCACAAGGTGCGTATGATTGGCTGCAGATTGGAGAATCTGGCCCAACCGGCAGGCGTCATTAAAGAAAACAAAAAGGCGATTGACAAAATAATAGCGAGAGAGAAAAATCTGGCGAGCTTTTTTTTTTTTTTTTTTTTG
>LR738716.1:31017192-31074481 GCA_902687465.1 Secale cereale | reverse complement strand
GGGACGGGGTACCCGCGAGGTTAGGGCTAGGCTCGTTCCTCTCCTCTCTAGGGGAGGCGGCCGCGGTTGAGGAGGCCGAGGGTGTGGCGCGCGGCGTCGAGGAGGTCCTGGATGTTGTGCAGCGACCTCTCCTCGGCGCCGAAGATGAAGATGGCGCGGCACTCGGCCTTCTTGGCCAGCCGCGCCGCGTGGCCCAGCGGCAGCGCCGGCGAGTTGAGGGCCCGCAGGATCTGCCGGTACATGGACAGCACCACCGGCCGGTTCCGCGCCAGGTCCTCCGCCGTCGCCCAGATCAGCCCCCCGCCGGCCTTCGCCATCCTCCTCCTCGCCGACCACCCCCCGCTGTGTATCGCGCTGGAACGAGAGACGCGCGCTGCCGCGGCTGGGCTGGAGGATGGAGGCGGAAGGAAGCAGCGAGAGAGAGAGAGAGAGAGAGAGAGAGGAGGGGGGCTAACTAACTGGGCTTCGGCGGGGTAGTTACTGAGCTTGTAAGGCCGGAGAGACGGGCCACAGCCCACAGGCCATGGCCCTGCACGTCGCCACGTCGCTTCCCGCACCACCACCCCCTGCTCCGACGAAACCGGCGGCAAAACGCGCGCAACGGATCCACCCCCGTCGCCTTTTCCCCCCTCTCCCGTCCCCGGTTCGAGCTCGTCGTCGGAGTCGGGAGCCGCTTGGATCGCACCGCCGGAGGTGAGAACCAGTTCGTCTCCTTCCACTGCCTCCCTCCCTCCATTCTTAGGGTCGTGGAGCATTTGAGATCGGAAGGTTCCTTCTTTTCGAGATATACATTGGTATATTTGGTTGCATGATGAGTACGTTGCACGTCGTGCTCGCTGAGACCCCGATGCTTCTGGGGTTATTGGGGGATTTGTCTGAATCTTCTGGAGCTGTCCTCGCCGTGGGAGAAAATCTGAAACGTCTGAATCCCGGGAATTTCCCTTTTGCCAGAGGATCAACGTGAATTTTTGCCCATAAGCATGATCCACCATGCCTTGAACTGCTGCGAATGTGTAGTTTCTCTTACGTTTGTCTGGGCTTGAACACCTCGAAGAGGAAGAATTCTTCCTATTTATTTCGTTAGTTTGGATCCATTTCGGCATATTCGTAATCTAATAAAAGTTCTTTATTCTGGCCAATAGTCATTGGAATCATTTTTGCACACGGATCCAGATCTTTTGCGTTGGTGACCAAATCATTGGAAATGCTTATCAGGATATGAACCATATATTGAACGGCGATGTTTGTCCTACTTCAAACTTCAAAGTAACTGTAATATTCAAGCATATGCTCACATGAACAACCATTAGAAGATCGTTTAATTTGTAGAATTGTAAGCATCACGTGATGTTTCATGCTTCCGTTTTGCTCTGATATATGCCTGTTTGCTCCATACTAGCATATGCTCACATGACGAATTAAACATCGCCCAAGAGTTCATTTAAAACTAGCTCTGTCGAATGCGCGGCTCCCTTGCCCCACGCTGTAGATTTTGGCTAGCTTGGTGTACAGTTTCAGTTTCTCTGTTTTGAGCTTCAGTTTCAATTTGCCTTTTCCTTTGGCTAGCTTAGGACCCTTTGTTTCTTTCATTTTTGGTTCTCCACTTTTGCTTCGCATCATCTTGATGTGTCTTCTGATACAAAATGACAGCTGCGTGTTGGAGAAACAAAAGAACTAGCTGTCTTTTGACTGTTATACGCGTGTTTCTTGTACAGTTTACGAAATTCAATGAGGTCTTGCAACACATGGTTATTTAAAATGCATCTATATGACAATAAAACATGTATACTCCTACATATTTTCTTCCACTAACTATTTGGCATGGAGTTCATTTCTGGATTCTATTTAGGAAACCCGGGACGATATCTTGCTATGTGTTCTTTATTTGGTCACTGAAGAAAGAAATATATTCGACACCTTTCTGTTTTGCTGTGAAGAGTGTTGAAGCTGAAAAATTATGCTAATTAATTCCTTCCTGTTCATTCCATTTTTCAAGACAAGCATGGCTAGCACAGTAAAGGTCCACAATGTATCACTTCAAGCATCAGAACGAGATATCAAGGAGTTCTTTTCCTTTTCTGGTTACATCGTACATGTCGAAATGCAAAGGCTAGTGCCACATGATATCCATTATGCAGCTGTCATCGTTTAGATTTATTACATCGCATGCGTTATGTTAACTTAGCAATGCTCTGCAGTGGTGACGAGCGTTCTCAGTTTGCCTACATCACCTTCAGAGAGGAGCAAGCAGCGGAGAGGGCGATGCTTTTGACAGTACGAGTCTCTACCTCTTAACACAATCGCTGTAGCTATTTATTTGCTGCGTAAATTTCCTTTTTTTGTTTTTGCTGCAGGGTGCCACTATAGTGGATATGGCTGTCATCATCACCCCAGCCACAAATTACCAGCTGCCAGCAGCAGTTTTAGCTGATTTAGAGGTAGGGGTCTAGGACCATGCTAATTCTACATTTTATCTATGATTTATCAACTGCTTTCAGTAGTCTCAGAACCCCTGACACTCTTTGCACTCCCAGCCTAAAACTCCTAGTGGCATAGGATCTGCCATTCAAAAGGCAGAGGATGTTGTTGGCTCCATGTTGGCCAAAGGATTTATTCTTGGCAAAGACGCCGTTGAAAAGGCAAAGACTTTTGATGAAACACATCAGCTCACAACAACCGCGACGGCTAAAGTATCTTCCATTGATAAGAGCCTGGGCCTAAGCGAGAAGATCAGCACTGGCACCATAGTGGTGAATGAGAAAATGAAGGAAATGGATGAGAAATACCAGGTTGCAGAGAAGACCAAGTCTGCATTGGTAGCTGCGGAGCAGACCGTTTCTACTGCTGGTTCCAAGATCATGAGCAACAGATATATCCTTACCGGGGCAGCATGGGTAACTGGTGCCTACAGCAAGGTTGCGACGACTGCGACCGAGGCCTACAACAAGGAAAGGGCAATGGCTGAGCAGGATGGTGAACCTGCGAAGAGTTCTGAAGAGGCTGGACAAGAGAGCAAGGGTGAGGAAGGTGATCCAGCTAAAGTGCCTGTTCCAGAAAATACTGAAACGGGCCAAATGGCTGACCAGGAGGACGAATGTCCAATGGCCAACAAACCAGAAGGTACCGGAATCGGTAACGGCGAACAGAAAAATCAAGACGGCGAAATCGCAAAGGACCAAACTCAAGAAAGTACTGAAATAACTGCCGAGGAGCAGAAGCATCGGGAGGCTGAATTACCTAAGGCCACCACACATGAAAGTCTTCTGATGCCCGAGCAAACTGAGCAGGAACACAAGCAACCGGACACTAATAAAGTTGCAAACAGCGATATTTCAGGCGGCCCTGTAACTATTCCTGTCTGCATGGCCACTGATGATGGGAATTCCAGCAATTCTCCAAAGAAGCCCGGACCTGCCTAGGGATGCATCTGATGATCTTTTTTTATTTATATAGTGCAGCAGCTGCAGCTCTTCTATAGTTTGTTTTGTCCATGCATTGTTATTTTATTATGGAAGGGAAGTGGTGCCCCAAGCTTTACTATCTGTACAAATTAACCATGGTGTCTATTTATTTTCTATAGATTCGGACTGCGCAGTGTATTTTCATTTGCTTTTACGGAGCCTTGCTATAATGTGTTTCTGCATCCAAATTCTGGTTTCTCTGTAATAATTTGAGTGTGCAAGATCCGCATCATGCATTGCGCTGCTAGTTGAAGTGTGGATCAGAGAAACGGCGTGTTAGAGTTAACGCGTGATTGCATCTATTCCTCCTTGGGTCACGTCAAATTATCAAGGCAATCTATAAGCAAATATAATCCTACTATCATCTCAATTTTGTTGAGAAGTAACTCAAAGGACCAAGAATCCTGGAAGCAAGGAGGCAAGGCAAGCATACAATTCAAAGATTTCATTACTGCTGTTGCACAAGTACAGTATACGCAGCTGCATAGTTGCGTGCAAATTACACTACGTTGTTGGATTGAAACTGGCAAAGGAAGGAGCCGCAAAAATTTAAGGTGGTATAGTTGATACGAGAAGCTTATAGCGTCATCAGCCTCCGGTTGCCAGCCTTCCGTCCGCCGCCGAAGCTCGACATATCTAAGAAAGACGAGGTCAAAATGGGAATCGATTAGAGGGGAAAAGCATGCGACGACTATTCATTCGTATGAACTTGTGCATCTGGATCTGATGCTTACCGGAGGAGGACGGGGCGTGGGAGCAGAGGAAGAGGAGGAGGAAGCAGAGGAAGGTGAGCAGCGGGATGAGGTGGATGGACCTCTCCGGCCGGCCGCCGGGCGCCTTGTCGGCCTTGGCCTCCGCGGACTGCTCGGGTACCCAGAGAGGGACCGCCTCCACGGCGTCGCCGCCGTCGCCGTCGTCGTGCTGCTGCTGCTTCGGCGCCGGCGAGAGGTTGAGCTGCCTGTGCATTTTGGGAAGGGCTGGTGTCGGTGGAGCTCTCGCGTTTGGTCTGGGGTCGGAGGCAGGGCGGTTGACGGTGGGGGGCGTGGACGGGCGGGCGAGGGGCGCTTTTAAATGCCACGGGAAAGGAAGCAGCGGCGGGTGCTCGGTTTGGTTTGGTTTGCAAGTGAAGGAAGGAATGGAAATATCTTACGGGAGGAAATATCTGCAGTTTTGAATAGTAAAATATGCTGCTGTGGTGCCTAACTCTGAGGCCTCGGGCTGGTGGGAAATGCGGAGCCGCCCACCGCAGGCCGCGGCGCATGATGAGCCGACGACCACGCTACCGGAATAACTCGGGCAATTAGGCCGCCAGCCACTTGGTGGTGCTCCTCGGATTCTCGCTGTCTTCGACAGCCACACCGCGTCATTGCCGCGCAACTACGCGAACGCGCTAAACTTGAACGTGCGTATGTGGAGAGCGCAATTGTCTATAGAGCGGAGCGTGCTGCTTCTTCTTCTTCTTATGTTGAGCATGCGTACTTTCGTCGGTCCCCTCTTTGCTTGTTTAATTTAATATATATACTGTGGCTTTAATCTTTCGCCGTGTTTTGGTATATAGTGATAAATAAACCCTAAAAAGAAACAGCGATGGGGTGCACACTCTTCTCGTTATGGATTTGTTGGCTTTCAAAATACATCCAGATATTTTAGAAGAAAACGTGGCTAAATTTTTTTAAGGGCTGTGCTACGGGTCGGCCGACGGATTTTTTAAAAAGATTCGTCGCCTCGTGAGCCGTCTGATGCACGAGGTGAGCCGCCCGTTTTTCTGCTCTAATTTCCAGCAACAATGCTCTTGTTGCAAAAATATTATCTCATCTAATTTTCTGTAGCAAGACCCATGTTACAAAATCTTTTCTTCTCTAATTTTCTGCAACAAGACCTTTGTTGCAAAATCTTCTCTTCCCTAATTTTTTGCAACAAGACCCATGTTGCAAAACTTCCTTCTTCTCTATTTTTCTGCAACAAGACCCTTGTTGCAAAACTTCTTCTTCTCTATTTTTCTGCAACAAGACCCTTATTGCAAAACTTCCATTGCAATAGCACCTAACATCTCTAGCCTCTTCTATGTATTCCTGCAACAAGACTGTTGTTGCGAAAACTTGCAAGAACGCCGACCACGGAGAGAGCACCCCATGGTCTCTGCAGCACCTGTGTTTTTGCATGGCCGCTGCTGGTGTGATGGGGTTGTAGCAGCGTCCTTGTTTGAGAAAAGGTGGGGATGTGATCCATGAAAAGAGGCATGGGATGGAGAGATAGAGGTAGAAGATGCAAGGGTCAACGAAAGAATGCCTAGTTGTTGAGATAAGGATAAAGATGAGCCGTAAATATGTTGACGCGTGGCAAGCGAGCAAGGCGACGGACACAAATGAGTGATCCGCCGCCTGATCGATAGCTTTTTCCTTCTTTTAAGGCGGATGGGATATATTATTACTATTGGACAATGTTATCTTTTTTTAGCATTAGTACAGACGCAACCGCTCATATACACGCGCATACACTCACCCCTATGAACGCACATGCACACCCTACCTGTTGGGGATATAACTATTTGATATGACCCGCCCAAGAGGGGCCGGGTTACCCAATGGCGGTTCATGGGCCAAGCCCGGAAGCATGTTGAAGATGGCGGTTCAATAAGAGTAATGTATAAAGGGCCCAAAGCCCAGAGCGGCGTAAGGCCTGTAAATGTAAACCGTCATGTATGTTAACTTGTACTGTAAGGCATGTAATAATGAGTCACCGAGCCGGACACGATTGTATGAGCCGGCCGGGACTCCGTAGGCCGCAGGGCATCAACCCATGTGTACAAGGGGACGACCCGGCAGCGGCTTAGGGCAAGAAACAACAAATCGAGAGTCAGGCAAACGTATTCGCTCTCTAGCAATCGAAACCCTAGCAATTCCACCTCAAACTAGATTAGGTTTTACCCTCACCGCAAGACATTGACGACAATGGTATATATATAATCATATTGAAGCCTATGATTAAAGAAGACATTGTGTGAAGACTATGGAGCGCGAAGACTTAGATGTTTCGTTGTTTCCTTTTCTTCTTTGTTGAGTCATAGGAACCACCGTACTGTTAAATGGGGTCCAAGTGAACTAAGTCAGAGTGACTGAAGTGATGCTCAACCAAATCCTATGTCTTCGAGCGAAGACAATGAGAGCAAATCTTATCCTGAGCTGGATGAGTCAGCTTTACTTGTAGCCCAAGTAAAGTTGCCGTGTGTGTTTGAAATCTCACCGTTGGAACACGTGTCAGTTCCTTAGTGACCCAGGGTCACTTCGGACAAATCAGGTCGGGTTGCCCAGTGGCTATAAATAGCCCGCCCCCTACACCATAAATTGGTGGCTGCTCAGAGTTATTGCACGGCTTTTGTCGTTTGAGAGCAACCCACCTCCGAAGCATTTGAGAGAGAGAGATCCTTGCGAGGACAAAGCCCAAACACCCAGAGCCAAAGAGTGTTAGACATCACTGAAGTCTTTCTGTCTGTGTGACCTGAAGACTTGTTACACTTGAGGATTGTGTTTCCTCCAGCCGGTTAGGCGTCGCGTTCTGAGCATCCAAGAGTGATTGTGGATTGGCGGTGAACGAAGTCTGTGAAGGTTTGGAAGTCTACCTTGAAGACTTACCAGAGTGATTGGGCGAGGACTAGGTGTCCTTAGCTCAAGGGGAATAAGGTGAAGACGCGGTCTTCTGAGTTAAATCTCGGCCTCCCTAACCAGACGTATAGTTATCACAACAACTGGAACTGGTCTAAAAATCACTGTCTTCCCCCGAGCTACTGGTTCTATCCATTCCTTCCCTTTACTTACTGTCTTATGTTGTGAAGTCATTGCCTGCTTGCCTTATCTGATTGACTTCACTGTGTGACTACTTGTTCTGATTGGCTTCATTCCATCTTTCATCCTGATCCTTACTGCCTAATTGCTATTAGTCTTCATGCTTTCACTCCATTGAATACTTGACTATGGCTTGTCTAGTGTAGTCTACTTTCCGTTGCATATCAATATGATTGGATTTATCATTTGTCTTCGAAACTTCCATGTTTTGAAGCATTTCATAAAAATCGCCCATTCACCCCCCTTTAGTCGATATACTGCACTTTCAATTGGTATCAGAGCAAGGTACTCCCTTGTTCTGTGTGATTCGGTTTAACCACCTGGAGTTTTAGCTATGTCGACTGCGGGGATAATCAAAGTCTCCGCTGCGTGCCCCGTCTTCGATGGCACTGAATATCCCTACTGGAAGAACAAGATGCGCATGCACCTTGAAGCCATTGACGTGGACCTCTAGTTTGTCGTCAAGAACGGCGTTCCCAAGACTGGTGAAGGTATCACCCCTGCTGATGTCAAGAGGCTCGTTCAACTGGATTCAACGGCCAAGAACATCATTTGTGGTCATCTGACCAAAGGACAGTATGGTCGTGTGATGTCTACACACGCTTCTACTCTTGTAGACTATGTTGGGCCTCGAAGCGCAGAGGTTTATAGGACAACAGCAATTTCCCTCAAGTGGATGACCTAAGGTTTATCGAACTCAGGGAAGTAGAGGTTGAAGATGGTCTCTCTCAAGCAACCCTGCAACTAAGATACAAGAAGTCTCTTGTGTCCCCAACACACCTAATACAACTAGGAGTTGTATAGGTGCACTAGTTCGGCGAAGAGATGTTAAATGGCAAGTGATATGGATGATAGGAGTGGCAAAGCAAAGTAATATAAATCTGTAATAAAAAGTGTAGCAAGCAAACAAGTGGTAAACGTGAGCACAAATGGTATTGCAATGGTGGAAACAAGGCCTAGCCTTCATACTTTCACTAGTGGCAACTCCCAACAACATTAACATAATCGAATCACATGATATTTCCCATAAAACATGCAATGGAGACGCACCCGGAGGTCATTCCTTCGTGGTCAAGAGAGGACGAGAATTATGTAGGGCTACAAAAGCACACCTCAAAGTTCGTAGTTCTCAATCTAAGGATTTCCCAATGTCACCGCGGCCATCCAAAGAGAGTCCCACAATCACCACAACATATCTAAAGGATAGTCAAAGACAAGCACCAAGAGACTCTCAATCTTCAATCAACACACAAGAGAGGAAATCACTCATGAAAATATTTTTCTAATCCATGTCCAATAGACCGCTGTCACCTTGGTCTCGGGGATTATACTAGATAAAGACAAGTGAGTACATCAATCCAATACATAGAGGAAGGGGAAATATCATGGGATCACCCTAGATTAACATAGCCTATGATCACAACGAAGATCACATCATGGGAGAGAGAATTGACCACATAGCTACTGGTAGAAACCTCAGCCCCGAGGAGGAACTACTCTCGCATCATGGAGGGAGGAAGCAACGTCGATGGAGATGAATCCGGGGGCACTTCCCCGTCCCGGCAGGGTGCCGGCACAGGAATTCTGGTCCCCCGAAGCTTGATGGTGATGGCGGCGGAGATCGGAATTGCGTTTGGAGAAAAGGGGTCTGGAATCAGGGTTTCCTCGACGGGTGTTAAATATATGCCAAAGGGGGTCGCCAGGGGAGCTAAGGGGGGCCCAGGCGCCCTCCCGGCGCGGCCTGGAGGGGGGTCGCGTGGCCAGGGCGCCTGGAGCCCTGGTGGCCCCCCTCCGGCCCTACTTTGGCCGCATGGAAGCTTCCGGAACGCTGATTTTTTATATATTTTTCTCGAAATTTTTTCTGGCAGTTTACGTAATGGGAAAACCTGAAATACAAAAACAGCAGAAAACAAAAACTGGCACTGGGGTGCACTGAGTTAATAGGTTAGTCCAAATATGATCAAAAGTGTATGGAAGTGCATAAATATCATAGCAATATCACACAAAAGAGGCATGGAGCAAGCAGAAATTATAGATACGAGCTTAATTCCTGCTCGTCCTCGAGTAGGTAAATGATAACAAGCATAATTTCTGTGGTGACATGTTATTAACCATATAAGAACTTTTCACAGTCACATGACAAGTGCTTACTGAGACAATGAATCTGTAGTAATTAAGTTGCCTCATGAGAAAATCACAAAGAACTGAAAGTTTTACAATATGATATTGAAACACTCAATAGATTTGTAGTGAGCATGGTGTGCAAATATGACAAAGTGATATCTCGCTTGCCCCCTTTAGTGAAGCAAAACATAAATGCAGGGGCACCTCCAAGGTTTAAGTGACGACTAGATACAATGATTTCAGAATAAACGATATCATAATCATGCAAAAGACAATGGTACTTTGGGACAATGCACATTACACTCAGAATGACAATCATGCTCTCAATAGTTGGTGCTTTAAAGAAGGTGGAGACTCTCGAACTGTGGCTTTTGTTGGCAAGGTTGAAAATCCGCGGTCGGAAACAAAAACTAAACATGTACCTGAGCTTTTGGTTTTAAAAACAGAGGTAATAATTTTTTTTAGAATATGCATATTTCGTCAACGAATGCTAGTAGATAACTCAATTACTTCTCGAGCTGGACAAGTTTCGAGGAACGGCTCCCGAATGAGGACGATCACATCCTCTTAGTCTCCTTTGTTTATCACTGCCAAAGTTTTCTGATTTCTCATGAACAAAGCATGAAGGAGGGTTTGTTTGTTTATATTATTTTTAATGAGCCGGGCGCACTCTATGCTAGTTCCTTCTCGTATTATGGGTTTGCACATTAGACATGCAATCCCGGGGTGAAGCTTGTCCAACTTAAAAAAGATCATGAATTAACTACTACTTCCTCATGAGCTAAAACAGAGGCACAAAAGAGAAATGCTTTTTTGAATAATTTCGAGATGGTACATGAAAGTCTTCATTAGGAATGGCAGGTAAATACCATGTATAGGAAGGTATGGTGGACTCATATGGCATAACTGGTTTAAAGGATTTTGGATGCACAAGCAGTCAGTCCGCTTAGTACAGGCGAAGGTTAGCAAAAGACTGGGAGCAATCAACTAAAAGAGCAATGACGGTTATAATCATGCAGAGCGACAAAGCAACATTGAATCAGGCATGGAAGTTATATCGCTACTCAGAAATTAAAGATCATCAAGGCTTGATAGACTTTCTTTACAGTCTTAAATATGCGTGAGCATACGCCAAGTCAACCAAAATAAATTCTTGGAGGAAGATACCACTAAACCATACCACATCATAGGCAAACAAATCATGTTGGTACTTCAATAACACCTTGAGAACCCCCCAGCTATTTGAGACTAACCACAAGAAAACATGAACTACTAAGCACCATTATGCACATAGCATTTTTATCATAGACATATCGACCAGTGCAACAGAAGCCAACTCTCTTAACAAGATAAGCATGAAAACTAAAGAGAGTTCCAGCGACCAACTAAACAAAAGCTCTTTAAAAAGATAAGCATGAGAACCAAGAGCTAAACATGATAGTAGCTATTGAAAGACAAAGAACACACACAGCAAAGATAGACATGAAAATTCTATGTTATGTTCTAGGTTGAAGTGGAGCGTGTTTCTCTCCCACACAAAGAAAGCTGAGTTCCAACTCGTTATGAACAGCAAGCAAAGCTAAAGAAAACAAAAAAGGAAACTAAAAGCAAGACGCTCCAAGCATAGCACATAACACATGAAGTGATAAAAATATAGTGGAACGAAAGACGAACTGATAATGTTGATGGAGAAGGGGATGCACGGGGGGCATCCCCAAGCTTAGACGCTTGAGTCTTCTTGAATATTTCTTGGGGTGCAGGGGGGCTTCCCCAAGCTTGAGCGTTTGACACTCCTGAATCTTTTTATCATCTTCCCTCGCACACTTGAAAACTCCCTTCATACATAACTCATCATAATTTGATTAGCGAGGTTAGTACCCTTAATAAAATAATTGTTCCTTGCTGGAAATAAGGATATTCTTGAAGGTCTACTGTTTCTCAAGATTGCCAAAAGGTTTTTGCAAAGAAAAGCAAGCTCAAGGTTTGCAAAATGAAGGAAAGGCAAAACAGGACAGAATCTGTGAAAAACAGACCAGCAGGTAGTAAATGATTTTTTCGGGGCACTTCTACAACTCAAATAAAAAAACTCAGAACAGACGCCTGAAAGACAATTGTATAGAGCACGCTGTCGAAAAAATTCAGACCAAAAAGATGATCTGGTGATTTTATACGAATTTTTCTGTCCAAGGACAGAATCTGTTTCCTGGACAGCACGTCACAACTTTTGAACTTTCTTGCAATCAGAGGCTACACTTGGCACAAAGCTGAAGAGTAAAGATACAATGATGTTGCTACAGTAGTAACAAACATCAAGACCACTAAAAACTGAAAGAACAAACTGAAAGCAAAGATAACAAGGGTTGTCTCCCTAGAGCTCTTTCTTTATAGCCATAAAGATAGGCTTAAGAATTTAATGATGCTCTCGTAGGAATAAGAGTTGAAGAGCAAAAGAGAGCATCAAGAAGCAAATATCAAACACATTTAAGCCTAACATGCTTCCTATGCATAGGAATATTGCAATAGAATAATTCATTGAAGCACAAAGCAATAAGCATAGGAAGGCAAAACACATGTAGCTTCAAAACCTTCAACATAAAGAGAGGGAACTTGATATTATTGAAATATCTATAAGCATATGTTCCCTTCTCATAATAATTGTCAGTGGGATCATGAATAAACTCAACAATATAAGCATCACATAAAGCATTGTTACCATGATCCACATGCAAAAAGGTACTCTTACTCTCCACATAAGCATCTTTGGGGAGCCCACGGTTAGGACATTTTAGCATTAACGTTTTCAGTCTCCCCCAAGCTTGAGCTACGCTCTCTCCGTCACGAGACCTAAAGTTATAGATATAGTTCCTGTCTCGATGAATTACATGAAGAGGATAAAACTTAGTATAAAAGAGAGACATAAGCTCTTGCCAATCAAGCAAGTGCGAGTTATCGAGAAGCTTATACCAATCTGAAGCTTTATCTATAAGTGATATGGCGAACAATTTCCTCATGACAAACTCCCTTGATACACCTGCAAGCTTAAATAATGAACATAGTTGTGACATATATAGCAAGTGTTCACCGGGATGTCTATCTCCTGCATAACGATTAGCCAAAACATAATCGATAATACCAGCCGGTATTTTATAGGGCACAATTTCAGTAGGAGGAGGAGCAACCACCATAGGTGTGGGGCGTCTTCCCACAAGCAACGAACTAAGAATGCGGTTTTCCATAAACATAACTAGTGAAATAAAAACAAGAAACAAAAAGATTTAATTGCAAGATCTAAAGATATACCTTCAAGCACTCACTTCCCCGGCAACGGCGCCAGAAATAGCTTGATGTCTACACACGCTTCTACTCTTGTAGACTATGTTGGGCCTCCAAGCGCAGAGGTTTGTAGGACAGCAGCAATTTCCCTCAAGTGGATGACCTAAGGTTTATCGAACTCAGGGAAGTAGAGGTTGAAGATGGTCTCTCTCAAGCAACCCTGCAACTAAGATACAAGAAGTCTCTTGTGTCCCCAACACACCTAATACAACTAGGAGTTGTATAGGTGCACTAGTTCGGCGAAGAGATGGTAAAATATGGATGATAGGAGTGGCAAAGCAAAGTAATATAAATCCGTAATAAAAAGTGCAGCAAGCAAACAAGTGGTAAACGTGAGCACAAATGGTATTGCAATGGTGGAAACAAGGCCTAGGGATCATACTTTCACTAGTGGCAACTCCCAACAACATTAACATAATCGAATCACATGATATTTCCCATAAAACATGCAATGGAGACGCACCCGGAGGTCATTCCTTCGTGGTCAAGAGAGGACAAGAATTATGTAGGGCTACAAAAGCACACCTCAAAGTTCGTAGTTCTCAATCTAAGGATTTCCCAATGTCACCGCGGCCATCCAAAGAGAGTCCCACAATCACCACAACATATCTAAAGGATAGTCAAAGACAAGCACCAAGAGACTCTCAATCTTCAATCAACACACAAGAGAGGAAATCACTCATGAAAATATTTTTCTAATCCATGTCCAATAGACCGCTGTCACCTTGGTCTCGGGGATTATACTAGATAAAGACAAGTGAGTACATCAATCCAATACATAGAGGAAGGGGAAATATCATGGGATCACCCTAGATTAACATAGCCTATGATCACAACGAAGATCACATCATGGGAGAGAGAATTGACCACATAGCTACTGGTAGAAACCTCAGCCCAGAGGAGGAACTACTCCCGCATCATGGAGGGAGGAAGCAACGTCGATGGAGATGAATCCGGGGGCACTTCCCCGTCCCGGCAGGGTGCCGGCACAGGAATTCTGGTCCCCCAAAGCTTGATGGTGATCGCAGCGGAGATCGGAATTGCGTCTGGAGAAAAGGGGTCTGGAATCAGGGTTTCCTCGACGGGTGTTAAATATATGCCAAAGGGGGTCGCCAGGGGAGCTAAGGGGGACCCAGGCGCCCCCCGGCGCGGCCTGGAGGGGGGCCGCGTGGCCAGGGCGCCTGGAGCCCTGGTGGCCCCCCTCCGGCCCTACTTTGGCCGCATGGAAGCTTCCGGAACGCTGATTTTTTATATATTTTTCCCGGAATTTTTCTGGCAGTTTACGTAATGGGAAAACCTGAAATACAAAAACAGCAGAAAACAGAAACTGGCACTGGGGTGCACTGAGTTAATAGGTTAGTCCAAATATGATCAAAAAGTGTATGGAAGTGCATAAATATCATAGCAATATCACACAAAAGAGGCATGGAGCAAGCAGAAATTATAGATACGTTTTGGACGTATCAACATCCCCAAGCTTAATTCCTGCTCGTCCTCGAGTAGGTAAATGATAACAAGCATAATTTCTGTGGTGACATGCTATTAACCATATAAGGACTTTTTACAGTCACATGACAAGTGCTTACTGAGACAATGAATCTGTAGTAGTTAAGTTGCCTCATGAGAAAATCACAAAGAACTGAAAGTTTTACAATATGATACTGAAACACTCAAAAGATTTGTAATGAGCATGGTGTGCAAATATGACAAAGTGGTACCTCGCTTGCCCCCTTTAGTGAAGCAAAACATAAATGCAGGGGCACCTCCAAGGTTTAAGTGACGACTAGATACAATGATTTCAGAATAAACGATATCATAATCATGCAAAAGACAATGGTACTTTGGGACAATGCACATTACACTCAGAATGACAATCATGCTCTCAATAGTTGGTGCTTTAAAGAAGGTGGAGACTCTCGAACTGTGGCTTTTGTTGGCAAGGTTGAAAAGCCGTGGTCGGAAACAAAAACTAAACATGTACCAGAGCTCTTGGTTTTAAAAACAGAGGTAATATTTTTTTTAGAATATGCATATTTCGTCAACGAATGCTAGCAGATAACTCAACTACTTCTCGAGCTGGACAAGTTTCGAGGAACGGCTCCCGAATGAGGACGATCACATCCTCTTAGTCTCCTTTGTTTATCACTGCCAAAGTTTTCTGATTTCTAATGAACAAAGCGTGAAGGAGGGTTTGTTTGTTTATATTATTTTTTAATGAGTCGGGCGCACTCTATGCCAGTTCCTTCTCGTATTATGGTTTTGCACATTAGACATGCAATCCCGGGGTGAAGCTTGTCCAACTTAAAAGAGATCATGAATTAACTACTACTTCCTCATGAGCTAAAACAGAGGCACAAAAGAGAAATGCTTTTTTTGAATAATTTCGAGATGGTACATGAAAGTCTTCGTTAGGAATGGCAGGTAAATACCATGTATAGGAAGGTATGGTGGACTCATATGGCATAACTGGTTTAAAGGATTTTGGATGCACAAGCAGTCAGTCCGCTTAGTACAGGCGAAGGTTAGCAAAAGACTGGGAGCGACCAACTAAAAGAGCAATGACGGTCATAATCATGCAGAGCGACAAAGCAACATTGAATCAGGCATGGAAGTTATATCACTACTCATAAATTAAAGATCATCAAGGCTTGATAGACTTTCTTTACAGTCTTAAATATGCGTGAGCATACGCCAAGTCAATCAAAATAAATTCTTGGAGGAAGATACCACTAAACCATACCACATCATAGGCAAACAAATCATGTTGGTACTTCAATAACACATTGAGAACCCCCCAGCTATTTGAGACTAACCACAAGAAAACATGAACTACTAAGCACCATTATGCACATAGCATTTTTATCATAGACATATCGACCAGTGCAACAGAAGCCAACTCTCTTAACAAGATAAGCATGATAACTAAAGAGAGTTCCAGCGACCAACTAAACAAAAGCTCTTTAAAAATATAAACATGAAAACTAAGAGTTGAACATGATAGTAGCTATTGAAAGACAAAGAACACACACAGCAAGGATAGACATGAAAATTCTATGTTATGTTCTAGGTTAAAGTGGAGCGTGTTTCTCTTCCACACAAAGAAAGATGGGTTCCAACTCGTTATGAACAGCAAGCAAAGCTAAAGAAAACTAAAAAGGAAACTAAAAGCAAGACGCTCCAAGCATAGCACATAACACATGAAGTGATAAAAATATAGTGGAACGAAAGACGAACTGATAATTGTTGATGGAGAAGGGGATGCACGGGGGCATCCCCAAGCTTAGACGCTTGAGTCTTCTTGAATATTTCTTGGGGGTGCACGGGGGCATCCCCAAGCTTGAGCGTTTGACACTCCTGAATCTTTTTATCATCTTCCCTCGCACACTTGAAAACTCCCTTCATACATAACTCATCATAATCTGATTAGCGAGGTTAGTACCCTTAATAAAATAATTTTTCCTTGCTGGAAATAAGGATATTCTTGAAGGTCTACTATTTCTCAAGATTGCCAAAAGGTTTTCGCAAAGAAAAAGCAAGCTCAAGGTTTGCAAAATGAAGGAAAGGCAAAACAGGACAGAATCTGTGAAAAACAGACCAGCAGGTAGTAAATAATTTTTTCGGGGCACTTCTGCAACTAAAATCAAAAAACTGAGAACAGACGCCCGAAAGCCAATTCTATAGAGCACGCTGTCGAAAAAATTCAGACCAAAAAGATTATCTGGTGATATTATACGATGGCAAGTGATATGGATGGAAAACAAAGTAATATAAATCTGTAATAAAAAGTGCAGCAAGCAAACAAGTGGTAAATGTGAGCACAAATGGTATTGCAATGGTGGAAACAAGGCCTAGGCTTCATACTTTCACTAGTGGCAACTCCCAACAACATTAACATAATCGAATCACATGATATTTCCCATAAAACATGCAATGGAGACGCACCCGGAGGTCATTCCTTCGTGGTCAAGAGAGGACGAGAATTATGTAGGGCTACAAAAGCACACCTCAAAGTTCGTAGTTCTCAATCCAAGGATTTCCCAATGTCACCGCGGCCATCCAAAGAGAGTCCCACAATCACCACAACATATCTAAAGGATAGTCATAGACAAGCACCAAGAGACTCTCAATCTTCAATCAACACACAAGAGAGGAAATCACTCATGAAAATATTTTTCTAATCCATGTCCAATAGACCGCTGTCACCTTGGTCTCGGGGATTATACTAGATAAAGACAAGTGAGTACAGCAATCCAATACATAGAGGAAGGGGAAATATCATGGGATCACCCTAGATTAACATAGCCTATGATCACAACGAAGATCACATCATGGGAGAGAGAATTGACCACATAGCTACTGGTAGAAACCTCAGCCCCGAGGAGGAACTACTCCCGCATCATGGAGGGAGGAAGCAACGTCGATGGAGATGAATCCGGGGGCACTTCCCCGTCCCGGCAGGGTGTCGGCATAGGAATTCTGGTCCCCCGAAGCTTGATGGTGATGGCGGCGGAGATCAAAATTGCGTCTGGAGAAAAGGGGTCTAGAATCAGGGTTTCCTCGATGGGTGTTAAATATATGCCAATGGGGGTCGCCAGGGGAGCTAAGGGGGGCCCAGGCGCCCCCCCGGCGCGGCCTGGAGGGGGGCCGCATGGCCAGGGCGCCTGGAGCCCTGGTGGCCCCCCTCCGGCCCTACTTTGGCCGCATGGAAGCTTCCGGAACGCTGATTTTTTATATATTTTTCCCGAAATTTTTCTGGCAGTTTACGTAATGGGAAAACCTGAAATACAAAAACAGCAGAAAACAGAAACTGGCACTAGGGTGCACTAAGTTAATAGGTTAGTCCAAATATGATCAAAAGTGTATGGAAGTGCATAAATATCATAGCAATATCACACAAAAGAGGCATGGAGCAAGCAGCAATTATAGATACGTTTTGGACGTATCATCGTGTGAGTGCCCTGGAAACGTCAAAGGAAGTCTGGGACTGGCTCTCAAAGGTCAATGAAGGAGTCTCAACCCAGAGAGATCAAAGAATCAGTGTCCTTCGCAATCTTTTCAATCGCTTCAAGAGACACGACAATGAGAATGTCCAGCACACATTCGATCGCCTCACTGACATCACAAATGAGCTTCAGGCACTTGGCGCCACTGAGATCACCAAGAATGAAATTGTCAAGACCCTCCTGAGATCACTCGATAGCTCATTTGACATCCTTGCCTTGATGATTCAAGAACGCCCTGACTTCAAGACTCTCGATCCATCTGACATACTTGAGAGGCTCAACACACATGAGTTTCAGCTATCTGAGAAACGTGACATCTATGGTCCCAACTATGGCCGAACTCGCGCCTTGAAGGCAAAGGTTGTTTCTTCATCTGAGGAAGAATCTGACTGCAGTTCTGATGATCCTGAAGACATTGGAAAGGAGCTTGCCATGCTTGTGAAGACGTTCCAGAAATTCACTAGGAAGAAATGCTTCAGAAAGTCTTCACGGTCCAGCTCAAGAAATGATGAAGCTTCTACCCGTGACTACTAGAAGAGAACATGTCATAAGTGCAAGAAACCTGGTCACTACATCACTGAGTGTCCTCAATGGGACAATGAGAAGAAGAAGAAGAAGAAGAGCAAGGAATATGATTCTGATGACAAGAAAAAGAAGAAATACTCAAAGTCTTCTTCCAAGTCTTCATCAAAGTATTCATCACACAAGAAGAATTCATCTGTCAAGGCTCGTGTGTTTGTTGGCAAGAAGATGGATTCAGAGGAGGAGTCTGCTTCAGAATAAGCGGAGGTGGAGTCTGAGGTGGAGTCGGATTCTGGTGCTGCAGGTCTGGCTCTAGCCACAGCCTACATTGCCAAGTCCATCTTCAACACTGAAGACAATGGCCCCGTCTCCAACATTGATGATGAGGACGACGACTCTGCTCCCACCTACTGCTTCATGGCACGTGGTGCCAAGGTAAAATCGCGTGATGCTTACTTTCAAACATCCAGTGAAGATGACTCTGATTGTGAATCAAAACCTAGCTACAAAACACTTGCTAAAATTGCCACTAAACAACAGAAAGTTATGGAACATATTCAAAAACTGTTAGACAAAAGCGATGACCTGTTGGACGCGGAAATGACCCGTTCTCAGTCCTTAATTGAAGACATAAAAAATCTTCATGTTAAGTACGAGGAACTTGAAGGTCTTTATGAATCGCTCTCAAAAACTCATGAAAAGCTTTCCCACGATTATCTTCAAAGGAAGCAAGAACTTGAGAAATTGAAAGCGGCTCATGAAGATCTTTAAAAAGAAAATGAGTCACTCCGCGCACAACTGATCTGCTCCACTCAGGAAGGTTTTGAACCACCTTGTCTAAAATGCATTGAGTGTGATAACGCTACATCTATTGCTGAATGTTCTACTGTTGCAATATTTTCAACTGCTGATGTGGTAGCTAACCCCTCTGCTGAGGATACCACTACTATTGCTAATGAAAATGCTAGGTTGAAGACTTTGCTTGAAACAGGGATGTACAAAAGCCTCAAAGGGCATCAGACTTTATGTGATGTCCTCAAAAAGCAGATACTGAACCGAAACCCTAGGAAAGAGGGTGTAGGGTTCGAAAGGAAAATGAATGTTGATGGTTCATACTGGAAGCCTGAGCAGTACCCCAAAACCACATGGGTTGCTGCAAAGGAACCTTCAGTAGATCCATTTGCCTTATCTGGCTTCACTTGTGCTAATCCTATTATCATTGATGAATCCTTTGATGCAAATTATAAACTGTTTAAGAATCAAAATGGTGAAGTGTTTGCCAGGTATATTGGTACTAACTGCAGGAACGGGCCACCTATGAAGAAGATGTGGGTTCCCAAACGTTGTCTTGAGAAGCTTCCAGCAAATTTCATCATGACACCTCCTGGGAAGAAGACAAACCCCAGACCAAAGGCTTCATATGGTCCTAAGGTTTCATACAGACAAAGGACTCATCCGAGTCACCCTAATGCCGATGTTTTGCAGGGAAATTATACTCAGACCATGAATATGAACGTGTTTCCTCAAACCGCTATGTTCACAAAACAAAGAATTTTTCTGCCTAATCTTATGAGTATTATTCTCCTCATGCAAGACTGTTTGCTAGGGCTCCAAAGCCAAAATTCTCAGATGCTGCTCTTAGACTCATTGCTTCTAAGCCACCCCTGAAGATGTGGGTGGTTAAGAAGAACTAACTTTCTCATGCGGGGAAAGGTCTCCAGCCGAAAATCCAAGGCGTCTGATGCTATTACTGGGGACCTAAAACACTTGTAGGGCACAAGATCAAATGCCCAAAATGTTTTACTATCCATATTGTTCATGAATCGCTTGCTAATCATCTTATCAGTCCTAACTTGGATCTAAGCTTTCATAATCCACTTGTATGTCAAATGTTTATGCTTCACAATGGCTATTGGTGAAGCCTATCCTCCTAACTGCATTGTAGGGAGTGACACCAAAGTCTTCAGAATGGATTATGGACAGCGGATGTACAAATCATATGACTGGAGATCGAAGTCTTCTTATGGACTCAACCTTACGTCCATCTAACAAGAGTCACATCACATTTGCTGATACTGGTAAAAGCAAAGTGTTGGGTCTAGGTAGAGTTGCAATCTGAAGGGATCAGCACATGGATAAAGTCATGCTTGTTGAATCTCTTGGTTTCAACTTAATGTTTGTCTCAATGCTTTGTGACTTAAACATGATTGTGATATTTGGAAAATTTCGTTGCCTTGTACTAATGGAGTCTGACAAGTCTCTAGTATTTGAAGGATACAGAAAGGGTGATCTGTATATGGTAGATTTCTCAGCTGGACCGCAGATGGCCGTATGTCTTCTAGCAAAAGCTTCATAGTGCTGGCTCTGGCATCGGAGGCTAGGACATGCCGGCATGAGGAACTTGCACACTCTCGCAAAGAATAAGCATGTCGTAGGCATCGAGGACGTCAAGTTCAAGAAAGATCATCTATGTGGTGCCTGTGAAGCTGGGAAGATGACTAGGGCCAAGCATCCCTCGAAGACAATCATGACGACATCCAAACCCTTCGAGCTGCTTCACATGGACTTATTTGGCCCTACTCACTACTCCACGTTCTCTACCACAGCTTGTCTCTATGGCTTCATCATTTTTGATGATTATTCAAGTTACACATGGGTGCACATAATTCTCTACAAGACTGAAGTGCAAGATGTCTTCAGACGCTTCGCCAATCGTGCCATGAACAACTATGGCATCAAGATCAAGCACATAAGAAGTGAAAATGGCACTGAGTTCAAGAACACCGGTCTTGATCTTTATCTGGATACAATGGGAATCACTCATGAGTTCTCAGCTCCATACACACCTCAGCAGAATGGCATCGTAGAGCGCAAGAACAGAACCCTAATTGAGATGGCTCGAACGATGCTCGATGAATACAAGACACCAAGAAGGTTATGGCCCGAAGCTATTGATACTGCATGCCATATCATCAACCGTGTCTATCTTCACAAGCTTCTGAAGAAAACGTCCTATGAACTCCTTACTGGAAAGAAGCCAAACGTAAGTTACTTCAGAGTATTTGGAGCTAGGTGCTGGATCAAGGATCCACATCACAAATCAAAATTTGCACCGAAAGCACATGAAGGCTTCATGCTCGGCTATGGAAAAGACTCGCACTCTTACAGAGTCTTCAATGTCTTTCTCTATAAAGTGGTTGAGACTGTGGATGTGCGGTTTGATGAATCGAATGGTTCACAAAGAGAGTTCTTGCCAAATGTGCTAGATGAAGCTTCACCAAATGAATCTATCAAGCTAATGGGAACCGGTGAGATCATGCCTTCTGAAGCACAGCCTGACGAGGAACTCATCATTTCTGCTCCAAATCAACCTAACAACAATGCTCAACCTGAAGACAATCCTCCTGATGATGACAATGTACAACAAGAGCAAAATCTTCGTCCAGCTCATCCTTGTGTTGCAAATGAAGTACAAGTTGAGAAGATAATTGACAACATAAATGCACCTGGTCCACTTACTCGTTCAAGAGCAACACAGCTTGCAAATTTCTGTGGGCACTTTGCTTTTGTCTCAATATTTGAACCCAAGAAAGTTGCTGAAGCCTTTATGGAACCCGAATGGATTCAAGCAATGCAAGAAGAGCTTCAACAGTTTGAGCTGAACAACGTATGGGAACTTGTCAAGCGTCCTAACCCTCGCAAGCACCACATAATAGGCACAAAATGGATATATCGCAACAAGCAAGATGAGCATGGTCAAGTTGTCAGAAACAAAGCTCGTCTCGTTGCTCAAGGATACACTCAAGTTGAAGGGATTGACTTCGATGAAACATTTGCTCCTGTGGCTAGACTTGAAGCTATTCGTGTACTGCTAGCCTATGCAAATCATCACAACATACTTCTGTATCAAATGGATGTGAAGAGTGCCTTTCTGAATGGAAGGATTGAAGAAGAAGTGTATGTTGCACAACCACCTGGCTTTGAAGATCCAAAACGTCCTGATATGGTATACAAGCTCAACAAGGCACTGTATGGCCTCAAACAAGCGCCTCATGCGTGGTATGACACACTCAAAGACTTCCTGAAGAGCAAAGGCTTCAAACCTGGATCCCTAGATCCCACACTCTTCACGAAGACATATGATGATGAACTATTTGTTTGCCAAATCTACGCGGACGACATTATCTTCGGCTGCACTGACAAAAGATACAGTGATGAGTTTGGTCACATGATGCAAGAGCAATATCAGATGTCCATGATGGGTGAGCTGAAGTTATTTCTTAGTCTTCAAATTCGTCAGCAAAGCAACGGCATCTCCATATCTCAAGAGAAGTACCTCAAAGACTGCCTGAAGAAGTTTGGAATGCAAGACTGCAAAGGGTACTCGACGCCTATGCCAGCTAAACACCATCTGGGTCCTGACGCCAATGGTAAAGATTTCGATCAAAAGGTATACCGCTCCATGATTGGTTCTTTACTTTATTTATGTGCATCTAGGCCAGATATTATGCTTAGTGTTTGCATGTGTGCTCGATATCAAGCAACACCAAAGGAGTCGCATCACTTAGCTGTGAAGCGAATACTTCGATATTTGGCTTTCACCCCAACACTAGGATTATGGTATCCAAAGGGCTCAGAGTTTGATCTAGTTGGATTCTCATATGCTGATTATGCTGGTGACAAAGTTGATTGCAAGTCTACATCAGGCACATGTCATTTTCTGGGACGATCACTTGTCTGTTGGTCTTCAAAGAAGCGGAACTGTGTATCACTCTCCACTGCTGAATCTGAATACATTGCTGCTGGATCTTGCTGCGCTCAGCTTCTCTGGATGAAGCAAACACTCAAGGACTATGGTGTCCATCTGAAGCATGTGCCACTCTACTGCGACAATGAAAGCGCCATCAAGATTGCCAACAACCCAGTTCAGCACTCGAAGACAAAGCATATTGAAATTCGTCATCACTTTCTCAGAGATCATGTCATGAAGGAAGATATTGATATCATACACGTCAAAACTGAAGAGCAACTGGCAGATATCTTCACAAAGCCCTTGGATGAGAAAAGGTTTTGCAAGTTGCAGTATGAGCTAAATATCTTAGAATCCTCTAATGTCCTCTAATCAGGCACACATCCTAACACTTATGCATATTGATGACTTAGATGTGCAACACATGAAGTAAAGTATATCTTCACTCAATGAAGACTTACATTCTAAGTGTGAATACATTAACGCGGAATTTGACTTCAGAGCGCCACGATAATTGTGCGCCGTGTCTGGGTCTAATACTTCCTATACGGTGGGTAACGCCACCACCAAATCTTTGTTTGAAGCGTTTCTCGTGGCGTTACGTTTGCAAAGTCTTCACACTTGGTTTATCTTCATATAGGATTCACTTATAGCTATGTATTCTTATTTGAATCTTTTGAAGTAAGTGAATGTGATCGGACCCTAACCTCTCTATGCTTTCTCATCTCAAACTCTGTCTGTCCAAATCATATACATTATGTTGGAACTGTCGAATATCTTCTCTGTGTCCTTGTCAGCAGAAGATACGGAGACAAACTTTAAATCTGATTTTAATGCTCCATCCTTTATGCCTGAAACCCGGAGAAGTCGGAATGATCACTCCGACAGTCATGGCGTACGTGGGATCGTGGGACAACTCCCAATGTGTTACATGTCCTCCACGTGTCCCTCAGATGTGAACTGCCAGGGGCACCTGCGTAATTGCGCGGTGCCGTCTCCCATGCTTATAAATACACGTCCCATCACGGTCAAAAATTCTTCTACCACCTCTCCACCTCGACCAACCCTAGCGCCTCTGCTAGCTCTCGACGATGCCAGCGACGAAGCGCTTCGCTGCCGCGACCTCGTCGACGCCGTCTTCACGCGGGCCGCAGACATCGTCTACTCCGCCGTCTTCACGCGGTCTTCTGAGTTAAATCTTAGCCTCCCTAACCAGACGTACAGTTGTCACAGCAACTGGAACTGGTCTAACAAATCACTGTCTTCCCCGAGCTACTGGTTCTATCCTTTCCTTCCCTTTACTTACTGTCTTATGTTGTGAAGTCATTGCCTGCTTGCCTTATCTGATTCACTTCACTGTGTGACTACTTGTTCTGATTGGCTTCATTCCATCTTCCATCCTGATCCTTACTACCTAGCTGCTATTAGTCTTCATGCTTTCACTCCGTTGAATACTTGACTATGGCTTGTCTAGTGTAGTCTACTTTCCGCTGCATATCAATAGGATTGGATTTATCATTTGTCTTTGAAACTTCCATGTTTTGAAGCATTTCATGAAAATCACCTATTCACCCCCCCTATAGTCGATATAATGCACTTTCATAACCCCTTTAAGCTAACCAAGTCGATATGGCTCCGCAATCAAGTCATTTCCTTAGGACATCTACCGTGACAACTCCACGACAGTTGGCGCCCACCGTGGGGCCTGCGCACGGTGGTTTTGAGTTCTTGAAGGGCAACTTCGAGGGGCTCAAGGGATACGTTGTGGGCTGGATGACCAAGAGTCGTCGCGACAAGCTCTACATCGACGATGCAGGCTGGGGTCCCGAGGCCGGCTCAATTGAGTACGGGTATAGGGTCCCCTTCAGCGGAATCCACGTCTTCATCGGCAAGATCAGCGAACCGGGCCCTGAGCCGGACACCTACACCGACATCATCGAGACGGCTCAGCATGCGCGGCCCGCCCGGATCCAGCCCGCTGTGAAGCGTGCTTTTGTTGGATACATCCAGGGCACTGGAGGTTCTGGATCTCGCGGTGAGACGGCCATTCTCTTACGGTGAATCGTCCACGGGTGAGACTAATTCAATGTATCAGATGCAGAGCGGACGGCTTGGGGGCTGGTCTAATGGCAGCAGTATTCCGAACCCCGGTGAGCCGCCGAGTAGGGTGGCGATTTTCATGACTAGCACCCAGCTGGCTCTCGGCTCGACGGTCGCCGGGGCCATAACACCCGAGGCGACGGCAACTGCGGCAGGCGCGGGCGTACCAACATGCCCACCAACTCAAGTCTTGACAGATCTGTTGGAGGCACTGGCGACTCTGATGGGAATAGAGGTAATCCCGGATAACCAGGAGCAGCACAAGACGGATGTGGCTAAGCTAAGATAGCACAAGCAAAAGAAGACCTAGCGGCGGAGAACGCTAGGATGACTGTAGAGCAGGCTGTTTTGGATGCCCAGGCTCAGGGGATTCAAGCAGATTCGTACCGGCTCACGGTGGATCAGAACGCTGCTCACGAAGTCATGAGGAGGAAGCACCAGAGTCGTTTGCCCTTTGTTTACGATCCAAGGAACCTCTTCAACACAACCGGAGCAGGGACTAGTAACCCGCCGGGGATAAACCGGACGGCTGAAGCGCCAGGGGGCGGAGCACCGGTTCAACAACGCATGACAGGTTCTCCGTATAGGAATCGGATCCACACTACGCCTCATCACCCTCGACGTCGGCGGGTCATTACTCCAACCCGCTAGATAACATGATTGCAGCGGCAACACCATTGGCGGCTACGAGTGGAGGGTGAAACTCCGGTGGCAGTGGAAACCCGGAGGGCCCGGGAGCTTCTTCAGACAGCGTTGGCACAACAACAGGCTTATTCTTATAGTCGTGACCGGATTCACGCAACACCTCGTCCAAGCGTTAGATACAGCCGGCATGTTGACTTGCCAGAGGTTTCAAGCACGGAGCGGCACCGCGACCAGCCTCGGGGGCATGACCCGGCGCGACATGGTGCCAATGCACAGGACTTGGTGGATCAGGGCAGGACGCACCGAGAGGCCGAGCTGGAGGCTCAGGCTGCAAATCGTCAGCCGGCGCCGTATTACCCGACAACTTCAGTAGAGATGGGTAGAACTTCTCGAGCCTGTGGCATGCCGTGTTTAACGGCGGCTATACAGAACGAGCGTTTGCCCAAGGACTTCAAAGGCCCTCGTAAGGTGCCTAACTACACAGTAGATCACCCCCCCGAGGCTTGGGTAGAGAGTTACGAGATGGCTATGGAGATGCTGGATGTTAGTGAAGCCGCGTGTGCTAAGTATTTCACCATGATGCTGGAAGGCACAACCCGTAACTGGTTGAAAGGATTGCCCGTCAATTCCATTGGGTCGTGGGCAAAGCTGAAAGCCAAGTTTATCTAGCATTTCAAGGATACATGCAAGCAGCCGATGTCAATTGTGGATCTAGCTTCTTGTGTTCAGAACGAGGGCGAATCAACGACCACCTTGGTGCGCCGGGTCTCAACCATTATACATTCTTCAGATAAGATCAACGCCGAGTCCGCAGTATTAATGTTGGAGAAGAATTGTTGTTTCCTTCCACTCAAGTAGAAGCTGGGGTGGCTTACGCGTCATTGTGATGATATGGGGGATCTCATGGCGGCTCTCGTCAAATATGCCGACTCTGGTAGTACCAAGGACCCCGAATCTGAGGCTGAAAGATCGGGAAAGGGAAAGAAGAGTAATGATATGGGAGGACAGCAGCTTAACCCGACCAATCAGAGCAGTGGCAGTAAGCGCAAAGCTGATACCTTTGTAGCTAATACTGCGACACAGAATTTTAATCAACGTCGTTAGGGAAAGCCGCCCCCGAGATATAACCTTGATGAAGTAACGAATCTGCCATGTCCAAAGCATGGAACTGATGAAAGGCCAGCTACCCATCTGTGGAAAGATTGCAGCATTATGAGACACTTCAGGGAGTCTATTCAGAACAACCATGGACCGAACGGCGGTTCAGGGTCTGGCTCACACGGCCCGGGTTATGGAGGCGGCGGCTCAAGTTTTGGGTTTCAAGGCCAAGGTAATCAAGGCGACAACAACCAGCAGAACAATCAAGGGAATCAGCAACAGTCCGGTTATCATAGTAACCCGAACCAGCTGAGTAGTGGGCAGTACCACATTTTTACCACGAGTCTGTGCAAGCGGGTCAGAAACTTCATAAAAGGGCGGTGAATGCTGTTGAGCCGACAGTTCCCCGTTTCTTACGATGGTCTGAGCATCCCATTGTGTGGAGCCGTGAGGATCACCCGCCCTGGGTTGATAACCCGGGTCAGTTGGCCTTGGTGGTGGCACCTCAGGTTGGAGGATATAAGTTCAGTAAGGTGCTCATGGATGGAGGCAGCAGTATCAATATCCTTTACTATAATACTTTCCGTCGTATGGGATTAACTGACAAAAATCTTAGACCATCAAATACTGTTTTTCATGGAGTGGTGCCTGGTAAGTTGGCGTACTCGGTGGGCAAGATCGATTTGAAGGTAACCTTTGGGGATGAATATGAAGCTAGAATGGAAACTCTAACGTTTGAGGTTGTTAGGATCCACAGCCCGTATCATGCTCTGTTTGTGCAGCCGGCTTATGCGAAATTCATGGCAAGGCCATATTATGTTTATCTGCAGCTTAAGATGTCGGGTCACAAGGGGACGATCACAGTGCATGGGAGCCGCACGATAGCCTTGGAGTGTGAAGAAGGTGATAATGCATATGCAGAGTCAGTTTGTGCCACAGAGGAGCTGAAGTTCTACAAGGATAATGTTGATGTGGCATATATGATGTCTGTGAAGAAGCCAACCACAGAGCATGACCCTTTGCTGAAGTTTAACTCAGTGGACCACACCAAGCTAGTTGACTTTGTTCCTGACAATTCATCTAAGCAGTTCATCATCAGTGCTAATCTGGATCCGAAATAGGAAAGCACGCTCATCGAGTTCATCCGTGAGAACCGGGACATCTTTGCATGGAAACCTTCAGACATGCCGGGTGTACCGAGGGAACTCGCTGAGCACACTCTCAATATTGATCCGAAGTATAAGCTAGTCAGACAGTTTCTTCGCCGTTTTAATGAAGAGAGACAGAAGGCCATTGGTGAAGAGGTGGCCCGGCTCTTGGCGGCCGGGTTCATCATTGAAGTTTTTCATCCTGAGTGGTTGGCTAACCCAGTTTTGGTACTTAAAAAGAACGGCACTTGGCGAATGTGTGTAGATTACACGGACTTGAACAAGGCTTGCCCAGCTGACCCATTCGCCCTCCCTCGTATTGATTAGATTATTGATGCTACGGCGGGTTGTGAACGTTTGAGATTTTTGGATGCTTATTCTGGGTGTCATCAGATCAAGATGGCAGTTAAGGACCAGGAGAAGACAACTTTCATCACTCCGTTTGGAGCCTTCTGCTATGTTTCTATGCCTTTCAGGCTCAAGAGTGCCCAGGCGACTTACCAGCGGTGTGTACAGAATTGCCTTCACGGCCAGATCGGGCATAATGTTCATGATTATGTGGATGATATTTTGGTTAAATCCAAAAAGAAGGAAACCCTGATCGACGATTTGAAGGAGACGTTTGACAATCTCCGGGTGTACAAGATGATGCTTAACCCGGCCAAGTGTGTCTTTGGTGTTCCAGCAGGCAAGCTTTTGGGTTTTTTGGTCTCTGAGTGAGGCATCGAGGCTAACCCAGAGAAAATCAAGGCTATCACTTCCTTGGCGAGGCCAAAGTGTGTCAATGATGTCTAGCGCTTGGCAGGACGGATAGCGGCTTTGAGCCAGTTCATAAGCCGCCTAGGTGAAAAGGCCATCCCTCTGTATCAGATGACGAAGAAGACAGATGACTTTGTTTGGAGTGAAGCTGCTGAGGAGGCGTTTGAGGCACTCAGAAGCAATTAGTTGAGCCGTCGGTTCTTGTTGCTCCCATTGACAAGGAGCCTTTGTTATTATATGTTGCTGCAAATAGCAGGGTCGTCAGTGTTGCTATTGTTGTGGAAAGAAAAGAGGTCGGTAAGGAGTATTCGGTTCAGCGGCCGGTTTGTTATATCAGTGAAGTACTTATTGAATCCAAGCAGAGGTATCCGCACTGGCAGAAGCTGGTATATGGGGTCTTCATGGCAAGCCATAAGCTCAAGCAATATTTCCTGGGTCACCCTATTACGGTGGTGAGTTCTGCTCCCTTAGGGGATATCATCCGAAACAGAGAAGCCACATGTCGAGTAGCCAAGTGGGCCATTGAGCTTGGGCCTCATGGTTTAAAATATGTGCCTCGAACGGCCATCAAATCACAAGCGCTCGTGGATTTTATCAATGATTGGACAGAATTGCAAACACCTGAGGAAAAGCCGGATAACACATATTGGACTATTCACTTTAATGGATCGAGGCAGTTAGAAGGCTCGGGGGCTGGAGTTGTCTTAACTTCCCCGCGAGGTGATAAATTTTCTTATGTTCTCCGGTTAATGTTCCCTTGTAATAATAATGCAGCTGAGTATGAGGCCTTACTCCACAGTCTTCAGATGGCCAAGGAGATGAACTTAAGCCGGGTAAGATGCTTTGGCGATTCAGATCTGGTAGCTCAGCAGGTTTCTGGCACCTGGGATTCCAAGGATCCACTCATGGCTGCTTATCGTCGAGAGGTTGATGCTATTGCGGGTCACTTCAAGGGTTACCAAGTTGAGCACATTGATCGGAGGAAGAACGAGGCGGCTGATACCTTAAGCCGGTTAGGATCTCAGCGTAAGCCGGTACCGCGCAACACCTTTTTGGATGTTTTGATTAACCCGTCTGTCAAGTTACCCACAGAGGAGGACCTTGCTATTCCTGACCCGGAGGCACAGTTGGTGGCAGCTCTTCATTTATACCTGACTGGGTGGTTCCGTATTTGGCTTACATGACCCGGGGTGAGCTACCTGAGGATGAAATCTTGGCCAGACAGATAACCCGGCGGTCTAAGTCAATGACGATTATCACTGGGGAATTGCACCATCGCAGTGTTACAGGGGCGTTTCAACGTTGCGCCTCTCCTGAGGAAGGTTGTGAGATCCTGCGAGAGATCCATGAAGGAGATTGTGGTCATCACGCTGGTTCTAAATCTCTTGTGGCCAAAGCCTTTTGTCACGGGTTCTATTGGTTGATGCCTCATCCTGATGCTGAAGACTTGGTCAGCAGATGTGACGGTTGTCAGAAGTTTTCACGGCGTGCTCATGTTCCGTCTCAAGAATTGAGGATGATCCCAATAACTTGGTCGTTTGTGACTTGGGGGCTTGATATGGTTGGGCCTTTTAAGAGGTCCAAAGATAAGAAAACCCACCTTTTGGTGGAAGTGGACAAGCTTACCGAGTGGATTGAGGCAGAGCCAGTTAGCAAGTGTGATGCAGAAACAACAGTTCAATTCATCACGAAGGTGATTTTCCGTTTTGGCTTTCCCCACAATATCATAACAGATAATGGCACTAATATGTCCAAGGGTGCTATGAGGGAGTTTTGTCAAAGCGAGCATATTCGACTTGATGTCTCTTCCGTGGCTCACCCCCAGTCTAATGGCCAAGCGGAACGGGATAACCAAGAAATTCTGCGAGGCATCAAGCCCCGGATTATGGTTCCTTTGAAGAGAACGTCGGGTTGTTGGGTGGTGGAGTTACCTTCAGTGTTATGGAGCATCAATTCAACGCCCAACAGATCTACAGGTTATACACCTTTCTTCATGGTCTATGGAGATGAGGCGGTTCTCCCTAGTGATATCCGTCATGACTCGCCTCGAGTGGCAGCTTACATTGAAGCTGATAATGAGAAGGCACGTCAAGATGCATTGGATTTGTTGGATGAAGAGCGTGATCTTGCGGCGGCTCGTTCATCGATTTATCAACAGGATTTATGACGATATCACAGCCGCTGGGTCAAAACCAGAACCTTTCAAGAGGGCGATTTAGTACTCCGACTCATCCAAGATCAAACTGATATGCATAAACTGTCGCCGCCTTGAGAAGGACCTTTCATTGTCAGCAAGACTCTGCATAACGGGTCATACTCTCTGATTGACGTTCGAGAACACAAGGATTCACGCACATCAGAGGAGGGGACCTTTCGGCCATGGAATATTGCTCATCTCCAGCCTTATTATACCCGAGCCACCGGCTCTTAAGATGTACATAGTTTGATGATGTAAATATTACAACAATATAATAAAGTCGGCATCCCTGATAAATTCCGGGCCTCTGTCATTTTCACTTCCTCGAAGCTGAGTCCTTATCATCATCCTACATGTTTACTCAAGAGGCTGGACAGGGACCAAAGAGAGTTGGATGCGTAGCACAGCTCAAACATAGGTCCTCGATGAGAATAATTCGTAAGTATGTCACTTGGGGGCTTCCTGTTCAAACATAGGCGTATTCGACCAAAGAGAACACAACGTTACTACCCATTTGACCGGGTTATGTTCAAACATAGGCATATTCGACCAAAGAGGACATAACCTGTGGATCATCCTACCTGTACCCAGCTGCTTCAACTCCATCAGGTCATCCTGATTGACCCGGCGAACTCTTGGCAATCAGTCTTATATGGCGTATTCGACCAAGACCTGAGCTTGCTAAGGTCCAAACGTCGGCTGTCATGCGAGAGCACGGCTTACAGATAGTCAAGATAGATCCAGGCTCAAAATGCTGCCTTCCTTGAAACTTGGATAATTCGGCCTGTGATGCAAGATGCAACTCTGACCCCGCGTACTCTAGACAAGTCTATCTTTAAAGAAAAGACCTGCACTTGTCTAGGTTCAAATGTCGATTGGGTACTGTGAGAGCCGGCTCACAGCACGCACGTACCTTCCAGTGGCCAACATGCTAGTTTCATTGAAGAAGAACCTTTGGCTTGGCGGCCTGCAAAAGCCTCGGATGTTTTCTAATCTCTTTTTCTTTGGTTCTTTTGTTATTTGTGGTTTTTCTTTTGTGGTGCATTTTTGTAAGTTCGACCAAGTTGCCTCTTCTTATGGCTCATATTTGAAGCCTTTCTGGGTCTCTGCAACCCGATCTAATGAACGGCTCTAAGCCGCCAGAAAGTAACAATCTTATTTCTGGAGCGATACCTCTACAAGACTTTAATTGAATGAAGACTGATAAAGCCGACAGTCTAAAACATACATTGCAGGTATGCTTATTTTTCACAAAGATATTAAACATGGTATTTGAACCGGCCCTGGTTATGGACTATATGTTCCCAGTGGCACCGGTTGGGCGTCATGACCCGCCCGGCGGTAAACCGCCAGGGCACTTGTTATCTGTTTATGTGCAGGACAAGGACTAAATTGTTCTACACAAGTCGGTATTGTCACATGCATAAAGTGGTGTTTCGTCAACTGGCAGATCAATAATATTATGCTGAGGCGGAACCGTGCACGATGGCACGACAGATTCAAGTTTTACTACCCTATTACAAGACTCTGAGAGCCAATCAAAAAAGTGTTTCTCTATGGGATCAAGTATATAAACCGCCAAGACGGTTCACTCTTCTTGGCCTTGCTGCTTTGAAGCCTCCGGATTACCCTTCTCCAGTTCTTCTTCCTCCTCTATCTGAAAGTTCTGTGCCAACCAATTGACGCCAACCAAAGCTTCAGATTCAGCTTCTTCATCGATAAGTTCAGACGAATCAATTTTAGGGGCGAACGCATGCTTACTGATTGGAGGGATTAGCTCCATCACGTTGTAAGACTGAGTGGGCATCTTCTGGTTTTCAATACTATAAGTCGGCTGATATCTAGACAGGTCGGTTTCATTAACAATTAGGCTGGCTAGAGGGCGGATATTTTTGACGCATGCATCAAAGTCTTTTTGATCAAAATTCATGCCATCTTCCTTTAGACTTGGATAGCCAGTGGCTAAGTCGGCTGGGTCTAACTCTGGTAGCCATGCCTTAGCCCGACTCAAAGTTGTTAATGCACCGGCTCTCGCAGACGACCGCTTCATTTCATCAATTCTAGCAGGCAGCACAGAAAGTCTCTTAATGTATCCACAAAAAGATTTGGTGCCTGGTTGGATAGAGAGACGGTAGCCAATGCGCGCTGAGCTCATGTGTATAACTGTTCAACAAGTGTGTAAATAGCTTTAAGTTTCACAAGCGGCTCTTTGGCAAGATTACTGCTCCTGCTACCTGCATGAGTCATAAATTGGTTAGTGGTGGTTTATGTTACCAAAGGAAATATTCAATTTGCAACATGGTGGCTTACCAAAGATAGCTGAAGTCATTTGAGACACACGATGCTTTAATCCGGTGAGTTCAGCTGTCACCTTTTCAAGGGTTGCTTCTGGTTTTTCGGCTTGTTGTATCAAGGCGGTTCTCTCTTCAGCCCAAGTAGACTTCTCCGTTTCAAACTCAGCCTTCAATTTCTCCATTTCAGTCAGACTAAATTGAAATTTTGATTCAGCCTTCTGGGTCTCAGATTCTTGAAACTTAAGCCGGCCCTTTGTATCATATAATTGCGCTTGCAATTCAGTAGTGGTATCATGTATCAACAAAGGGATTATGAAGCAAATTATTATCCTGGTTACAAGAATTGAAGTCCCAAGCCTTTTGCGAGCAACAACACTTGGCACTTGGGGGCTAATGGATGCTGAAGTGCTCTTTATGTCCCGGTTCATATCAATAAAGTCCCAAGCACTTTGCAAGCAAGAGTACTTGGCACTTGGGGGCTAATGGATGCTGAAGTGTTCTTTAAGTGCCGGTTCATATCAATAAAGTCCCAAGCACTTTGCAAGCAAGAGTACTTGGCACTTGGGGACTAATGCATATTGCTTCTTTCTTATCATCCATTTATACTAACCCGGCGACACTATAAACATTGACAGTCGGCTTATGAGGGATATACAGGCAAGTTCTACACAATGATGAATAGGACCGACTCATTCATATTGATTAAGCCGGCCCTTGGGGGCTACAGGGGCAACACTCATCAAAGTCAAATTTCCTATTAAGATAAGTGCCGACTCTGAAAGGATTCTATGGAAAATACTCATGCTATTCTAAGTCTACAACATATTCAATTCTATCATATCCAATAGACTTGGGGGCTGGAAGGATGTATATGATTTAGTTAAGATTCATACCTCAAACTTCTTATGCATCTGCTTCACCATATCAATTTCAAGGTCACGTTTGCTATGGACTTGACTGAGATATCCGGAAAGCACTTCACTGTTGCTCAGCTGTGCATATTGAGCCATATCGAACCTTACTTTCCGTTTCTCAACAAGTTCTTGTTTGGCAGTGTGTATGGCCAGAACAGTTGGATTGCCCGGCTCTCTATAGCTGGTGCCCATAATTGTGACATCTTCCATCTGCTTTTCTACCGACTTAGTTGGGATTGACGGCTCAGCAGTCACAGAGGTGACATTGGCAGGGTCAAGAGAGGCGTCAGGAATTTCAGGACGAGCATCGTGAGTAGATTCCTATGTTGGCTTCTGAACATCTGTTGCTAAGATTCGCTGTGCCGGCTCAATGGTGTTTGGATTAGTCGCCGGTTTAGTTGCTTTCGCCCTCTTACAGGGTTTGGCTTGACCACTACACAAGATAAGGTAAGTCAGTACAAAATTATAAAGAGACAATGAAGAGCAGAATAAGGAACAATTATTACCCAGGGGCAGTCTTGAAAGCCGGCAGCTGAGTTTGAGATGAATCGCCAGACGAAGAGCGAGATACCTCCTGATAGATTGAATCGGAAGAGTTCAGTGGTTGACGAATGAGACCCGCCACTGGGTAAAGAGAGTTTGAGTATGGAAAGACCTCATTTTTTACGTCTTCGGCGAACCGGAGTGTTCGGTAAGCCGGAGGATGCTACCTCTTGAGCTTGCGTTGTATTCCCTCGAAGAGGAAAGGGAGATGCAGCACAGTAGCATAAGTATTCCCCTCGGTTTTTGAGAACCAAGGTATCAATCCAGTAGGAGACCACGCGCGAGTCCTTCGCACTTGCACAAACAAATAAGAACTTCGCAGCCAACGCGATAAGGGGTTGTCAATCCCTTTTACGGTCACTTACGAGAGTGAGATCTGGTAGAGATGATATTTTATATTTTTGGTATTTTTGGTTTAATAAAACAGCGAATAAAAGCGGTAAAAGTAAGTAGATGTAGATTTATATGTTGAGAATAGACCCGAGGGCCATAGTTTTCTCTAGTGGCTTCTCTCATGATAGCGATATTCTACGGCGGGTAAACAAATTACTGTCAAGCAATTGATAGAAAAGCGAATAATTACGAGACTATCTAGGCATGATCATTGTATATAGGCATCACGTCCGAGACAAGTAGACTGACTCCTGCCTGCATCTACTACTATTACTCCACACATCGACCACTATCCAACATGCATCTAGTGTATTGAGTTCATACGAACAGAGTAACGCCTTAAGCAAGATGACATGATGTAGAGGGATAAACTCAAGAAATATGATGTAAACCCCATATTTTTATCCTTGATGACAACAATACAATACGTGCCTTGCTGCACCTACTGTCACTGGGAAAGGACACCGCAAGATTGAACCAAAGCCAAGCACTTCTCCCATTGCAAGAACTATAGATCTAGTAGGCCAAACCAAACCAATAATTCGAAGAGACTTGCAAAGATATTATGAGCACACATAAAAATTTCAGAGAAGAACCAAATATCTTTCATAGATAACCTTGATCATAAACTCACAATTTATCGGATCTCGGCAAACACACCGCAAAAAGAGATTACATCGAATAGATCTCCTCGAAGATCGAGGAGAACTTTGTATTGAGATCCAGAGAGAGAGAGAGAAGAAGCCATCTAGATACTAGCTATGGACCCGAAGGTCTGTGGTAAACTACTCACAACTCATGGTGAGGGCGATGATGATGATGGTGAAGGCCTCCGTGATGAATCCCCCTCCAGTGGAGCTCCGGAACAGGCTCCAAGATGGGAGCAGAAGCTACGGCGGTGGAATTAGGGGTTTCTCTCTGCGTATGGAGTTTCTGGGGTACGTGGAGTTGTATTGGAAGAAGGAGGGCATCGGGGGCCACACGAGGAGGCCTCGAGGTAGGGGGCGCGCCCTGGGAAGGGGGGCGCGCCCCCACCCTCGAGGGCGGCTCCTCTATCCTCTGACGTGGTTCTCAAGCTTCCAGGGCGTGATTTTCTCCAAAAATATCTCTCGCGAAGGTTTCATTCCATTTGGACTCCGTTTGATATTCTTTTTCTACAAACCCTGAAATAGGCAAAAAAAACAGCAATCTGGACTGGGCCTTTGGGTTGGTAGGTTATTCCCAAAAATGATATAAAAGTGAATGATAAATCCCATTAAACGTCCAAGACTTCATAAATAATAGCATGGAACAATAAAAAATTATAGATACGTTGGAGATGTATCAAGCATCCCCAAGCTTACTTCCTGCTTGTCCTCGAGTAGGTAAATGAGAAAGAAAGAATTTTTGATGTAAAATGCTAACCAATATAGTTTTTCAATGTATTTCTCTTAATTGTGGCATGAATGTTCGGATCTGAAAGATTCAAGATAAAAGTCTATATTGACATAAGAAATAACAATACTTCAAGCAATACTAACAAAGCAATCATGTCTTCTCAAAATACTATGGCTAAAGAAAGTTATCCCTACAAAATCATATAGTCTTTCTATGCTCCCTCTTCATCACACAAAATATTTATATTATGCACAACCCCGATTTCAGCCAAGCATTTGTTTTCATACTCTATCTTTTCAAATCTTTCAACTTTCTCGCAATACATGAGCGTGAGCCATGGATATAGCACTATGGGTGGAATAGAGGTGGTTGTGGAGAAGACAAAAAGGAGGGAGATAGTCTCACATCGACTAGGCGTATCAACGGGCTATGGAGATGCCCATCAATAGATATCAATGTGAGTGAGTAGGGATTGCCATGAACCGGATGCACTAGAGCTAAATATGAATGAAAGCTCAACAAAAGAAACTAGTGGGTGTGCATCCAACTTGCTTGCTCACGAAGACCTAGGGCATTTGAGGAAGCCCATCGTTGGAATATACAAGCCAAGTTCTATAATGAAAATTCCTAGTAGTATATGAAAGTGACTAAACATGAGACTCTCTACAATTAAGAACATGGTGCTACTTTGAAGCACAAGTGTGGAAAAAGATAGTAGCAATTGTCCCCTTTTTTCTTTTTTTCTTTTTTTGGGCCTTTCTTTTTTTCTTTGGCCTTTTTTTTCTTTTTTTTTGCGGAGGGGCTTTATAGATTTAGCCTTTCCTCCCATGGGACAATGCTCTAGTAATGATGATCATCACTTTCATTACAACACGAAATTACAACTCGATACTACAACAACAAAGTATGACTCTACATGAATGCCTCCGGCGGTGTACCGGTATGTGCAATGAAACAAGAGTGACATGTATAAAAATTATGCATGGTGGCCTTGCCACAAATACGATGTCAACTACATGATCATGCATGGCAATATGACAATATGATGCGTGTCATATGAACGGAACGGTGGAAGGTTGCATGGCAATATATCTCGGAATAGCTATGGAAATGCCATGATAGGTAGGTATGGTGGCTGTTTTGAGGAACAATATGGTGGCTGTTTTGAGGAAGGATATATAGTGGGTTTATGGTACCGGCGAAAGTTGCGCGGTACAAGAGAGGCTAGCAATGGTGGAAGGGTGAGAGTGCGTATAATCCATGGACTCAACATTAGTCATAAGAACTCATATACTTATTGCAAAAATCTATGAGTCATCAAAACAAAGCAATCAACGCATGCTCCTAGGGGGGAGGTTGGTAGGAGTTAACCATCGCGCCCCCCTGACCTCCACACAAAGGTTGGCACTCTACAAATACCTCATGCCCTAACTTCGTCACATAGCGGTTCACCATACATGCATGATACGGGAATCACTAACCTTAACACAAGTATTTCTCAATTTCATAATAACTCCACTTAGCATGACTCTAATATCACTATACTCATGTCTCAAAACAATTATCAAGCATCCAACATCTCTTTCTATTCAATGCACTTGGTGTGATTTTTTTTACTACATTGACATTGGATGTCTATCATGTGAAGAGTAGTTTCTTTAGCCTAAACACATTACCATGCTGTTTTAATAGACTCTCAAATAGATATAAGTGAAGCATGAGAGTTCAACAATTTCTACAAAATATTAGCACCATCGTGCTCTAAAAGATATAAGTGAAGCGCTAGAGCAAAAACTATTCAACTCAAAAGATATAAGTGAAGCACATAGAGTGTTCTAACAATTTCTAGGACATATTTAACTCTCTCAAATAGGTGTGTCCAGCAAAGATGATTGTGGCAAACTAACAAGTAAAGACTCAAATTTTACAAGACGCTCCAAGCAAAACACATATCATGTTGCGAATAAAAATATAGCTCAAAGTATAGTTACCGATGGATGAAGACGAAAGAGGGGATGCCCTCCCGGGGCATCCCCAAGCTTAGGCTTTTGATTATCTTGAATTTACTTGGGGTGCCATGGGCATCCCCAAGCTTAGTCCTTTGCTACTCCTTGTTCCATAGTCCATCAAAGCGATACTCAAAACTTGAAAACTTCACAACACAAAACTTAGACAAAAATTATCGTGAGCTCCGTTAGTATGAGAAAGCAAACCACTACTCAAGGGTACAGCAATGAATTCATTCTTTGTTTATATTGGTGTTAAACCTACTGTACTCCAACTTCTCTATGGTTCATATCCTCCAATATTACTCATAGATGCATCGGAATAAGCAAACAACACACGAAAAACAGAATCTATCAAAGACAGAACAGTCTGTACTAATCTGCAGGGTTCGCCTACTTCTGAACTCCAAAAAATTCAAACTAAATTGGTAAATTTTCGCAATTTGTCTACCAATCAGCATAAAAAAGAATCAACTAAAAATCACGCTCCAGTAAAATTCCACGACTACTTTAGCGAGAGCTAACGATTCTGTTTTTCACAGCAAGATCATATAAACTTCACACAAGTCTTCCCAAAGGTTCTACTTGGCACAAACACTAAACAAAACATGAAACCACATCTAATCAGAGGCTAGATGCAATATTGATTCCCTAACAGCAAAAAAACAAAAAAAACAAAAATTGGGTTGCCTCCCAACAAGCGCTATCGTTTTACGCCCCTAGCTAGGCACGATATAAGATAGAACTAGGCATTGCCATCTTTGATCTTTACCCTTTTAATGATGTCAAGCTCGAATCCGGGAGGTTCTTTATGTTTCCCTTCATATTCGGAAATCTTTAGATCTAAAGCATCCAACCGCTTATTACAAAGAGTGATCAACATATTCATGCGGTGGAGATTCCCACTAACACTTTCAAGAGGTTCAAGAGATTTTTGTAATATTTTAGTTACTTCGTAAATTTTCTCAAAAACTTGCGTCCCTTCCGGGGTTGAATTTGACCCTTTTGGGGAGGTAGTGTTCCCACTAACCCCTCTATCTGCGATACTAGGATCAACTTCGATAAAATTCCCTTTGGCAACGCAATCCAAGAGTTGTCTGTGAGACATATTCAACCCAACATAAAAATTGCGAAGCAAGATTCTAAAATTCACCTCTAAGGTGCACTTACGATAAAATTCCATCATTCTAAACCAATCATCTTTTAAGTTTTCTCCTTGCCTTTGCTTGAAGTGAAGTACTTCAAACTCGGGAGACAAAGGAGCGGATAAGGGGTTGGCCATAATGACAAGCAAGCAAGCGAACGATAAACACACGACGGAAGAAGGGCGAATAAAACAGCAAGGGTGAAGTGGGGGAGAGGAAAACGAGAGGCAAATAAATGTAATGCGAAGGATAAGGGTTTGTGATAGGTACTTGGTATATGACTTTTGCGTAAGCCTCCCCGGCAATGACGCCAGAAATTCTTCTTGCTACCTCTTGAGCTTGCGTTGTATTCCCTCAAAGAGGAAAGGGAGATGCAGCACAATAGCGTAATTATTTCCCTCAGTTTTTTAGAACCAAGGTATCAATCCAGTAGGAGACCACGCGCGAGTCCCTTGCACCTGCACAAACAAATAAGAACTTCGCAGCCAACGTGATAAGGGGTTGTTAATCCCTTTACGGTCACTTACGAGAGTGAGATCTGATAGAGATGACAGTTTATATTTTTGGTATTTTTGGTTTAATAAAACAACAAATAAAAGCGGTAAAGTAAAGTAGATGTAGATTGATATGTTGAGAATAGACCCGGGGGCCATAGTTTTCTCCAGCGGCTTCTCTCATGATATCGATATTCTACGGCGGGTAAACAAATTACTGTCGAGCAATTGGTAGAAAAGCGAATAATTATGAGACTATCTAGGCATGATCATTGTATATAGGCATCACGTCCGAGACAAGTAGACCGACTCCTGCCTGCATCTACTACTATTACTCCACACATTGACCGCTATCCAGCATGCATCTAGTGTATTGAGTTCATACGAACAGAGTAACGCCTTAAGCAAGATGACATGATGTAGAGGGATAAACTCAAGCAATATGATGTAAACCCCATCTTTTTATCCTTGATGGAAACAATACAATACGTGCCTTGCTGCCCCTACTGTCACTGGGAAAGGACACCGCAAGATTGAACCCAAAGCCAAGCACTTCTCCCATTGCAAGAACTATTGATCTAGTAGGCCAAACCAAACCAATAATTCGAAGAGACTTGCAAAGATATTATGAGCACACATAAAAAGTTCAGAGAAGAACCAAATATCTTTCATAGATAACCTTGACCATAAACTCACTATTCATCGGATCTCGACAAACACACCACAAAAAGAGATTACATCGAATAGATCTCCTCGAAGACCGAGGAGAACTTTGTATTGAGATCCAGAGAGAGAGAAGAAGCCATCTAGATACTAGCTATGGACCCGAAGGTCTGTGGTAAACTACTCACAACTCATATTGAGGGCGATGATGATGATGGTGAAGGCCTCCGTGATGGATCCCCCTCCGGTGGAGCTCCGGAACAGGCTCCAAGATGGGAACAGAAGCTACGGCGGTGGAATTAGGGTTTTCTCTCTGCGTATGGAGTTTCTGGGGTACGTGGACTTCTATAGGAAGAAGGAGGGCACCAGGGGCCACACGAGGAGGCCTCGAGGCAGGAGGCGCACCCCCACCCTCGAGGGCGGCTCCTCGATCCTCTGACGTGGTTCTCAAGCTTCCTGGGCATGATTTTCTCCAAAAATATCTCTCGCGAAGGTTTCATTACGTTTGTACTCCGTTTGATATTCTTTTTCTGCAAAATCTTGAGATAGGCAAAAAACAGCAATCTGGACTGGGCCTTTGGGTTAGTAGGTTAGTCCCAAAAATGATATAAAAGTGAATTATAAAGCCCATTAAACATCCAAGACTTCATAAATAATAGCATGGAACAATAAAAAATTATAGATACGTTGGAGACGTATCAGAGGACAGTTCTTCGTCTCCGGTGTTCCAAGTCTGACGCCGTTTCTCGTGTTGTTGTTGCTTCAGAAGAAAGTGAGGATCCAAATGAGCTAAAGGGTGTGAAAATCTTACTTTCCTGGTTACTCGTCGAACTTTCTGTCTTGGCAAGGATTCTGAGCCGGAGGAAATAGTAATTACCTCTTCATCAACAGCCTGGCTGGCCTCCGTGTCGTCCTGACAATAATTAGTGTCAATAAGATAATTGAAAAAGGAGCCAAGAGAGTCAAGGGCTACCTCCGACTCAGAGGTGTAGTTCAGTTCAAACAATTCAGAAGTACTGGTATTCTTCTCTGTCTTTTTCACGGTCTTCTTGGCGGCTTTTTTGACTACTCTTGCCTTTTTAGCAGCTTCATGGTCGTAGGTTTTCTTCCAGAAAGCCGACTTAGCCTGTGAGAGGCAGCAAGTTTGAGTTGACAGGAGAATGAAAACGAGAAAGTAAGGACATTTAAAGTTAAGACTCACCTCTGGTGCCGGGTTAAGTTTGCAGAAAGGGCTCAGACTCACTTTGTTGTAGTCTCCCAGGCTTCCGTTTAAGATGGTCTTGGTCATTTCTGTGATTACATCCTCAGTTAAGTCCTCAGGGCTGTGACGTAATGGATCTGCAGTTTCACCAGTATAAGTGCACATTAAGCCGGTCCTACGGCTCAAGGGAATGATTCGCCAAGCGATCCAGCACCGGACCAAGTCAATTCCGGTTAGCCCATTTCCCAGTAGGGCCCTGACCTTTGCAAGAGTGGGAGCAAGTTTTTTGCGTTCTGCGGCAGTAAGTTTCTCAGCAAGAGGATGCTTTGTGTCTAAACGCTGGACACGATAACCCGACAATGGATTCTCATCAGTCGGGGAGGTGTCTTTGCAACAAAACCAGGTTTGATTCCAGTCTTTGGGGTGACTCGGCAGACATGCATAAGGGAAGATAGAATCTCTTCTTCTTTGAATTGAGACGGCTCCAAGTTCATCAATGTAATGTAGCCATGTATTCCGAATATAGTCATATGTGCTTATGGGAAAGAACTTGCATGACATCTTTTGTCCTACCCTCCCGTGGCAGCGGGGTCCTATTGGAAACTAAGGGATATTAAGGCCTCCTTTTAATAGAGTACCAGACCAATGCATTAACACATAGTGAATACATGAACTCCTCAAACTACGGTCATCACCGGGAGTGGTCCCGATTATTGTCACTTCGGGGTTGCCGGATCATAACACATAGTAGGTGACTATTGACTTGCAAGATAGGATCAATAACACACATAAATTCATGAAAACATAATAGGTTCAGATCTGAAATCATGGCACTCGGGCCCTAGTGACAAGCATTAAGCATGGCAAAGTCATAGCAACATCAATCTTAGAACATAGTGGATACTAGGGATCAAACCCTAACAAAACTAACTCGATTACATGGTAAATCTCATCCAACCCATCACCGTCCAACAAGCCTACGATGGGATTACTCACGTACGGTGGTGAGCGTCATAGAATTGGTGATGGAGGAAGGTTGATGATGACAACAGCGACGATCTCCACTCTCCAGAGCCCCGAACGGACTCCAGATCAGCCCTCCCGAGAGAGATTAGGGCTTGACGGCAGTTCCGTATCGTAAAACGCGATGAATCCTTCTCTCTGATTTTTTTCCCCGAAAGTGAATATATGGAGTTGGGGGAGATGTCGGTGGAGCCTCAGGGGGCCCACGAGGCAGGGGCGCGCCCAGGGGGCGCCCCCACCTTCGTGGACAGGGTGTGGGCCCCCTGGTCTGGTTCTTTCCCCAGGTATTTTTTATATATTCCAAAACAAATCTCCGTTGATTTTCAGGTCATTCCGAGAACTTTTATTTATGCACAAAAATAACACCATGGCAGATTTGCTGAAAACAGCGTCAGTCCGGGTTAGTTCAATTCAAATAATGCAAGTTAGAGTCCAAAACAAGGGCAAAAGTGTTTGGAAAAGTAGATACATTGGAGACGTATCAGGTACGTGGACACACTCTCCCCGCTCGTTGCTATGCTTCTCCTAGATATATCTTGCGTGATCATAGGAGTTTTTTTTTTGAAATACTACGTTCCCCAATAGTGGCATCATGAGCCAGGTCTATGCATAGATGATATGCATGAGTAGAACACAAATATTTGTGGGCGATAATAGTCATACTGCTTACCACCAATGTCATACTTTGATTTGGCGGTATTGTTGGTTGAAGCGGCCTGGACCGACATTACATGACCACGTTCATGAGACTAGTTCTACCGACTTGCTTTGCACACAGGTGGCTGGCGGGTGTCACTTTCTCCAACTTTAGTCAAATTGAGTGTGACTACAGCCGGTCCTTTTTGAAGGTTAAAATATCACACTTGACGAAAAATCGTTGTGGTTTTGATGCGTAGGTAAGAACGGTTCTTACTAGAAGCCCGTAGCAGCCTATTACTAAATAATTTCCGCCCGCAAAAATTATATCCTTTAGAACCCAGATCATGAATTTGAAGCAACTTGAACATGGGCATGTTGCACAATCTTGGGAAAGGATGAAAATATTGCTAAGGAATTGCCCAATTTATGGGTTAAATCTTTGGATGATCATACAAGTTCTTTTATGCGGGGTTGAATTTTGTTTCTCGAAATCTTATAGATTCCGCCGCTGGTGGCACTTTTATGGAAATTACTTTGGGTGAAGCCACCAAATTGCTTGATAATATTATGGTGAATTATTCGCACTGGCATACCGAAAGGGCGCCGACAAGCAAAAAGATTAATGAAGTTGAGATTGATTCTTTGAGTGAAAAAGTTGATGCTCTTATGAAAATGGTTGCTAGTAAAAGTGCTCCTATTTATCTTAATTATATGCCTTTGTCTACTTTGATTGAGCAAACTAGTGATGCTATATATATGAACTTTATCTCTAGAAATAATTTTAACAACGAAGCTTATAGAGGTAATTTTAATCCTAGGCCTTTTCCTAGTAATTCCTCTAATAATTATGGTAATTCCTATGGAAATCAATCTTACAATAATAATAGGAACACCTCTGATCTAGATAATAATATTAAAGAATTTATCAATACTCAAAAAGTTTTCAATGCTTCCATAGAAGAAAAAATGAATAAGATTGATGATATGTCTAGGAGTATTGATATAATTTCTCATGGTGTAGAGAATCTCAAGTTGAAATTTTTGTGCCTAAAGTTGAAGAATCAATTAAAGTTCTTTATGTTTCTATGGATGAAAGTAAGAATAAAACCGCCATGCTTAGAGCTAAACGAGAATTTTTAGAAAAGACATTTTCTAGTGATTGCTTTCATAAAAATGATGAAGACATTAAAATGATTGGTGTTTCTTCCATTGATTCTTTGTTTAGTAAAGTTCAACTTGATGATAAAGGGACTGAAGAAGAGTCAACTTTAGGTATAAGGCGTCCCAATATTTCAGAGGGTGAAAATCTTGTTGAGAAAATTGATAAAAGTGGGTTTGGAGAGGTCAAGACTTTAGCTAGTGATGTGCCCACTATCTTGGATTATAAAGACTTTAATTATGATAGTTGTTCCTTTATTGATTGTATTTCTTTGTTGCAATCCATGATTAATTCATCCCATGCTTATGAACAAAATAAAGCTTTTACTAAACATATTGTTGATGCTATGATGAAAGCTTTAGATGATAAGTTGGAATTAGAAATATTAATTCCCAGAAAATTGCATGATGAATGGGAACCTACCATCAAAATAAAAATTAAAAATTATGAGTGTTTTGCTTTGTGTGATTTGGGTGCCAGTGTTTCCACGATTCCTAAATCTCTTGGTGATGTTCTTGGTCTTACCAATATTGAAGATTGCTCTCTTAATTTGCATTTGGCGGATTCCACTATCAAAAAGCCTTTGGGAAGGATGAATGATGTTCTTATTCTCGCAAATAGGAACTATGTACCCATAGACTTTATTGTTCTTGACATCGATTGCAATCCGTCTTGTCCAATTATACTTGGTAGAACGTTTTTGCGCACTATTAGCAAATTCAACACCCTCCAAAATAGTGGGATCATTACTTCCTAGAGTTGACACTCTTCCAACCCCAATTTCATCATTGTAATCTTCATAAATAGGAGGCCTGATATCATCATAATAAATTTGCTCATCAAAACTTGGGTGTTGCTGTTAAAATGGGAGAACCTGAGTACAGGGGCCTGAGCTGTGAGATCAGATTGATGGGTAACAGGAGACAAGGGGCACTGTGTTTTACCCAGGTTCGGGCTCTCTTGAGGAGGTAAGACCCAATGCCCCACTCTTTCTTATATTATGGGTGTATCAAAGTACGCAGTTGATCTACCTCAAGATCATAAGTTGTGGACAACCCTAGGTGGAATGGTGATGATGATGAATGTGTCTCTATGGACTGAACCCTCCGGTTTATATAGGCGCCAGGGGTATCTAGGGTTACACATGGTTGGTTTCCATCTAGGGGTTACATGCCGATCCTAATAGATATACTTGGAGTACACGCCAAGTCCTTGGTGAAGCCCGATATGCTTATGCCACATGTCAGAAGCCTCTGGAGTCCTTCCTCGATAACGGGTTGTCAGTCCGGCCCATGGACTAGATCGGCTAGACCGTGACCCCTAGTCCAGGACACCGCCAGTAACCCCCGAACTTGTATTCAAAGTCGAGGATGATAATCTTCTTCGGATAATGTCTTCGGCTTGATGATTTTCGGCTTAGCAGACAAGTTCCTCTCAACGCCCCAGGCCAAGCATCCGCACAAAGCCTGTAGATCACCAATCATATGATATCACCATTCTAACAGGGGACAAGGCCAGCCGACCATGTGCCATCGAAACACATCTTCACTTATCGGAAGTGTGCGGCTTGCTTAATTCTCGAAGACTAGGAGCGTAGGTGTGTTCGGCAGTCAATTACAGATAACTTTTCCGAAGAGCCACATCCCATGACATCATACACATCAGCTATTGCTTATTGGAATCACGGTTTGAGGTAACCATCTTATTGGCACTTCTTATCAAAACAGAGATCGTGCCCATCATTTTAGGGGATTTCATCATTCAATTGTTTCACCCCAATGCGTCCATAACGGCATGATCTGCCGAAATGTGGCAATCTTTATGATGCAGCGTAGGGGACGCCTTGTCTTTTTACTAACTTATAAAGAGCAGGGGGCGGTGAATCTTTTCTCCCATGCTCTCTTTCAGCTCCAGCGCCAAAATCTCCAAAGCTCTCGCACCCCCAATCCCATTTCCAAGCCTAAAGCCATCCCCAAGCTTCCACGTCTTGTGCCAATTGCTGACGCATGTTTGAAAGGGGGTGGGTGGCCTCCACGGTCACCGACGCCGCCATCGACGAGCTTTGGGCGGCGGGATAAATCTTCGTCGACGCCGCCAATAGGGCTCCATAGGCCGATCAACGCGTCTTCACTCCCAAACTTGGGGAGCGGGTTGTCTTCATTCCCCACCTCGTCCGAGATCCCGCCCATCACCCTTTCATGCGAGGGTCCTTTTCTTCTATAGGAACGATTTCCACAATCTCGCCCCAAATTCCATTATGCACCTTACCACATTCATCATTATCTGTGAGGCATTCTTGCGCGTGGAACCGCACTTCGGCCTGTGGCTGACGACTTTCTGCGTCAAGCCGAAGAGTAACGGCGCTGAGTTCACCGAGTGCAGGGGCGTCGTGATCAACAAACTCCAGAAGCCGGACTAGCTGGAGGGTACCTTCGTCGAGACCGTGAAGATCTGGCAGCACGAGTGGTTCTACATCACGGAGCCCCTTGCCCCGGGCTAGGCCGCGGCTCCCGCCTTCATGGTTACACCTCCAAGGAAGCTGGTGTCCTCGCAGAAGGAGGGCCTAGAGTGGGGAAATCCAAACGAGGTCGTCGCTCTCCAGGAGAGGATCCATGCCCTAAAAAGGAAATATAAGCTGGTGGATGTGGTGGATGTGATGTTGCATCGTTACATCCTCCCACTCCAGCTCAGACTACACATCCATGATAATTCTCACATATACATGAAGATCTTATCGAGGGGACATTTTATTTTTGTATACGATTTCTTTTGTTTTGTGATATTTTTACAAAACTCGATGTGTGACTTTTAGCTATTTTTTTTTTAAATAATACATTTTTTAGTAAATTTCATAAATATTACGCGGCCAAAATGAATTTTCAAAAACAATACCCAATCGGCCAGCAACGGGCCGACTAAGCCTAGTCAGCCAGCAGCGGGCCGACTCAGCCTTATATGCCAACTACGGGCTGACAGGTCGCTAATCGGCCACGTGGAGGCCGACTATTGGCCAGGCCACGTCACACCGGGCGCTGTCGGCGCGGCTGGGTCACGGGCGCCCCTGTCAGCCAGCCGCAGACCGATCGGCTTGCTGCGGGCCGACAGGGTGCGGGCCCCACCGCGGCCGGCTCCTTCCCCTTTCTCCTTCCCTTCTTCTTTCTCCAGCTCGTTCTTATACTCTTCTCTTCTCTGTTCTTCTTTCTCCCTCTCCTCACACATATATTCTCCAATTTATACAACCAACTCACCCATTTTTTGCGGATTTGGCACCGTGAATGGGCTCTACGTAGTAAGGGGAGCTAAGGGATACCTCGATCTACTCATGGGGTAGCTCCTGGTGTTCGTGGTTAGCATTTTGGTGGAGCTTGTTTTGAGCTCACTGGTGAAGGTTGTGGCGGTGGTGGTGGTGAAGCTTGGGCATTGCGGTGTAGGCAGTGGGGGTGGTCGAGCTCCGGCGTTGCTAGGCGAGTTTCCGGCTCCGTTTTCGTTGAGTGAAGCCCGTCGTTCCTCGTTCGTTTGCATGCTTCAAGGGTATATTTCAACACACATTTTATCTCTCGTAATTGTGTGGTAGTATTTTTTAGGTATGTGAATATTTTTAGGTATGTGAATATTTTTAGTTGATCCATGAATATTTTTAGGTATGTGAATATTTTTATGTATGTGAATATTTTTAGTTGGTCCGTGAATATTTTTAGGTATGTGAATATTTTTAGTTTGTCCGTGAATATGTTTAGGTATGTGAATATTTTTAGTTGGTCCGTACATATATACATGTCTAATATTTAGTAGTGCGGACATTTGAAAGAGTTGCTTATTATTTGTCTGTCGTTGTTCGAAAAAAATTAGGTGAGCCGAGATGTCTGATGTAGTGAAGTTCATATTCTACTACGGTACTGGTACTGTCCAGACAACTGAGATGGGAGCTGATCTGAGTGAATTTGCTCACATAGAGGTGGCACTGAATGCGCCTCAAACATGGTCAGTCAGTCAGTTGAAAGAATGGATTGAGGCAAGTTTAGGGCTAGATACTGTAACGCACACAGTCGGTATTCATGCATTGTGGACACGGTCAAGTTCAACAATATATTTTTATTTGAGGCCAATTGAGCGAGACTCTGAGTGGGTGCGGTGGTTACAAGGTTGTGAACGCAGGGGATGCAATCTTGTTTCCTTAGTGATTCCCGTCGTGAATGAGGTCACCACACATGAAGGCGAGGGTGGCTACGATCCTGGGTTGAGTAGTAGAGGGAGGCAGTTATCTATGTCAAATGCTGGGCATGCTGGTTACGAACCAGGGCAGAGCAGTCAGGTAGAAGGAGGAAATGCTGCTGGCTATGAACCAGGATAGAGCAGTCAGGTAGAATGAGGAAATGTTGTTGGTTACGAACCAGGGCAGAGTAGTCAGGTAGAAGGAGGAAATGCTGATGGTGATTACATCGGCGAGGTGGACGCTGACGAGGTAGATGGGCACATGCAGGACCAGATGGAAGAAGAAGACACCGATGTTGATATGGGTCATGCCGATGATTCTGATGAGTCGGATGAGGAAGACAATGAAGAGATGGCCCCGAATCCCGCATCATGGAATCATGACTTCTCATCTGCAATGATAGTCAATGATGGACATGATTCTGCCTGGCAATATCACCAGAACAATATTGCGACGGGAGCTATGTATCCGAACAAGCAAGCTATGAAGGATGCAATAATTAATTGGGCAATGTCCACGCAAAGGGTTTTCACAGCTCAGGTGTCAAGTCAGAAATACCTCATAATGGTATGCAAGAATGCAGATTGCCCTGCCAAGGTGCACGGCTATCTACCTAAGTATGGCACAAGTTGGGTGACCAGTGACTTACTGCATCACACTTGTCTTATTCCGTGCATCCCTCAAGATCATGCCAACCTTTCATCGCCGCTTATTGCTCGGTTGTTTTACGATGAGATAGTGCAGGGCAAAGCTATGGAAGTGAAGGCAATCCAAACAAAAGTCTTCACCAGGTTTAAGTACAAAATTTCTTATGGCAAGGCTTGGAGGGCTAAGCATTTGGCGCTGGAGAGCAGATTTGGTTCATATTTTGATGCATATGACTCTGTTGTCAAGCTCCTCCGTACACTGCAGCAGCGGAATCCAGGCACCTATATCGATATCCAAGACCTCTTCATGCCAGAATTCCCAACTGTGAGAGTGTTGCATCGTCTCTTCTTCTCTTTCGGTGTATGCATCGAAGCTTTCAGGCATTGCCGACCGGTGATATGTGTAGATGGTACATTTCTCACAGGCAAGTACAAAGGTCAGATCCTAACAGCCATAGCTCAAGATGGCCAAAATCAAGTTGTCCCACTCGCATTTGCTTTCGTGGAGAGTGAGAACATTGAGAGTTGGACATGGTTCTTTAGGCAGTTGAAAATATCCGTTGTTAAGGAGAAGCCCAATGTGTGCATCCTTCATGACAGGCATGCAAGTATACTCAGTGCGATAAGGACACTCACAAATCCAGGCCCTGAGGAACAAACTCCATGGCAGGACTTGCAGAGCCGTTGGTGCATGCGCCATCTGGGGGCTATTTTTTTCTCGCAGTTCAGAAACAAGAACCTGATGAATCTATTCAAAAAACTCTGCAAGCAGAACCAGTTATGGAAGTACAATTTGATACGTGACAGACTTAATGTGTGCACGCAGGGACATGTTAGGGACAAGAAAGCTGCAAGAGATGCAGCGGTGAGGGCACATGTTGAAGCAGTAGTTGCACTGTTGGCAACAGGAACAACGGCCGTGAAGGAGGAGCCTGTTGGGCTATGTGACTTGCCAGGCTTTGACCCACCAGGTACTAGGAGAAGGCTCGGGAGGTCAATTAAAACCTTCCAGCAGTGGATAGAGCATGTGCCTCTTGAGAGGTGGTCTTTGCTACATGACACACATGGAGCAAGGTACGGTGTCATGACAACCAACCTCGCTGAAACATACAACTTTGTCCTCAGAGGAAACCGGGCATTGCCGCTTACAGCCATCGTTGAGGGTATTTTCTATGGCACCGTGAAGTATTTCAGAGATAGACGTCAAAAAGCAGAGGAACATATCTTGAACAACCCGAATACATGTTACTGTGAAAGAGTCACGAAGTACATGGAGAACAAGATGCAGAAAGCAAGGTCACACACTGTAGTCGCCATCAGTAATCAAGAAAGAAGGTTTGAGGTCCGCTTAGCCAACAACAAATTCGGATGTGCAAATGAGATGAGGAAACATGAGGTGAAAATTGGAAATGAAGCCTGGCCAACATGTGAGTGCACATGCAACAAACCAAAATTGTGGCACCTACCTTGCTCACATGTACTTGCTGCTTGCGGGCTGCTTGGATTGGACGCAATATCGTTTGTGTCTCCATATTTTCTAAAAGAGGCTATCCTGAATACCTGGACAGGTGAGCTGATGGGTTTTCGATCAATGGGTAACTTCAACACCGTCAACTCCTCTGAAAGGCGTTACATTCCAAACCCAGAGCATAAGCGTACAAGTAGAAGCAGACGTCAGTGTCGTCGCATCCGGAATGATATGGATGAATCTGAAGCAGGAGGTCCGACAATTCAATGCATTCTATGCAATGAATTTGGCCATAGGGATACTAATTGTCCCACTTTTGTCACAGTCAGTGGTACTGGGCGTGGACGTGGCAACCGGGGACGAAGAGGAGGTAGAGGAGTAAGAGGTAGAGGAAGAAACTAAGCCAGCAGTACTATGTTCTGAAATTTGTATTAAGTGTGGCACTATGTTTGAAATTTGTATTAAGTGTGGCACTATGTTTGAAAATTTGTATTAAGTGTGGCACATTGTTTGAAATTTGTATTAAGTGTGGCACTATGTTTGAAAATTTGTATTAAGTGTGGCACTATGTTTGAAATTTGTATTAAGTGTGGCACTATGTTTGAAAATTTGTATTAAGTGTGGCACATTGTTTGAAATTTGTATTAAGTGTGGCTTTATGTGCAGGAATGTCGGGAATGGGGTTGCTGCATGGGGACATTGATAGGGGTCATCGTGCTGCGATTTGGTCTGAGCGGAGACTTGAGCCTCTGGTCACTCGCACTCCTAAGGAGCACTGGAGGATACACCGAGGATGGGAACTACATAAAGTCATCATCGTCATCCTCCATCGATGCAGAACTCTTGCCCTTCGACGATGCAGAACTCTTGCCCTTCGACGATGAAAAACTCTTGCCCTTTGATGATGAAGAACTCTTGCTCTTCGACGATGCAGAACTCTTGCTCTTCGACGATGCTGAACTCTTACCCTTTGAATATGTAGAACCCGGAAGCGGCGCCATGAAGATATCCTCATCATCCTCACTGTCCTCAGTCCATAGAAAAGTATGTTCGGCTGCACACTTTAGGTATGATTCACCCTTCGATTGTTGCTTCTTCCATCTCCCCTGCAACCTCAGAAGTTCTTCCCGTGTCTCCTCAAAGGTCCTGGAAGGCCACCCGTACCTGCTTAGTGCGTGAGCCAGCTCATTCAGTAGGGTGTCAGTACTGATGAGCTTCTCCCATTGAACTATCTTGTTGTCTACCCTGAAATCGGCGGCTAAATCCAGAAGACATCTGGACATACTAGGGTGAAAACTACGATCGAAAGGATATCCGGACATCTTGGCGAGACTACGAGACTACAACTGAATGCTTACCAATGTTACTGCCGAGGGTGTTTTATAGACTCACAACACAAAGAAAGGCGGGAACTCGGTAGCGGGAGATACTGGCGAGAACTAGAGAGCGGGAAAAAATGGCGGGAACGAGCAAAGCGGGGAAAAATGGCGGGAACGAGCAAAGCGGGAAAATTTGGCGGGAACGAGCAAAGCGGAAAAATAGGGAGGAAACAAGCAAAGCGGGTAAATATGGCGAGAACGAGCAAAGGGGGAGGCAAGTAGAGAGCGGGAAAAATATGGCGGAAACGAGCTATGCGGAAACCTATGGCGGGAAAGAGCAAAGGGGGGAAAATATGGCGGGAAGGAGTGAACAACGTGCAAGATGCATCGGGAGGTGTTTAGTTGCATGCAATCGGCCAGCAGCTAGCCAAAAGGGGTCCTGTCGGCCAGCTGGAAGCCGACTGAGCTCCTGTCGGCCAGCAGCAGGCCGACTGTTTTAGAGCTCGCGGCCGATAGGCCTATCGGCTAGCAGCAAGCCGAATGGAGCCCAGTCGGCCAGCTATGGACCGACTAGGCCCAGTCGGCCTGCTGCGGGCCGACGGTGTATTATTTTTGAAAATTCTTTTGACCGCGTAATATTTATGAAATTTAATAAAAAATGTATTATTTAAAAAAATTAGCTGACTTTTATCGGCATCCTTATGAAGCAACCCTTTGGTTGCTATACAAAGTTGTCCTCGTTACCGATATTGTCCTCTTTCTTGTTTTCGTATACGGATATCCTCGTGATCACTATCATTCATGTGTCTAAAAGATGATAAAATGCAAATGTGAGAGCACCATGCTCAGTGGACCTTAACATGAGCTCGGCCATACGTTACGAGCAAAAGATCCATGATAAGTAGGCGTGAACCGTGTGCATCTAATAGTCGAGATTTCACTGAAGGGGTACGTAAACGGGCCAACCCATTCACACGTGTGGAGCGAATGTAAAAAAAATCACACAAATTTCAAAAAATCTACACGAATTCAAAAAATATTGACTAGTTAAAAATCCGTATAAATTTCAAAAAATGCTGATGAGTTTGAAAAATGTTCACGAATTTCAAAAAATATTAATGATTTCAAAAAAATTCATGAATTTGCAATTGCGTGCATATTTGAAAAAAATAATGAATTTGAAAAATATTTTCAGTTCCAATTTTTTTATGCATTTTAAAACAGTTCCTGATTTTCACAAAAGTACATGAATTTTTAAATAATTCATGATTTTCAAGAATGTTCAGAAATTTTAGAAAAAAATCGCGGATTTGAGAAAAAAAACGGAAGAAAAAAGAAACAAAAACAAAAGTAGAGACAAATTAAGGGGTAGCCGATTAGTGTAGGCGAGGGTGCGCCTTTGCTCTCTATCTCAAGAGCCGCACGAGGAATATGATACCCGGTCCTATACCGTGAATGCTATAACTCGCCTACTGTGAGTTCGGCTTTCCTTTCGCGCAATCAGGTAGCATCCGTTATTACCCCTTAAGAAAAGGTAACGTCCGTTCTTCTTTTGTAGGCTGTTTTCTCTTTCTTTCTGTGTTCCATTATTCGACTTTCTTTCTTTCATTCACCTTTCCTTTTTTTCTTTCAGTATACTTTTTTCCAGGTTTTTCTGTATTTCTTTTTCCTGGGTTTTTGTTATTTTTGTGTTTTTTCTGTTTTCATTTTAGTTTTCTTTTTTATTGGATTTTTCCTTTTTTTTCTTTGTTTCTTTATCATTTCCTTTGTAAGTTTTTATATTTTTATATATTCCAACACATGTCTATTTTTTCAAAATACTCGTTACATATTCTGTACACATGTGGCCCATTTTTATTTTATATATAAACATTTGTCAAATTCAAGTTTTGAACATTGTCTTGAATATTTTTTTAACAGGTTCTAAATATGTATTGAACATTTTTATTAATGTTGATGATTTTTCGTCATTACTAAAAAATACATTGTATTAATAATTTCTGAAAATGTCATGAACATATTTTTAAAACGTGTTACTTTTTTTAAAATGACATAAATCTTTTCTTGAATGTTAATTATTAAAACTGAAATATCTAATTTTTTTTCCGTTGTCGAGTTTTCTTAAATTGCCGCAAACATATTTTTAAAAGCCACAAACTTATTTTGAGAAAATATTATAAACTTTTCTTGAATGGTAAAAACATTTTTTAATTATACAAGGTGTATAGATGGATTTTCAAATGTTCATGGATAGTGATCTTGAAAGATTTTTTTTTTACAAAAGAGTGTTGTAGAAAAGGAAGAGTTGATCTTGTCAAATCTTTATTTTAGTAGCAATACAGAAAGTATAAATGGATTACAATGATGAGTGTTACTTATAACAAGACTGTTTTTGAAAGAGATTTAAAAAATGATGTACATAAGATACGATTAAAGGTTTTGTAAGGAATACTGGAATGATATAAATATTTGAAGTCATGAGTATGATTTGAAATAATGTATCAAATATATGGAATTTGATAAAATAATTGGAGAATTTGGATATTATGAAGAAGCTTGTCGATACAAGAAGTTTAGTGGGAGCTTTTATGACATTTCTGATTTTTTCTAGAACGAAGGCTCGCGAAGAGACTGGCTTTGAATTAACGAAGCCAACAACCGGCCGAGGTTACAACCCAACTTACACGCGATAGAAACTGGTACAATGGGTACGAAACAGGAAAGAAAATCATATCTACCCGAGAACAAGCTGCCAAAACAACTTGCAAGAGGCAACACACTCCACACTAGGATCATAGAAACAAGCCTAAACAAACAGAGCAGACAACACCGACCGTCGAGGAAGGACCTTGCTTGAGAAGCACTTCGGGAAGGAGGACACAAACATCTTCCTTCTCTGGCACCGAAGGGGGTCCCTACCCCCTCGCATGGCTCGTGGCGCCGTACCGTCGAGATCCAGAGAAAGCTCAGCCGAGAGCTAGAATAATGTCGTCCTCGCTTCGCTAGGTGACCCCCGGGCGACCCCCTCAATTTGGGAAGTGCCTGCCCATTGCACCACCAAAGTAATACACCCAACTAGTTGGAGAAGATTGCTTCAAGTCGTCGAACGCCGAAAGGGAGGCAGCACACCCCACCCCTCACCTGCAGACCCTCCCATCCGAACCCAATGTCCCTGACGTCGCCTCCAGGAAGGTTACGGTGCACGGGCCGCCGCCGACGTCTGATCCGCATCGGATCTTGGGGGGTCAGAGTGGAGAGATGGTGTCCACAGCAGCGCCCCCAAGGAGGAAAGTGATACGTCTCCAACGTATCTATAATTTTTTATTGTTCTATGCTATTATATTATCCATTTTGGTTTATATGCTATTTTACATGATTTTTGGGACTAACCTATTAACCTAGAGCCCAGTGCCAGTTTCAGTTTTTTCCTTGTTTTTGAGTTTTGTAGAAAAGGAATATCAAACGGAGTCCAATTGAGGTGCCAATTTTTGATGATTTTTTATGGACCAAAAGAACACCCCGACGTAAAAGAGTTGGGCCAGAAGAGTCCCGGGCCGTCCACGAGGGTGGAGGGCGCGCCCTACCCCCTTGGGCGTGCCCCCCTATCTCATGGACGACTCGGAGACCCCCCTGACGTGAGCCCGACGCCAAAAAATCCTATAAATACAGAAACCCCCGAAAAGAAACCAAGAACGGGAGTTCCGCCGCCGCAAGCCTCTGTAGCCACCAAAAACCAACCGGGACCCTGTTCCGGCACCCTGACGGACGGGGGATCCCTCACCGGTGGCCATCTTCATCATCTCGGCGCTCTCCATGACGAGGAGGGAGTAGTTCACCCTTGGGGCTGAGGGTATGTACCAGTAGCTATGTGTTTGATCTCTCTCTCTCTCTCTCTCTCTCTCTCTCTCTCTCTCTCTCTCTCTCTCTCTCGTGTTCTTGATTTGACACGATCTTGATGTATCGCGAGCTTTGCTATCATAGTTGGATCTTATGATGCTTCTCCCCCTCTATCTTCTTGTAATGGAATGAGTTTTCCCTTTGAAGTTATCTTATCGGATTGAGTCTTTAAGGATTTGAGAACACTTGATGTATGTCTTGCGTGGGATACACGTGGTGACAATGGGGTATTCCATTGATTCATTTGATGTATGTTTTTGGTGATCAACTTGCGGGTTCCGTGACCTTGGGAATCTATGCATAGGGGTTGGTGTTGGGGAACGTAGTATTTTCAAAATTTTCCTACGAACACGCAAGATCTACCTACTAGATGCATAGCAACGAGGGGGAGAGTGTGTCTACGTACCCTCGTAGACCAGAAGCGGAAGCGCCAAGTGACGCGGTTGATGTAGTCGAACTTCTTCGCGATCCAACCGATCAAGCACCGAACGTACGGCACCTCCGCGTTCAGCACACGTTCAGCTTGATGAGGTCCCATGAGCTCTTGATCCAGTTGAGCTTCACGGGAGAGTTTCGCCAGCACGACGGCGTGGTGACGGATATGATTTATCTACCGGCGCAGGGCTTCGCCTAAGCACTGCGACGGTATGACCGAGGTGTGTTTCTGTGGAGGGGGGCACCGCACACGGCTAGAACAATTCAACTTGTGTGTCCTAGGGTGCCCCCTGCCCCCGTATATAAAGGAGCAAGGGAGAGGCCGGCCCTAGAGGGAGCGCGCCAAGTGTGGGGAGTCCTACTAGGACTCCCAAGTCCTAGTAGGATTCCCCTTTCCTTTCCGGAGTAGGAGAGAAGGAAAGAGGTGGAGAGGGAGAAGGAAAAGGGGGCTGCACCCCTTGTCCAATTCGGACCAGA
>LR738716.1:30996887-31017182 GCA_902687465.1 Secale cereale | reverse complement strand
TTCCTTTTGGCCTTTCTCCTCTATTCCCGTATGGCCCAATAAGGCCCATATACTCCGGAAAATACCCGAATCACTCGGAACCTTTCCGATGTCCGAATATAGTCGTCCAATATATCGATCTTTACGTCTCGACCATTTCGAGACTCCTCGTCATGTCCCCGGTCTCATCCGGGACTCCGAACTCCTTCGGTACATCAAAACTCATAAACTCATAATACCGATCGTCATCAAACGTTAAGCGTGCGGACCCTACGGGTTCGAGAACTATGTAGACATGTCCGAGACTCATCTCCGGTCAATAACCAATAGCGGAACCTGGATGCTCATATTGGCTCCTACATATTCTATGAAGATCTTTATCGGTCAAACTGCATAACAACATACGTTGTTCCTTTTGTCATTTGTATGTTACTTGCCCGAGATTCGATCGTCGGTATCTCTATACCTAGTTCAATCTCGTTACCGCAAGTCTCTTTACTCGTTCCGTAATACATCATATCGTGACTAACTCATTAGTCTTTTGCTTGCAAGGCTTATTATGATGTGCATTACCGAGAGGGCCCAGAGATACCTCTCCGACACTCGGAGTGACAAATCCTAGTCTTGATCTATGCCAACACCACGAACACTTTCGGAGACACCTGTAGAGCATCTTTATGATCACCCAGTTACGTTGTGACGTTTGATAGCACACAAGGTGTTCCTACGGTATTCGGGAGTTGCATAATCTCATAGTCATAGGAACATGTATAAGTCATGAAGAAAGCAATAGCAGTAAAACTAAACGATCATAGTGCTAAGCTAACGGATGGGTCTTGTCCATCACATCATTCTCCTAATGATGTGATCCCATTGATCAAATGACAACTCATGTCTATGGTTAGGAAACATAACCATCTTTGATCAATGAGCTAGTCTAGTAGAGGCATACTAGGGACACTCTGTTTTGTCTATGTATTCACACATGTACTAAGTTTCCGGTTAATACAATTCTAGCATGAATAATAAACATTTATCATGATATAAGGAAATATAAATAACAACTTTATTATTGCCTCTAGGGCATATTTCCTTCAGTCTCCCACTTGCACTAGAGTCAATAATCTAGCTCACATCGCCATGTGATTTAATACCGATAGTTCACATCGTTATGTGAATAACACCCATAGTTCACATCGCCATGTGACCAACACCCAAAGGGTTTACTAGAGTCAATAATCTAGTTCACATCGCTATATGATCAATACCCAAGAGTAATAAGGTGTGATCATGTTTTGCTTGTGAGAGAAGTTTAGTCAACGGGTCTGTCACATTCAGATCCGTATGTATTTCGCAAATTTCTATATCTACAATGCTCTGCATAGAGCTACTCTAGCTAATTGCTCCCACTTTCAATACGCATCCAGATTGATACTTAGGGTCATCTGGATTTAGTGTCAAAGCTTGCATCGGCGTAACCCTTTACGACGAACTCTTTATCACCTCCATAATCGAGAAACATTTCCTTAGTCATCCAGTTACTAAGGATAAATTTGACCGCTGTACAGTGATCTACTCCTGGATCACTATTGTACCCCCTTGACAAACTCATGGCAAGGTACACAACATGTTTGGTACACAGCATGGCATACTTTATAGAACCTATGGCTGAGGCATAGGGAATGACTTTCATTCTCTCTATATTTTTCTGTCGTGGTCTGGCTTTGAGTCTTACTCAACTTCACACCTTACAAGTCAGGCAAGAACTCCTTCTTTGACTGATCCATTTTGAACTACTTCAAAATCTTATCAAGGTATGTACTCATCGAAAGTCTTATCAAGCGTCTATCTCTATAGATCTTGATGCCCAATATGTAAGCAGCTTCACCAAGGTCTTTCTTTGAAAAACTCCTTGCAAACACTCCTTTATGCTTTCCAGAAAATTCTACATCATTTCCGATCGACAATATGTCATTCACATATACTTATCAGAAAGGTTGTAGTGCTCCTACTCACTTCTTATAAATACAGGCTTCACCGCAAGTCTGTATAAATCTATATGCTTTGATCAACTTATCAAAGCGTATATTCCAACTCCGAGATGCTTGCACCAGTCCATAGATGGATCGCTGGAGCTTGCACATTTTGTTAGCACCTTTAGGATTGACAAAACCTTCTAGTTGCATCATATACAATTCTTCTTTAATAAATCCATTAAAGAATGCAGTTTTGTTATCCATTTGCCAGATTTCATAAAATGCGGTAATTGCTAACATGATTCGGACAGACTTAAGCATCGCTACGGGTGAGAAAGTCTCATCGTAGTCAACTCCTTGAACTTGTTGAAAAACTTTCGCAACAAGCCGAGCTTTGTAAACAGTAACATTACCGTCAGCGTCAGTCTTCCTCTTGAAAATCCATTTATTTTCGATGGCTTGCCGATCATCGGGCAAGTCAACCAAAGTCCACACTTTGTTCTCATACATGGATCCCATCTCAGATTTCATGGCCTCAAGCCATTTTGCGGAATCTGGGCTCATCATCGCTTCCTCATAGTTCGTAGGTTCATCATGGTCCAGTAACATGACTTCCAGAACCGGGTTGCCGTACCACTCTGATGCGGAACGAACTCTGGTTGATCTACGAAGTTTAGCAGAAACTTGATCTGAAGTTTCATGATCATCATCATTAGCTTCCTCACTAATTGGTGTAGGAATCACTGGAACTAGTTTCTGTGATGTTCCACTTTCCAATTCGGGAGAAGGTACAATTACCTCATCAAGTTCTACTTTCCTCCCACTCACTTCTTTCGAGAGAAACTCCTTCTCTAGAAAGGATCCACTCTTAGCAACAAAGACCTTGCCTTCGGATCTGTGATAGAAGGTGTACCCAACAGTTTCTTTTGGGTATCCTATGAAGATTTACTTCTCCGATTTGGGTTTGAGCTTATCATGTTGAAACTTTTTCACATAAGCATCGCAGTCCCAAACTTAAAGAAATGACAACTTAGGTTTCTCGTCAAACCACAGTTCATACGGTGTCATCTCCACGGATTTAGATGGTGCCCTATTTAACGTGAATGTAGCTATCTCTAATGCATAACCCCAAAAGCGATAGTGGTAGATCGGTAAGAGACATCATCGATCGCACCATATCTAATAAAGTACGGTTATGACGTTCAGACACACCATTACACTATGGTGTTCCAAGTGGCGTGAGTAGTGAAACTATTTCACATTGTTTTTACTGAAGGCCAAACTCGCTAACTCAAATATTTTACCTCTACGATCATATCGTAGAAACTTTTATTTTCTTGTTACGATGATTCTCCACTTCACTCTGAAATTCTTTGAACTTTTCAAATGTTTCAGACTTGTGCTTCATTAAGTAGATATACCCATATTTGCTCAAATCATCAGTGAAGGTCAAAAAATAACGATACCCACCGCGAGCTTCAACACTCATTGGTCCACATACATCTGTATGTATGATCTCCAACAAATCAGTTGCTCGCTCCATTGTTCCGGAGAACGGAGTTTTAGTCATCTTGCCCATGTGGCATGGTTCGCAAGTACCAAGTGATTCATAATCAAGTGATTCCAAAAGTCCATCACTATGGAGTTTCTTCATGCGCTTTACACCATTATGACCTAAACGGCGGTGCCACAAATAAGTTGCACTATCATTATTAACCTTGCATCTTTGGCTTCAATATTATGAATATGTGTATCACCACGATCGAGATCCAACAAATTATTTTCATTGGGTGTATGACCATCTAAGGTTTTATTCATGTAAACAGAATAACAATTATTCTATGACTTTAAATGAATAACCGTATTGCAACAAATATGATCAAATCATATTCATGCTCAACGCAAATGCCAAATAACATTTATTTAGGTTTTACACTAATCCCGAAAGTATAGGGAGTGTGCGATGATGATCATATCAATCTTGGAACCACTTCCAACACACATCGTCACTTCAGCTTTAACTAGTCTCTGTTCATTCTGCAATTCTCGTTTCGAGTTACTAATTTTAGCAACTTGAACCGGTATCAAATACCCAGGGGTTGCTATGAACACTAGTAAAGTACACATCAATAATCTGTATATCAAAATATACCTTTGTTCACTTTGCCATCCTTCTTATCCGCCAAGTATCTAGGGCAGTTCCACTTCCAGTGACCATTTCCTTTGCAGTAGAAGCACTTAGTTTCAGGCTTGAGTTTTAGCTTTGGGTTTCTTCACGGGAGTGACAACTTGCTTGTCATTCTTCTTGAAGTTCCCCTTCTATCCCTTTGCCCTTTACTTGAAACAAGTGGTCCTGTTAACCATCAACACTTGATGCTTTTTCATGATTTCTACCTTCGCCGACTTCAGCATCGCGAAGAGCTCGGGAATTCCTTTCGTCATCCCTTGCATATTATAGTTCATCACGAAGTTCTACTAACTTGGTGATAGTGACTAGAGAACTTTGTCAATTACTATCTTATCTGGAAGATTAACTCCCACTTGATTCAAGTAATTGTAGTACCCAAACAATCTGAGCACATGCTCACTGGTTGAGCTATTCTCCTCCATCTTGTAGGAAAAGTACTGTCAGAAGTCTTATACCTCTCGACTCGGGCATGAGTATGAAATACTAATTTCAACTCTTGGAACATCTTATATGATCCATGGCGTTCAAAACATTTTTGAAGTCCCGGTTCTAAGCCGTAAAGTATGGTCCACTTAAACTATCAAGTAGTCATCATACCGAGCTTTTGTCAAAATGTTCATAACATCTACATCTGCTCCTGCAATAGGTCTGTCACCTAGCGGTGCATCAAGGACATAATTCTCTGTGCAGCAATGAGGATAATCCTCAGATCACGGAACAATTCCGCATCATTGCTACTAACATCTTTCAACTTAGTTTTCTCTAGGAACATATAAAATATAAACGGGGAGCAACATCGCGAGCTATTGATCTACAACATAGATATGCTAATACTACCAGGACTAAGTTCATGATAAATTAAAGTTCAATTTAATCATATTACTTAAGAACTCCCACTTAGATAGACATCCCTCTAGTCATCTAAATGATCATGTGATCCAAATCAACTAAACCATGTCCGATCATCACGTGAGATGGAGTAGTTTCAATGGTGAACATCTTATGTTGATCATACCTACTATATGATTCACGCTCGACCTTTCGGTCTCCAATGTTCCGAGGCCATATCTGCATATGCTAGGCTCGTCAAGTTTAACCCGAGTATTCTGCGTGTGCAAAACTGGCTTACACCCGTTGTATTTGAACGTAGAGCTTATCACACCCGATCATCACGTGGTGTCTCAGCACGAAGAACTTTCGCAACAGTGCATACTCAGGGAGAACACTTGTACCTTGAAATTTTGTAAGGGATCATCTTATAATGCTACCGTCGTTCTAAGCAAAATAAGAAGCATAATAAGATAAACATCACATGCAAATCAAAATATGTGACATGATATGGCCATCATCATCTTGTGCTTTTGATCTCCATCTCCAAAGCACCGTCATGATCACCTTCGTCACCGGCGCGACACATTGATCTCCATCGTAGCATCGTTGTCGTCTCGCCAACTATTGCTTCTACGACTATCGCTACCGCTTAGTGATAAAGTAAAGCAATTACATGGCGATTGCATTTCATACAATAAAGCGACAACTATATGGCTCCTGCCAGTTGCCGATAACATTACAAAACATGATCATCTCATACAAAACCGTATAACTCATCATGTCTTGACCATATCACATCATAACATGCCCTGCAAAAACAAGTTAGACGTCCTCTACTTTGTTGTTGCAAGTTTTACGTGGCTGCTACGGGCTTAGCAAGAACCGTTCTTACCTACGCATACAAAAACCACAACGATGTTTCGTCAAGTATGTGCTGTTTCAACCTTCACAAGGACCGGGCGTAGGCACACTTGATTCAGCTAAAGTGAGAGATACAGACACCCGCCAGTCACCTTTAAGCAACGACTGCTCGTAACTGTGAAACCAGTCTCGCGTAAGCGTACGCTTAATGTCGGTCCGGGCCGCTTCATCTCACAATACCGCCGAAGCAAAGTATGACATGCTGGTAAGCAGTATGACTAGTATCGCCCACAACTCATTGTGTTCTACTCGTGCATATCATCTACGCATAGACCTGGCTCATGATGCCACTGTTGGGGAACGTAGTATTTTCAAAATTTTCCTACGATCACGCAAGATCTACCTACTAGATGCATAGCAACGAGAGGGAGAGTGTGTCTACGTACCCTCGTAGACCAGAAGCGGAAGCGTCAAGTGACGCGGTTGATGTAGTCGAACTTCTTCGCGATCCAATCGATCAAGCACCGAACGTACGGCACCTCCGCATTAAGCACACGTTCAGCTTGATGACGTCCCATGAGCTCTTGATCCAGTTGAGCTTCACGGGAGAGTTTCGCCAGCACGACGGCGTGGTGACGGATATGATGTATCTACCGGCGCAGGGCTTCGCCTAAGCACTGCGACGGTATGACTGAGGTGTGTTTCTGTGGAGGGGGGCACCGCACACGGCTAGAACAATTCAACTTGTATGTCCTAGGGTGCCCCCTGCCCCCGTATATAAAGGAGCAAGGGAGAGGCCGGCCCTAGAGGGGGCGCGCCAAGTGTGGGGAGTCCTACTAGGACTCCCAAGTCCTAGTAGGATTCCCTTTCCTTTCCGGAGTAGGAGAGAAGGAAAGAGGTGGAGAGGGAGAAGGAAAAGGGGGCTGCACCCCTTGTCCAATTCGGACCAGAGGGTGGGGGGCGCCTCCTTCCTTTTGGCCTTTCTCCTCTATTCCCGTATGGCCCAATAAGGCCCATATACTCCGGAAAATACCCGAATCACTCGGAACCTTTCCGATGTCCGAATATAGTCGTCCAATATATCGATCTTTACGTCTCGACCATTTCGAGACTCCTCGTCATGTCCCCGGTCTCATCCGGGACTCCGAACTCCTTCGGTACATCAAAACTCATAAACTCATAATACCGATCGTCATCAAACGTTAAGCGTGCGGACCCTACGGGTTCGAGAACTATGTAGACATGACCGAGACTCATCTCCGGTCAATAACCAATAGCGGAACCTGGATGCTCATATTGGCTCCTACATATTCTACGAAGATCTTTATCGGTCAAACCGCATAACAACATACGTTGTTCCTTTTGTCATTTGTATGTTACTTGCCCGAGATTCGATCGTCGGTATCTCTATACCTAGTTCAATCTCGTTACCGGCAAGTCTCTTTACTCGTTCCGTAATACATCATATCGTGACTAACTCATTAGTCTTTTGCTTGCAAGGCGTATTATGATGTGCATTACCGAGAGGGCCCAGAGATACCTCTCCGACACTCGGAGTGACAAATCCTAGTCTTGATCTATGCCAACACCACGAACACTTTCGGAGACACCTGTAGAGCATCTTTATGATCACCCAGTTACGTTGTGACGTTTGATAGCACACAAGGTGTTCCTACGGTATTCGGGAGTTGCATAATCTCATAGTCATAGGAACATGTATAAGTCATGAAGAAAGCAATAGCAGTAAAACTAAACGATCATAGTGCTAAGCTAACGGATGGGTCTTGTCCATCACATCATTCTCCTAATGATGTGATCCCGTTGATCAAATGACAACTCATGTCTATGGTTAGGAAACATAACCATCTTTGATCAATGAGCTAGTCTAGTAGAGGCATACTAGGGACACTTTGTTTTGTCTATGTATTCACACATGTACTAAGTTTTCGGTTAATACAATTCTAGCATGAATAATAAACATTTATGATGATATAAGGAAATATAAATAACAACTTTATTATTGCCTCTAGGGCATATTTCCTTCAGTTGGCACACGTTTTCATCTTGACTCTCCGGTAGAAACTTCGAGGCACTCTTTGAATTTCTTTGTGTTGGTTGAATAGATGAATCAGAGATTGTGTGATGCATATCGTATAATCATGCCCACGGATACTTGAGGTGACAATGGAGTATCTAGGTGACATTAGGGTTTTGGTTGATGTGTGTCTTAAGGTGTTATTCTAGTACGAACTCTAGGATAGATCGAACGGGAAGAATAGATTCGTGTTATTTTACTACGGACTCTTGAATAGATTGATCAGAAAGAATAACTTTGAGGTGGTTTCGTACCCTACAATAATCTCTTTGTTTGTTCTCCGCTATTAGTGACTTTGGAGTGACTCTTTGTTGCACGTTGAGGGATAGTTATATGATCCAGTTATGTTATTATTGTTGATAGAACTTGCACTAGTGAAAGTATGAATCCTAGGCCTTGTTTCTAAGCATTGCAATACCGTTTGTGCTCACTTTTATCATTAGTTACCTTGCTGTTTTTATATTTTCTACCATCCATATTGCACTTGTATCACCATCATCTCTTCGTTGAACTAGTGCACCTATACAATTTGCCATTGTATTGGGTGTGTTGGGGACACAAGAGACTCTTTGTTATTTGGTTGCAGGGTTGTTTGAGAGAGACCATCTTCATCCTACGCCTCCCACGGATTGATAATCCTTAGGTCATCCACTTGAGAGAAATTTGCTACTGTCCTACAAACCTCTGCACTTGGAGGCCCAACAACGTCTACAAGAAGATGGTTGCGTAGTAGACATCAAGCTCTTTTCTGGCGCCGTTGCTGGGGAGGCTAGGTAAGCGGCACTCACATCCCGTCAACGAAGCTCTTTTCTGGCGCCGTTGCCGGGGAGGTGAGTGCTTGAAGGTATATCTTTAGATCTTGCAATCGAATCTTTTAGTTTCTTTTTTATCACTAGTTTAGTTTATAAAATAAAACTACAAAAAATGGAATTAACGTTGCCTCATATGCTTCATCTTTTTAATATCTTTCGTGAAATGATGGAAAGGAAAATTGTGCCGAAGTGCTAGAAGAAGAATGCATTAAAATGTTTGGCACTAAATACTTGAATGATGATCATGATTAGGATGTTGTTAGTGTGAATTCTTTGAATATCCATGATGCTAATGATATGCAAAGCCACAAGCTTGGGGATGCTATGTTTAATGAAGATGATATTTTTAGTCCCCCAAGTTTTGATGTGCAAATTTATTATGATGAAAGCATGCCTCCTATTTATGATGATTATGGTGATGACTTGTATGCTATTAAGAATAATGATAACCATGAAACTTGTCATCATGATTTTAGTTTCCTATTGGATTATGCCTCACATGATAATTATTTTGTTGAGTTTGCTCCCACTATTATTCATGAGAAGAAATTCGCTTATGTGGAGAGTAATAGAATTTATATGCTTGGGGATCATGAAAAGAATGATTTATGTGATGGTTATATTGTTGAATTCATTCATGATTCTACTAAAATTATTATGAGGGAGGAATATATGCTTGTAGGAGTTGCAATAATATCAAATTTCCTCTCTATGTGTTGAAAATCTTGAAGCTATGCTTGTTTTGCTTTCCTATGCTAGTTGATTCTTGTTCTCATAAGTTGTTTGCTCACAAAATCCCTATGCATAGGAAGTGGTTAGGCTTAAATGTGCTAGTCATATTCTTCATGATTCTCCCGTTATGTTTCAATTCTTATCTTTTATGCGAGCATCATTGAAATCATCATGCCTAGCTAAAATGCATTAAAGGAAAGCACTTGTTGGGAGACAACCCAATATTTACCTCTACTGTTTTTGTGTGTTCACATGATTAAGCTACTGTATTAATCATGTTTTATAGCTTTTGTTTCAATAAAGTGCCAAGTAGAACCTTTGGGAAGACTTGGGTGAAAGTTAATGTGATCTTGCTGTAAAAAACAGAAACTTTGCGCTCACGAGATTAGCTGCCATTTTTTTTACTGGAGAGTTCTTTTAAGTTGATTCTTTTTGCAGAAGATTAATAGAAGAATTCCTCACATCCACCAATTTATTTCATAATTTTTTGAGTTACAGAAGTATTCAAGAGTTACATATTGCTACAAATTGTTCTGTTTTTGACAAATTCTGTTTTCTATGTGTTGTTTGCTTATTTTGATGAATCTATGAGTAGTATCGGAGGGTATGAACCATAGAGAAGTTGGAATACAGTAGATATTACATCAATATTAATTTATAATGAGTACACAACAGTACCTAAGTGGTGGTTTTATTTTCTTATACTAACGGAGCTTACGAGTTTTCCGTTAAGTTTTGTGTTGTGAAGTTTTCAAGTTCTGGGTAAAGATTCGATGGATTATGGAATAAGGAGTGGCAAGAGCAAAAGCTTGGGGTATGCCCAAGGCACCCCAAGGTAATATTCAAGGACAACCTAGAGCCTAAGCTTGGGGATGCCCCGGAAGGCATCCCCTCCCTCGTCTTCATCTACCGGTAACTTTACTTGAGGCTATATTTTTATTCACCACATGATATGAGTTTTGCTTGGAGCGCCATTTTCTTTTGTTTACATTTGCTTCCTGTTATTCAGAGGTATTTTTCTATATTTTGTTTCAATAAAATGTCAAGTCTAGCCTTTACCATGCTTATTTTGCAAGTCTTTGTGTTGCTGTTTGAAAACATAAAGTTTTCTATCATTGTCTGAGTTCTTCTATATAGTGAGAACGTGATAAAATCTTGATATTTTTACACAAAGAGCATGAATAAGTTCTATGTAACGTGGTACTTTTTTATAATTTTTTGTGTTAGGGAAGTATGAGAACAATTCCACTCTTTACAGACTGTCCTGTTTAGACAGATTGTTGTTATGTTTGCATTGTTTGCATATGTTTGTATGTTTAATGATTCTATTTGAGGATAGGAGTATGAAATATCCAGAGGCATTTAGTATGCAATGTCAAATTATAATTTTAGTGATTTGCTACAGTAGAGATTGTTAAGGTTTTGATTTGATTTATACTAACTTATCTCATGAGTTCTTGTTGAGTTTTGTGTGCGTGAAGTTTTTAAGATTCCTGAAACTATGATATGAGAGGAATTAAGGAGACACAAAATCTCAAGCTTGGGGATGCCCAAGGCATCCCAAAATAAATATCTCAAGAAGTCTCAAGCATCTAAGCTTGGGGATGCCCCGGTTGGCATCCCACCTTTCTTCGTCAACAACTATCGGTTAGTAACGATTGAGCCTAAGTTTTTACTTCTTCACATGATGTGTGCTATCCTTGTAATGTCATTTTATTTTATTTTGCTTGCTGTTTCAATAATATCCCAAGATCTTAAATTCTTAAATGTTAGAGAGTTTTCACATAGTTACATAATTATTCAACTACTCATTGATCTTCGCTTATATCTTTTGGAGTAGTTTGTCATTTGCTCTAGTGCTTCACTTATATCTTCTAGAGCACACGGTGGTTTTATTTTGAAGAAATTGATGAACTCTCATGCTTCACTTATATTGTTTTGAGAGAATTTTAGAACATCATGGTAATTTGCTTAGGTTATGAATTTAGTCCTAATATGATGGGCATCCAAGAGGGATATAATAAAAACTTTCATATAAAGTGCGTTGAATACTATGAGAAGTTAGATGCTTGATGATTGTTTTGAGATATGAGGATGGTGATATTAGAGTCATGCTAGTAGAGTAATTGGGAATTTGAGGAATAATTGTATTAAAGTTTGTGATTCCCGTAGCATGCATGTATGGTGAACCGTCATGTGATGAAGTTGGAGCATGATTTATTTAATGATTGTCTTCCTTATGAGTGGAGGTCGGGATCGCGTGATGCTTAACTCCTACCAACCCTTCCTCTAGGAGCAAGTGTGTAGTACTTTGTTTTGGTTACTTGTAGATTTTTGCAATAAGTATGTGAGTTCTTTATGACTAATGTTGAGTCCATGGATTATACGCACTCTCACCCTTCCACCATTGCTAGCTTCTCTTGTGCCACACAACTTTCGCCGATACCATACACCCACCATATACCTGTTAGAATAAATCCGAGACATACCGTCGATCATCCGAGGACCAAGCAATCACACGAGCACGACACCGAGATTTGTTAACGAGGTTCACCGATATGGCTACATCCCCGGGGCTTGACTACGGACACTCCTCCCCGTGACACCGTCACAATACTGCACACCGGCCACCCAGGCGCCGGCACACGCCGCCGGCTCCCCCTTGCGCACCTGTCCTATTATGTTGGCAAAGGTTACATCGTGTGTCTACCCTCGCTATATAAGAGAGGCCTAGGATACAAGTTTCCTACTGGGGCACGACTCCATACCCTATCAAAACACAATACTACTCAGAGTCCAACTGTAACCTACTTTGTACACAATATTCGACACAACTCTAACAATACCTTCCTCAAAACAGCCACCATACCTACCTATCATGGCATTTCCATAGCCATTCCGAGATATATTGCCATGCAACTTTCCACCATTCCGTTTATTATGACATACTTCATCATTGTCATATTGCCTTGCACGATCATGTAGTTGACATCGTATTTGTGGCGAGGCCAGCATGCATAATTTTTCATACTTATCACTCTCGATTCATTGCACATCCCGGTACACCATCGGGGGCGTCCATATAGAGTCATATTTTGTTCTAGTATCGAGTTGTAATCTTTGAGTTGTAAATAAATAGAAGTGTGATGATCATCATTATTAGAGCATTGTCCCAAAAAAATGCCAAATAAAAGAAAAGAAAAAAAGAAAGGCAAAAAAAAGAGAACGACCAAATAAAAAAAGGAAGGCCCAAAAAAGGGGACAATGCTACTATCTTTTTTTCCACACTTGTGTTTCAAAGTAGCACCATGATCTTCATGATAGAGAGTCTCTTGTTTTGTCACTTTCACATACTAGTGGGAATTTTCATTATAGAACTTGGCTTGTATATTCCAACGATGGGCTTCCTCAAATGCCCTAGGTCTTCGTGAGCAAGCAAGTTGGATGCACACTCACTTAGTTTCTTTTGTTGAGCTTTCATACAATTATAGCTCTAGTGCATCCGTTGCATGGCAATCCCTACTCACTCACATTGATATATATTGATGGGAATCTCCATAGCCCATTGATACGCCTAGTTGATGTGAGACCATCTTCCCCTTTTTGTCTTCTCCACAACCACCACTCTATTCCACCTATAGTGCTATATCCATGGCTCACGCTCATGTATTGCGTGAAAGTTCAAAATTTTGAAAAAGTTGAAGTATGAAACAATTGCTTGGCTAAAATCGGGCTTGTGCGTGATTTAAATATTTTGTGTGATGAAGATAGAGCATAGATAGACTATATGATTTTGTAGGGATAGCTTTCTTTGGCCATGTTATTCTGAGAAGACATGATTACTTTGTTAGTATGCTTGAAGTATTATTATTTTTATGTCAATATTAAACTTTTGTCTTGAATCTTATGGATCTGAATATTCTTGCCACAATAGAGAAGATTACATTTATAAATATGTTAGGTAGAATTCCACATCAAAAATTCTGTTGTTATCATTTACCTACTCGAGGACGAGCAGGAATTAAGCTTGGGGATGCTTGATACGTCTCCAACGTATCTATAATTTTTTATTGTTCCATGCTATTATATTATCCATCTTGGATGTTTTATATGCATTTATATGCTATTTTATATGATTTTTGGGACTAACCTATTAACCTAGAGCCTAGTGCCTAGTGCCAGTTTCTGTTTTTACTTGTTTTTGAGTTTTACAGAAAAGGAATACCAAACGGAGTCCAATTGACGTGCCAATTTTCAATGACTTTTTATGGACCAAAAGAAGACCCCGAAGTAAAAGAGTTGGGCCAGAAGAGTCCCGGGCCGTCCATGAGGGTGGAGGGCGTGCCCCCTATCTCATGGACGACTCGAAGACCCCCCCTGACGTGAGCCCGACACCAAAAGTTCCTATAAATACATAAATCTTTGAAAAGAAACCTAGATCGGGAGTTCCGCTGCCGCAAGCCTCAGTAGCCACCAAAAACCAATCGGGACCCTGTTCTGGCACCCTGCCGGAGGGGGGATCCCTCATCGGTGGCCATCTTCATCATCCCGGCGCTCTCCATGATGAGGAGGGAGTAGTTCACCCTCGGGGCTGAGGGTATGTTCCAGTAGCTATGTGTTTGATCTCTCTCTCTCTCGTGTTCTTGATTTGGCACGATCTTGATGTATCGTGAGCTTTGCTATTATAGTTGGATCTTATGATGCTTCTCCCCCTCTATCTTCTTGTAATGGATTGAGTTTTCCCTTTGAAGTTATCTTATCGGATTGAGTCTTTAAGGATTTAAGAACACTTGATGTATGTCTTGCGTGGGATACCCGTGGTGATAATGGAGTATTCTATCGATTCACTTGATGTATGTTCTGGTGATCAACTTACGGGTTCCGTGACCTTGGGAATATATGCATAGGGGTTGTCACACGTTTTCATCTTGACTCTCCGATACAAACTTTGGGGCACTCTTTGAAGTTCTTTGTGTTGGTTGAATAGATGAATCTGAGATTGTGTGATGCATATCGTATAATCATGCCCACAGATACTTGAGGTGACAATGGAGTATCTAGGTGACATTAGGGTTTTGGTTGATGTGTGTCTTAAGGTGTTATTGTAGTACGAACTCTAGGATAGATCGAACGGAAAGAATAGCTTCGTGTTATTTTACTACAGACTCTTGAATAGATCGATCAGAAAGAATAACTTTGAGGTGGTTTCATACCCTACAATAATCTCTTCGTTTGTTCTCCGCTATTAGTCACTTTGGAGTGACACTTGGTTGCATGTTGAGGGATAGTTATATGATCCAGTTATGTTATTATTGTTGAGAGAACTTGCACTAGTGAAAGTATGAATCCAAGGCCTTGTTTTTAAGCATTGCAATACCGTTTGTGCTCACTTTTCTCATTAGTTACCTTGCTGTTTTTATATTTTCAGGTTACAAAAACTATATCTACCATCCATATTGCACTTGTATCACCATCTCTTCACTGAACTAGTGCACCTATACAATTTGCCATTGTATTGGGTGTGTTGAGGACACAAAAGACTCTTTGTTATTTGGTTGCAGGGTTGTTTGAGAGAGATGATACATCTCCAACGTATCTATAATTTTTGATTGTTCCATGCTATTATATTATCCTTCTAGGATGTCTTTTGGGCTTTTATATACACTTTTATATGATTTTTGGAGTAACCTATTAACCCAGAGCCCAGTGCCAGTTTCTGTTTTTCTCCTGTTTTAGGGTATTACAGAAAAGGAATATCAAACGGAGTCCAATTGACGAGCCAATTTTTTATGATTTTTTCTGGACCAAAAGAAGCCCCCGAAGCAAAAGAGTTGGGCCAGGAAAGCCACGGGCTGCCCAGGAGGGTGGAGGGCGTGTCCTGGGAAGGTGGTGGCGCCCTCCTATCTCGTGGACAACCCAGAAGCCCCCTTGACGTGGGACGTACGCCAAAAATTCCTATAAATACTGAAACCTTCGAAAATTAACCTAGATCGGGAGTTCCGCCGCCGAAAGCCTCTGTAGCCACCAAAAACTAATCTAGATCCTGTTCCGGCACCCTGCCGGAGGGGGGAACCCTCACTGGTGGCCATATTCATCATCCCGGCGCTCTCCATGACGAGGAGGGAGTAGTCCACCCTCGGGGCTGAGGGTATGTACCAGTAGCTTTGTGTTTGATCTCTCTCTCTCTCGTGTTCTTGAGATGGCACGATCTTGATGTATCGCGAGCTTTGCTATTATAGTTGGATCTTATTATGCTTCTCCCCCTCTACTCTCTTGTAATGGATTGAGTTTTCCCTTTGAAGTTATTTTATCGGATTGAGTCTTTAATGATTTGAGAACACTTGATGTATGTCTTGCACGTGCTTATCTGTGGTGACAATGGGATATCATGTGATCTACTTGATGTATGTTTTGGTGATCAACTGGCGGGTTCCGTGACCTTGGGAATCTATGCATAGGGGTTGGCACACATTTTCGTCTTGAATTTCCGTAGAAACTTTGGGGCACTCTTGGAAGTTCTATGTGTTGGTTGAATAGATGTTTTTGAGATTGTGTGATGCATATTGTATAATCATGCCCACGGATACTTGAGGTGACAATGGAGTATCTAGGTGACATTAGGGTTTTGGTTGATTTGTGTCTTAAGGTGTTATTCTAGTACAAACTCTACGATAGATTGAACGTTACTACGGACTCTTGAATAGATTAATCAGAAAGAATAACTTTGAGGTGGTTTTGTACCCTACCATAATCTCTTTGTTTGTTCTCCGCTATTAGTTATTTTGGAGTGACTCTTTGTTGCATGTTGAGGGCTAGTAATATGATCCAATTATGTTATCCTTGTTGAGAGAACTTGCACTAGTGAAAGTATGAACCCTAGGCCTTGCCTACTATCATTGCAACACCGTTTATGCTCACGTTTACCACTTGCTACCTTGCTGTTTTTATATTTTCAGTTCACAAAAACCAATATCTACCATCCATATTGCACTTGTATCACCATCTCTTCACCGAACTAGTGCACCTATACAATTTACCATTGTATTGGGTGTGTTGGGGACATAAGAGACTCTTTGTTTTTTGGTTGCATGGTTGTTTGAGAGAGACCATCTTCATCCTACGCCTCCCACGGATTGATAAACCTTAGGTCATCCACTTGAGGGAAATTTGCTACTGTCCTACAAACCTCTGCACTTGGAGGCCCAACAATGTCTACAAGAAGAAGGGTGCATAGTAGACATCAAGCTCTTTCCTGGCGCCGTTGCCCGGGAGGTTAGTGCTTGAAGGTATATATTTAGATCTTGCAATCGAATCTTTTAGTTTCTTATTTTATCACTAGTTTATTTTATAAAAGAAAAATACAAAAAAAATGGAATTAAGGTTACCTCACGTGCTTCATCTTTTTAATATCTTTCGTGAAAATGATGGAAAGGAAAATTGTGCTCAAGTACTAGAAGAAGAATTACATAGAATGCTTGGCACTAAAGACTTGAATGATGAGCATGCTTGCAATGTTAGTGTGAATCCTTTGAATATCCATGGTACTAATGATGATTGCACTAGTCATGATGAAAATATCTCATATAAGCATGTTGATTTTTGTGGAGTTTATAGACTTTGCAAAGTACATACCAAAGAGGGAAGATAGATTTTGCAAGAGGCATAAGTATTTAGAAACTAAATGGTTGCTACAAATGCTAGATGATTGTGCTGAAAATTTAAAATATCTTAGCCGTACTTGTGAACTTTGCAATGAACGTGGTCATTTCATTACCCAATGTGAATTGTTACATGATCGAATCATGTCCAAACATTGTGATAACTTGATTTCCCTTGCACATCATAATGAACTTATCTTGCTTTTGGGTTATGAAGAAATTAAATTAGAACTAAGTTTCTTCTAGGATTTGCCATTGATAAAGTTCTTGATTTTGATATAGAGTAAATATATATGTATTGTGCGGTGAATTGAATTGAAAATCCTTATATTGCCAATTACCTTAAGTCAAGAAAACAAATAGGAGATGAAGAGAATACTAATGAAAGGGAAGAGATTCCCCAATATCCTCCTATTATTTCTTATGGTGAATCAGGTAACAAGGAGGAGACTCCTATTCTACCAATCTCAGTAGTAAGGAGCTCCAAAAAGAAGATTAAACCCACACCTAATGAGAAGAAGAAAAAGAAAAGACAGAGAAGTAAAGACATAAATGTATCCCTTCCAAATGATTTTGCTCCTATTACTCATTGTGATGATGATAATTGCTATACTATCGGTGCTATCCATACTATTAACGATGAGATTGATTATGCTTATTATATGGAAAGGCCCAAGCTTGGGGAGGCTACGTTTGATGAAGATGATATTTTTAGCCTCCCAAGTTTTGATGAGAAAAGCTATTATGATGAAAGCATGCCTCCTGTTTATGATGATTATTGTGATGCCACGTATGCTATAAAAAGTAGTGATGATTATACTAATAAAACTTGTCATGATTATGATTACCCTTTCTCTGAACATTACTCTTTTAATGTGGAAACAATCTATAGTATTCAAGTCTCTTATGATACTCCCACTATTCCGAATGAGAAGAATTTTGCTTATGTGGAGAGTAGTAAAAATTTCTATGCAAGTAGATCATGAAAAGAATGCTTTATGTGCTGGTTATATTGTTGAATTCATTCATGATGCTACTGAAAATTATTGTGAGGGAGGATCACATGCTTGTAGGAATTGCAATAATATCAAGTTTCCTCTCTATGTGCTTAAAGTTTTGAAGCTATGCTTGTTTTCCCTTCCTATGCTAGTTGATTATTGCTCCCATAAGTTGTTTGATTACAAAATCCCTATGCATAGGAAGTGGGTTAGACTTAAATGTGCTAGTAATATTCTTCATGATGCTCTCTTTATGTTTCAATTATTATCTTTTACACGAGCATCATTGAAATCATCATGCCTAGCTCGGGGCGTTAAACGATAGCGATTGTTGGGAAACAACCCAATTTTATGTTTTTTGTTTTTGTTGCTATTAGGGAATAAATATTGCATCTAGCCTATGATTAGATGTGGTTTCATGTTTTGTTTAGTGTTTGTGCCAAGTAGAACCTTTGGGAAGACTAGTGTGAAGTTTATGTGATCTTGCTGTGAAAAAACAGAATCGTTAGCGCTGGCTAAAGTAGTCTCCAGATTTTACTGGAGCTTGATATTTAGTTGATTCTTGTGGAAGATGATTAATAGACAAATTCCTCACGTGTACCAATTTATTTTGAATTTTTTGGAGTTATAGAAGTATGCGAAACCCGCAGATTACTACAGACTGTTCTGTTTTTGACAGATTCTGCTTTTCGTGTGTTGTTTGCTTATTCTATGCATCTATGAGTAGTATTGGGAAGTATGAACCATAGAGAAGTTGGAATACAGTAGGTTTAACACCAATATAAACAAATAATGAATTCATTACAGTACCTTTGAGTAGTGGTTTGTTTTCTTATACTAATGGAGCTCACGAGATTTTTGTCTAAGTTTTGTGTTGTGAAGTTTTTCAAGTTTTGAGTATTGCTTTGATGGACTATGGAACAAAGAGTGGCAAGAGCCTAAGATTGGGGATGCCCAAGGCACACCAAGGTAAAATTCAAGGACAACCAAAAGCCTAAGCTTGAGGATGCCCCGGGAAGGCATCCCCTCTTTCGTCTTCATCCATCGGTAACTATACACGGAGCTATATTTTTATTCACCACATGATATGTGTTTTGCTTGGAGCGTCAACTTAGTTTATTTTGTTTTGCTTGCTGTTTGAATAATATTTCAAGATCTGAAGTTCTTAAATGTTAGAGAGTCTTCACATAGTTACATAATTGTTCAACTACTCATTGATCTTCACTTATATCTTTCGGAGTAGTTTGTTGTTTGCTCTAGTGCTTCACTTATATCTGTTAGAGCACGGCGGTGGTTTTATTTTGAAGAAATAGATGAACTCTCATGCATCACTTATATCCTTTTTAGAGTCTATTATATGGTAATGTGCTTTGGCTATAAAACTAGTCTTCACATGATAGACATCCCATATCAATGTAGTAAAAACTTTCACACTAAGTGCATTGAATATGATGAGAAGTTGGATGCTTGATAATTGTTTTGAGATATGAGGATAGTGATATTAGAGTCATGCTAGTGGAGTTATTATGAAATTGATAAATGCTTGTGCTAAGGTTAGTGATTCCCGTAGCATGCACGTATAGTGAACCGCTATGTGACGAAGTTAGAGCATGAGGTATTTGTAAAGTGTTGACCTTTGTGTGGAGGTCGGGGGCGTGCGATGGTTAACTCCTACCAACCTCCCCCCTAGGAGCATGCGTTGATTGCTTTGTTTTGATGACTCGTAGATTTTTGCAATAAGTATATGAGTTCTTACGACTAATGTTGAGTCCATGGATTATACGCACTCTCACCCTTCCACCATTGCTAGCCTCTCTTGTACTGCGCAACTTTCGCTGGTACCATACACCCACCATATATATTCCTCAAAACAGCCACCATACCTACCTATCATGGCGTTTCCATAGCCATTCCGAGATATATTGCCATGCAACTTTCCACCGTTCTGTCCATATGACATGCTTCATATTGTCATATTGCCATGCATGATCATGTAGTTGACATCATATTTGTGGCAAAGCCACCATGCATAATTTTTCATACATGTCACTCTTGATTCCTTGCACATCCCCGTACACCGCCGGAGGCATTCATATAGAGTCATATCTTGTTCCAGCTTTGAGTTGTAATCTTTGAGTTGTAAGTAAATAAAAGTGTGATGATCT
>LR738716.1:30985429-30996821 GCA_902687465.1 Secale cereale | reverse complement strand
AGCCCCTCCGCAAAAAAAAAAAGACCAAAGAAAAAAAAGGCCCAAAAAAAGAAAAAAAAGAAAAGAAAAAGAAAAGAAAAGGGACAATTGCTACTATCTTTTTTTCCACACTTGTGCTTCAAAGTAGCACCATGTTCTTCATTGTAGAGAGTCTCAAGTTTAGTCACTTTCATATACTAGTGGGAATTTTCATTATAGAACTTGGCTTGTATATTCCAACGATGGGCTTCCTCAAATGCCCAAGGTCTTCGTGAGCAAGCAAGTTGGATGCACACCCACTAGTTTCTTTTGTTGACATTCATATTTAGCTCTAGTGCATCCGTTGCATGGCAATCCCTACTCACTCACATTGATATTTATTGATGGGCATCTCCATAGCCCGTTGATATGCCTAGTCGATGTGAGACTATCTCCCTCCTTTTTGTCTTCTCCACAACCATCTCTATTCCACCCATAGTGCTATCTCCATGGCTCACGCTCATGTATTGCGTGAAAGTTGAAAGATTTGAAAAGATAGAGTATGAAAACAAGTGTTTGGCTGAAATTGGGGTTGTGCATGATATGAATATTTTTGTGTGATAACGAGGGAGCATAGCCAACACTATATGATTTTGTAGGGATAACTTTCTTTAGCCATAGTATTTTGAGAAGACATGATTGCTTTGTTAGTATGCTTGAAGTATTATTATTTCTTATGTCGACATAGACTTTTGTCTTGAATCTTTCAGATCTGAACATTCATGCCACAATTAAGAGTATTACATTGAAAAAATTATGTTAGGTAGCATTCCACATCAAAAATTCTGTTTTTATCATTTACCTACTTGAGGACGAGCAGGAATTAAGCTTGGGGATGCTTGATACATCTCCAACGTATCTATAAATTTTGATTATTCCATGCTATTATATTATCCTTCTAGGATGTCTTATGGGCTTTTATATACACTTTTATATGATTTTTGGGACTAACCTATTAACCCAGAGCCCACTGCCAGTTTCTGTTTTTCTCCTGTTTTAGGGTTTTACAGAAAAGGAATATCAAACGGAGTCCAATTGACGAGCCAATTTTTTATGATTTTTTCTGGACCAAAAGAAGCCCCCGAAGCAAAAGAGTTGGGCCAGGAGAGCCACGGGCTGCCCATGAGGGTGGAGGGCGCGCCCTGGGAAGGTGGTGGCGCCCTCCTATCTCGTGGACAGCCCAGAAGCCCCCCTGACGTGGGACCTATGCCAAAATTCCTATAAATGCTGAAACCTTCGGAAATTAACCTAGATCGGGAGTTCCGCCGCCGAAAGCCTCTATAGCCACCAAAAACCAATCTAGACCCCGTTCCGGCACCCTGCCGGAGGGGGGAACCCTCACCGGTGGCCATCTTCATCATCCCGGCGCTCTCCATGACGAGGAGGGAGTAGTCCACCCTCGGGGCTGAGGGTATGTACCAGTAGCTATGTGTTTGATCTCTCTCTCTCTCGTGTTCTTGAGATGGCACGATCTGGATGTATCGTGAGCTTTGCTATTATAGTTGAATCTTATAATGCTTCTCCCCCTCTACTCTCTTGTAATGGATTGATTTTTCCCTTTGAAGTTATTTTATCGGATTGAGTCTTTAAGGATTTGAGAACACTTGATGCATGTCTTGCACGTGCTTATCTTTGGTGACAATGGGATATCATGTGATCTAATTGATGTATGTTTTGGTGATCAACTTGCGGGTTCCGTGACCTTGGGAATCTATGCATAGGGGTTGGCACACGTTTTCGTCTTGACTTTCCGGTAGAAACTTTGGGGCACTCTTTGAAGTTCTATGTGTTGGTTGAATAGATGTTTTTGAGATTGTGTGATGCATATCGTATAATCATGCCCACGGATACTTGAGGTGACAATGGAGTATCTAGGTGACATTAGGGTTTTGGTTGATTTGTGTCTTAAGGTGTTATTCTAGTACAAACTCTATGATAGATTGAATGTTACTACGGACTCTTGAACAGATTGATCAGAAAGAATAACTTTGAGGTGGTTTCGTACCCTACCATAATATCTTCGTTTGTTCTCCGCTATTAGTTACTTTGGAGTGACTCTTTGTTGCATGTTGAGGGCTAGTAATGTGATCCAATTATGTTATCCTTGTTGAGAGAACTTGCACTAGTGAAAGTATTAACCCTAGGCCTTGCCTACTATCATTGCAACACCGTTTATGCTCATGTTTACCACTTGCTACCTTGCTGTTTTTAAATTTTCAGTTCACAAAAACCAATATCTACCATCCATATTGCACTTGTATCACCATCTCTTCGCCGAACTAGTGCACCTATACAATTTACCATTGTATTGGGTGTGTTGGGGACACAAGAGACTCTTTGTTATTTGGTTGCAGGGTTGTTTGAGAGAGACCATCTTCATCCTACGCCTCCCACGGATTGATAAACCTTAGGTCATCCACTTGACGGAAATTTGCTACTGTCCTACAAACCTCTGCACTTGGAGGCCCAACAACGTCTACAAGAAGAAGGGTGCGTAGTAGACATCAATAGACCATCTTCATCCTACGCCTCCCACGGATTGATAAACCATAGGTCATCCACTTGAGGGAAATTTGCTACTGTCCTACAAACATCTACACTTGGAGGCCCAACAACGTCTACAAGAAGAAGGTTGCGTAGTAGACATCAGAAAGCGGCGCCAAAAGGCGGCGTCGCCGCTGCCGGCCAGCCAAGGCGCCCAAGTTTCCCCTCGGACCCCGATCTGCTCCACCAGAACACACCAAAGGCGGATCCCGCAAGATTTAGAGCCAAACTGGGGACTAGGAGGGGAAGCATGGAGGGGAGGGGGGCAATTCTTTCAGATCTGGCACGGGAAGCTCCGCTCCGCGGTCGACCACCACCTGCTGCTCGCCATCCTCACGCCCGAGCCCCAAGGCCAGTCGTCCACCAGTGCACACCGTCGGTCGCACGACAATGCCGCCACGCCAGCAGGGGCCACCGCCTTGGATCCGAGGACCTCCGCGGAGAAGGAGCGTTGAAGACCCCGCTGCCACCTTCCCCGGCGCCCGCGTGGGCTTTCCCGACAGTCGTCTTTGATGGCGGCGAGGGGGGAGCGGGGGGAGGGTGGTGGCGGTGGGGGCTAACCCTAGTCGTCCCCGAGTCGCCCTAGGGGCGATGCGAGGGACGGGGGAGGGGGAGAATCCAGACTAAAGGAGCTGCCGATATTTTTGATTTTACATATATATGACATACCACTTGATTAGCAATAATATTAGACACACAAATTTAAACGATGTTTGTAAAAATACTTATAATTATTAGATGAAATCCATAGATCGGATTATGCTAAGACAAGTACTGTGACAAAGTTTGAAAGAAGTTTAAAAGGAGAAAATTGTTTTCTCAAAAGGTCACGTAGCATTGCAATGTGCAAAATCAATAGTTGATAAGCATGTATGGATGATTAGAGTTCAATATACTTCAGAGATTGAATTCATCATATATGCTATCAAATGTACAAAGCCATATGTTTTGTAAATACCAATCATTAAGAATAAATACCATGGTGATTCTAGAAGAAAATCACTAAAGTTATTACTTAAAGATTGAGTACCTCAATTCGACAAAGGTTTTGACTTCTTGTCCTTAGAGTAGTTGAAGAGATTGTTGTAAATAGTTACACAAATTATTTTTTGTAAAGGTTACACAAAAACAACTTCATGGATTAATTATAGGGATATAATTTTGAAATAATATCAAAAAGGAACATAATTGTGGATCTATAAATGATATAGAATGAAACTTGAGAAGTTTTTAAATAATATATAATCTAGATTAATAAAAGTTTATTCATAATTTATGTAGTTCCAAGATGAATATTGACTATATGGAGATATATTAGTTGAACTGCATGGAGATATAGTGTTACTATAGAATGGACTATATGGAGATATAGTGCTGCCATTAATGTAACAAAAGAATTGCACAAAACCAGATATTACCAACACAAATAACATTAGGGTTGAAGAGTATCAAACTGAGTGACAAAGGCTCTACCACTAGCAAAGCACGAGAGACACCAGATAGCCATGTGTGTTAGAAAAATATGCAACTAGATTATTAACTCTGGTGCAAGTGGAATGCCGTAGAGGTAATAATATGTGCATTATTATATTTTTGTATTTATAATTTTAGAGTTTATATTCTATGCTATAACTGTTATGATCCTAGAATATGCGATTTAGTGGAAAACTCATATGCACGTGTGGAATGATAAACGATAAATAAAAGGTTCCTAGTCTTGCCTCTAGGCCTAGCTCAAATGTTCTTGGTGATCACGTTTTCCAGATCTTAGGATATCGTCAAGTGTAATGATAGTCCTGGAACAACAATGAGATTATGAAGTTAGGAGAACGATCATATTGAATCGGCCAAAACTTGCTTGTTATGAACTGAGTTAATATCGTACTATCCAATTGTAATAACACAGAGTGTTAATGTGTGATTTTGCTCCTTATACCATGAGAGTATCGTAGTCACTTCTTACCGTACGGTGGTGTTTTGGGGTTGCTCAAACATCACCTATAACACGGTGATCATAACGACAACATACATGTTCATTGGAAAGGTTGACAAGGGACTAGATTGCTCGAGAGTGGGATTTGCTCCTCCGACGATGGAGAGATATTCTTAGTTCCCTCTCGGTGTGATGGCATTAATCATCATCTGGCCAGACACATGTGACTTCGTCACGGGGATGCCAGAACACAATAACGAGAAAGAAGAACAAAACTGGTAACGAGGATTTTGGTATAGTGAGCATAGTGATGACTCAGGAGGATACCGATGCATCCGGGTTTTGTGAAGTGTCGGGAAGAAAAGGAAACATCACATAATAACTAAAGGTTCCCTTGAATATCATTTGTGTGCTCATAGGGACCGATATGAACGTAAATGGTTCCGATGTCGCTCATTGAATGATGGGATTTCATTCATGTCTATGAGTTACCGAACCTGTGGGGCCACAAGCTTAAGGCAATCACGATCTGTTGAGTGTTAGTAGGACGGGAGTCATGAGAATATATTTTTGTAATTATTGCATGCCTATTTGGAATAATTTTGAGAGTAGCTGGAAGCGTTTCAGAGTCACCGGAAGGGTTTTAGTGAGTATCGGGTAATACCGGGTATTACTGATAAATTATATATAGGAGAAAAATGTTTCTAAAAATATTAAAATTTATATAAATTAGTGCGCAAGTATTTATAATATCTTGTATTTGATTTAATATCAACGGCCCTGAAAAGGCCAAGAGGTGGAAGGCAACTTGGGCCACAAAGGCCCAAGTGGATGTGGCGCCCCTTTCCTTTTGTGTGTGTGTGTGGGGGGGGGGAGGGGAATCTTACTAGGGGAGGATCCAAGGACGGTGCACCAAGGAGGGGCTTTCCCTCCTTGGTGGATGACCTCTCCCTCCCCTCAACCTATATATACTATGGGATTTTGTCCTTTGAGAAACTCAACTTTTGGAGCATCCTTTAGTTTTCTTCTAGTTCTAGTTCTAGTTGGTAATAGTTGAGTGATTAGATCTTGACCAATCCTCTTTTCCTCATAATTGGAAGCCTCATATCCTTCTAATCTCCTCCCTCTAATGTTCTAGCAATGATTAGCTCTGAACGGCGAAGCACTGCCGGACCATGAAGACTGCACGCTTGCAACCAAGTAGAGAGGCCATGCTTTCGGTCTTCGATTTGAGGGACTGCTCGTGGGCGATCCACGGGATCATTCATCAACGGTTCAAGGGACTCGAAGTATGATCTACACCGGCACGTTCTTCTTCCGCTACAACTCGGTGATAGTAACGGTGGTGATCCTAACCCCTTATGCATCTTCATATTGATATTGGGTGTGCGTAGGCGCGATTTTTATTTTTGTTTTCTACTACGTTTCCCAACATTATATACCGGTGCTTAGTGGAGACTGTTAAGTTGCATTCCCCTTAGAACTTTATGAGACACTAGATCACAACTTGAATAGTGGACTATCCCTTGAACTACAAGTTTTCTGTGGGATTAGTTTCTCACAAATCCTTGACCAATACTAGGTTGTCGCAGGGCTTCCCCCACGGGTGGAGCGTATACGTCATACTCTAGACCCTTTCATGAATTTACTAGAGAATCCATTCTCATAGGCTGTGACGTTTAACAATCAAATTCATATAGGTGCGCTCGTTAGGAGATGTTCTTCAGGACAACATCTATGCTTACATAAATATGCCACTTGGAACACACTAAGACAAGTATGAACCTGCCATAGGAAAGTATTGCATCTTCACAGAGTGGGATAATTAGTATAGGGGTACTCTCCTCCCAACTGACCAACAACTTGTCTCCCACTTCTACTTCACGGGATCTCCGATAACATAGAGTGGGTTACCACTATGGACAACTCGTACGGTGGGTCTAACCTATCTCCATCGATGCATTATCTATCACATTATGCGATAAAACCTTTGTGAAGGGATCTGACATGTTTTTAGACGTTTGGATATAATCCAACACAATAACTTCAGAGTTCTTCAATTTTCTAACAAATTTCAATCTCCTCTTCACATGCCTTGAGGACTTCATATTATCCTTAGGACTATTTATCTTGATGACCACATTTTGAATATCAAAATTTTAATAGTGACCCTGTCTAATACTGTGAGTTCTACTTCCATAGTTGACCTCGTTAAGATGGTCTGCTTGCAAGACTTCCAGGAAATAGTGCCACCACCTGTAAAAACAAAACCACACGTGGCCTCAATTTCATCAACATCAGATGTCCATTTTGAGTCACTATAACCCTCTAGTACCCTCAGGTACCTGGTGTAGTGAATCCCATAGCTCGCCTTCCAAATAGCGCATAACTCTCTCAAGCGCTTGCCAAATGATCATCTCCCGGATTTGATACAAACTAGCTCAGTTTGTTCAGAGCGAACGAGATGTCAGGCCTCGTGGCACTCGTCAAATACATAAGCGAGCCAATAATTTTAGAATACCTTAGTTGATCTCTAGCAACTTATCAATTCTTTCAAAGCAACACACTAGCATCATATGGATGGAGAAGGCTTGCAGTCATTATACCCAAAATGACTCAAGACCTTTTCCACATAGTGAGATTGAAGCAGTGTAATCCCACCATTCTCATCTATGAACAACTTGATGTTCACAATAACAGCAGCTACTCCTAAATCCTTCATCTCAAAACAATGTGATAAGAAATCCTTAACCTCCTTGATTAAATCAAGTTTGGTTCCAAAGATCAGTATGTCATCGACATACATACAAAGAGTATCTCCTTCGCCCCCACCATGGCGATAGTACACACACTTGTCAGCTTCGTTTACAACAAAGCATGCAGTGTTAATATCATTTATAACTTCTCATGGCATTTCTTAGGGGCTTGTTTAAGGCCATATAAACACTTCAATAACTTCATGGCGATAGTACACACACTTGTTAGCTTCATTTACTACAAAGCTATAGCGTTAATTTCATTTAGAACTTCTCATGCCACTGCTTAGGAGCTTGTTTAATGCCATATAAACACTTCAATAACTTGCACACCTTTCCTCCCTGGACAGGTACTACAAAACCATCTAGCTGATCTATGTAAATTTTCTCATTCAACTCTTCATTGAGGAAAGCCGTCTTAACGTCCATTTGTTGAACGAGAAGACCGTGTGAGGCAACGAGTGATAGCAGCTCTCGAATAGTGGTCAGTCTAGCCACATGTGAGTAGTATCAAAGAAGTCTTCACCTTCTTTCTAGGAATAACCCTTGGCCACATGTTGTGCCTTGTACGTTTCAATCGTACCATCAAGTCTAAGCTTTTTCTTGAACACCCACTTATATCCTACAAGTTTGCACCCATAAGGATGACCAGTGATTTCCCAGGTTCAGTTAGCTAATATGGAATTCATCTTGCTACGGGCATCTTCATTCCAGTAGTCAGCATCAGAAGATGCATAGGCTTCTGAAATAGTCCTAGGTGTGTCATCCACGAGGTAGATAATTAAATGATCACCAAAGGACTTTGAATTCCTCTGTCTCTTACTCCTTACATGAATTTCATTATATTCCTCCATAAGATTCTCAACGTGTTCCATCACAATGGAGGGTTTAGGAATTACAGCTAATTCGTGATTAGATAGAGCAGACACCTTCTGATTGATGAGCTAATCATATCCTTCATAGGAAATATGTCCTCAAAGAAAGTCGCATCATTCGACTCCATAATTGTACCAACATGCATGTCGGAAAGCATAGATTTTATTATCGAAAATCTATAGCCAATGCTATGAAACATAGCCCAGAATAACACAATCCACATTTTTTGGTCCAAGCTTGCGCTTCTTGGGAATTGGTATATTGACTTTCGCTAAACAACCCCAAGTACATAGGTAAGAGACTTTAAAACTTTTCCTTTCCCATTCCTTAAATGGAGTCACGGTCATATGCTTTGCGAGGACTCGTTTTTGGACATGACATATAGTCATCAATGCCTCCCCCACAATGCCATGGAGATACCCGATGTGTCTAACATGGCATAACCAAATCAATTAGAGTTTGGTTCTTTCTCTCAGCCACCCCATTTGACTGAGGTGAGTAGGGAGGCATCATGTCATGGATTATACCAGGTTTCGCAAAAAAATCAAATTTATTGGAAAAAATACTCTCCACCACCATCTGACCTAAGCCGTCTTCGCTTCACCTTTATATTTTTTGAAGAAACTTAAAGCCTCATCTTTTGATTTAAGAAGATACACATAAGAATATCAAGTGGAGTTATCAGTCAAGGACGTGAATTATTTCTTTCCACCTTTTCTCAACATGCCATTCATCTCACAGAGATCAAAATGTATAAGCTCTAGTAGCGCCAAGTCTCTTGCCTCTGAAGTCTTATGGGACTTGCGAGGTTGCTTAGCTTGCACACACACTCGACACTTGGAGCCCTTGATAGTAGTGAATTTCATAATTGAACTCATATTGGCTGACCGCGTCATGCAACCAAAGTTAATACAATAAAGTCATGAATGCCAAATATTAGACTCATTCTTGTGGCAAACTTGATTAATAACTTTATTTCAAAAATCTAACAAAGACATGTGAAACAAGCCTCCACACTCATAGCCTTTTCTAACAAATTGCCCATACTTAGAGATTACAATTTTATTGGACTCGAAAACCAACTTAAAACCATCTGAATATAAACGGGAACTGCTCACAAGATTCTTATTTATGGAGGGCACATGATAAACATTCTTTAGGTGTAGAATCTTCCCCTAAGTAAAATTCAGATCAACCGTACCAACACCACGAATAGTAGCATGTGACCCATTCCCCATCAGCACAGGAGAAGTCCCTGTGACCTAATAAGAAGAAAACATGGAAGCATCATCACAAACATGTACATTGGCACATGTGTCAATCAACCAATCAGGAGAATGACATACTGAAAGGAGGGTAGAATAATACCGTACCCAGATTCCTTCATCTCACTATGATTGATGACAACATTAGCGTCCTTGCCTCTCTTCTCAAGTTTGCGCTCCTCCTAGTGGTTAGGACATCTCGGAGCCCAATGATTAGGATCACCGCAGACATGGCATGGTCCCTTCCCCTTATTATGAGAATTCTTCTTGAAGTTGGTAGAGTGTGACAACTTCTACTTTGCATAAAACTTGCCTTTGCCCTGAGATTTGTTCTTGTTGTTTTTGGGCTGGAAGTTCTTCTTCTGTACCATGTGGGCACTAGAAGTCCCTCGGCAACTCGAGCACGTGTGTCTTTTTATCTCACCTTCTCTTCAACATCAAGAGAGCCAATGAGACCCGAAACGGAAACTCATGTCTCTTGTGTTTCATAGAAGTAGAAAAATTGCTCCACGAAGATGTAAGCTTGGCAATGATGTCTACGGCAACAAACTGTCCGGTAACACACATTTGAAGTACTCAAGGTCCTTAGTGAGTGACTGTATCTCATGAGCCTATTGAACAACGGAGTGTTCATCAGTCATCTTGTAGTCATAGAATTGCTCCATGACGTTCCATAGTGGAATCATCAAGAACACTAAGAAAGGCACCCTTAAAGAGGGTATCGATCTTCTCAAAAGCTTCCTCTGTGTAGGATTAAGATCGCCCCGAGGCTAGCCCTTGGTGGCATCATAACAGTACATGGTATAACACTAGTAAATTGCTCTCGTGCGCTACCTCTTCAAGGGCTCATTCCCGAAGCCTGGCGCGGCGCGCCGAGGCGTGGCGGGGCAAGAGAGGAGGAGGATCATGCGTTTATGTCTCCTCTTTTCATGCTCATACAAGTGCTACAAGAGCTCACATTATAAGTGAAGGAAATATGCCCTAGAGGCAATAATAAAGATGTTATTTGTATTTCCTTATATCATGATAAATTTATTTTATTCATGCTAGAATTGTATTAACCGGAAACTTAGTACATGTGTGAATACATAGACAAAACAATATGTCCCTAGTATGCCTCTACTAGACTAGCTCATTGATCAAAGATGGTTATGTTTCCTGGCCATAGACATGAGTTGTCATTTGATCAACGGGATCACATCATTAGGAGAATAATTTGATGGACAAGACCCATCCGTTAGCTTAGCACTATGATCGTTTAGTTTTACTGCTATTGCTTTCTTCATGACTTATACATGTTCATATGACTATGAGATTATGCAACTCCCGAATACCAGAGGAACACCTTGTGTGCTATCAAACGTCACAACATAACTGGGAGATCATAAAGATTCTCTACAGGTGTCTCCGAAAGTGTTCGTGGTGTTGGCATAGATCAAGAATAGGATTTGTCACTCCGAGTGTCGGAGAGGTATCTCTGGGCCCTCTCGGTAATACACATCATAATAAGACTTGCAAGCAAATGACTAATGAGTTAGTCACGGGATGATGTATTACGGAACGAGTAAAGAGACTTGCCGGTAACGAGATTGAACTAGGTATTGAGATACCTACGATCGAATCTCGGGCAAGTAACATACCGATGACAAAGGGAACAACGTATGTTGTTATGCGGTTTGACCGATAAAGATCTTCGTAGAATATGTAGGAGCCAATATGAGCATCCAGGTTCCGCTATTAGTTATTGACCGGAGATGAGTCTCGGTCATGTCTACATAGTTCTCGAACCCGTAGGGTCCGCACGCTTAACGTTCGATGACGATCGATATTATGAGTTTATGAGTTTTGATGTACCAAAGGTAGTTCGGAGTCCCGGATAAGATCACAGACATGATGAGGGGTCTCGGAATGTCCGAGACGTAAAGATTGATATATTGGACGACTATATTCGGACACCGGAAGTGTTCTAGAAAGTTTCGGAATTAACCGGAGTGCCGGGG
>LR738716.1:30917113-30985264 GCA_902687465.1 Secale cereale | reverse complement strand
GGGGGTTACCGGAACCCCTCGGGGGAAAGTTGGGCCCTAGTGCGCCTTAGGGAAGAAAGAGGGCAGCAGCCAAGAGGTGGCGCACCCCATCCCAAGGAGTAGTACGAATTGGACTAGGGGAAGGGGGCGCGGCCCCTCTTTCCCTCTCCTTCTCTCCCTCTCTTTTCTTCCCTCTCTCTCTCTCTCTCTCTCTTGGTGATTCCTACTAGGAATAGGATTGCAATCCTATTCCTAGTAGGATTGCACCTCTTGGCGCGCCAAAGGAGGGCCGGCCGCCCCCCCTTTCTCCTTTATATACGGGGGCAGGGGCACCCTAGAACACACAAGTTGATCTCTCCAGCCGTGTGCGGCGCCCCCCTCCACAGATACACACCTCGGTCATACCGTTGCAGTGCTTAGGCGAAGCCCTGCGCCGGTAACTTCATCATATCCGTCACCACGCTGTCGTGCTGACGAAACTCTCCCATGAAGCTCAACTGGATCAAGAGCTCGTGGTACGTCATCAAGCTGAACGTGTGCTGAACGCGGAGGTGCCGTACGTTCGGTGGTTGATCGGTTGAATCGCGAAGAAGTTCGACTACATCAACCGCGTCACTTGACGCTTCCGCTTTCGGTCTACAAGGGTACGTAGACACACTCTCCCCTCTCGTTTCTATGCATCTGGTAGATAGATCTTGCGTGATCGTAGGAAAATTTTGAAAATACTACGTTCCCCAACAATAAGGTGGTCCAACTGCCATTGAACTAGCAATATGGGACTAAATATTAGTCCCACTCACAGCACACACAACCATGCATGAATGGCCCATGAGAATTTCATAGTTTAGGTGGGCTTCAGGCCAAAAGTCTACTAGCAAATTTCGACAAAGCCATCTCCACTCTGCGCATGTCTCGGTAGTTTGGCCTCCAGCCGGTCCAGCGGGCAGCGATCCATGGCATGCCACAACCTCCTTGCCATACCTCCCGTGGTTCCTATTTGACACCTAGATCAATGTACAATGACCCAGCGCATACCCCCGTGAGCCTATACAGTGTAGAACCTTCCATGAACCGTTTTTTCTTTGTTTTTTCTTCAGATTTATCTTTCTTTTATCTTTGTCGTTTGTTTGTAACCCTTTTATGTTTTTTATTTTTCCTTTTTTCTTTCTATATTCATTTTAGTTTTCCTTTTCTTTTCTTTTCTTCATGTTCATTTTTCCTTTCTTTTCCCTTTTTATTTTGTTTCTATTTTTATTTCTTCCTTTTCATTTTTAAAAATCTTTTAAATTTGTGATCATTTTTTGGAATCGTAGTTTGTTTTGGAAATCATGAACATTTTTTACAGTCACCAACATTTTTTTTGTAATAATGATTTTCTAAAATCACGAGTTTTTTTTTATAAATTCATGAATATATTTTTAAATTGTGAATTATTTTACAAAATAACAATCAATTTTGTAATAGTGAACATTTTTTCTGAAACTTATGAATACTTTTTTGAATTTTTTAACATTTATTGAATTTTAGGAACAATTTATGAAATTCCCAAACATTTTCCCATTTTAAATAAAAACATATTTTGTAATGCATGAACTTGTTTTGAATCGATGATTTTCTTGATATTTGAGAACAATTCTTGAAATTGGGAATATTTTATTAAATTTGTAAACTTTTAAAAAATCAATGATCAGGTTTTGAATTCATGAAAATGTTGAAATTACATAATTTTCTTATTTCGCTAATATTTTTTAAAAATCATCAACATTTTTAGTAAAGTCATCAACATTTGTTTGAATACGTGAACATTTTACGATTTCCCGAACTGTTTCAAAATCATGAATATTTTTTGAATTCACAAACAACATATGATTTCTGAAATACTTTTTCAAGTTCACTATTTTCTCAAATTGGGACTTTTTGGAAATCCTAAATTACTAAAGAAGAAAAAAAGAGGAAAAAGTGTAAAAATGGGGCGTCACGCCCTACACATGAGTCGGCTCAAAACAGGTGCTACTTTCCTACCTATTTGATGCGCAGGTCGCTAAATAGGAGGCCTCCTCCACACCTTGCTCGTTATTCTGCTCACCCAACAATTTATACTCTACTCTACACCTAAAAAACAATTTGTACTCTAAACTATGGGCCCTAATAATAATTGGGTCAAAGTTTTCACACTATACAACACTATAAGAGTGGCGCAAAGGGCGCCCCCTCGCTGCATCCACCTCATCACTTCTTACTGTGCTAGTCAGAGTAAAAAAAAATGTGCTAGCGCGTGGGTTGGGCAGGAGGTGTGGATGGGAAAGAAAAAAAGAAGGAAAGTGTGCTCCCTGAGGGAGGTGTTACCTGCACAGGTTTTTGCCCATCATCCCTTCCTCACAAAGAAGCAATCTCCATATCTCTGTCGCACACGTCCGCATCTCTCTCTCTCGCCACCTCCGCTTCCAGTTCCCCTCCGCCTCCGCCCCTTCTCCTCCTTTTCCTCTCTCCGGCCCTGCTCGTGGAGCCGCGCGCACCAAGTCCGCGTGCGTCTCCATACCCCGGGCCCGACACCGGCGCCTGTTCTAACACGGCGCGGTTCACCGGGCGCGTCCTCCTCCGGTTAGAGCTCCTCCGCGCCGGCGATGGCGAGGAAGGCGAAGGCGAAGGTGCTGGGGCGGCTGGTGCCGGGGTGCTAGAAGCTGCCGTTCCCTGCGCTCATGCCGAGGCGTCCGACTACATCACGGCGCTGGAGATGCAGGTGCGCGCCATGGCCGCGCTCGCACAAGCCCTCTCCGCCGTCTCCCCGCCACCGTGATCCATCCACCCATCCCACCGCCCCAACCCCAAGATCCCTCGCGAATTACTCCGCCTCAGCGACGCGCCCTAGCCGAACCAGGGTCACGGGGTCGCGGGCGGAGAGGGCGAGGCTGAGTCGTGGGCGGCGGCAGGGCATGATCTGGCGGGGCGACGGCGTGATCTGGAAAATCGGTGGGGCGTCGCCGTGCGGTGCTGGTGGTGGTGTCGGGGGTGGCGCTCCGCGGCCCGGATGTCGCGTTCGTCCTTCGCATGTGCTTCCCTTCTCCTCGGTTTCTTGTACGCCTGATTCGTCCTCGACCGGCTGGTATACAAGGTACGGAATCAGCTCCACTTCCTCCTTTTCACTATACCTTCATGCTCCGCTCCAGGTGGTTCATATCATGATCATTCTTTTCTTTTGTCACATGGTAGAGGGCACTGATGATGCATGCTACATAGTCTGAATCTCCCTTGAAAATAACCATGAAAATGTATCAAGTTTTTTCTTTACTAAAAGTATATCCAAGTTATAAGCTACAGTGCGGCTAAACCGCGGTTTGCATTTCTTCCAGGATTTAGGGTACCAAACATGCAGTTGTATATGAAAAAGGCAAGCACACAATTGTAACACTCACAGGGAGCACTACAGGGGATTTCATGAGCATGTCTTATTAATCTTTTAAGCTCAACCATCAGGTACCCTCACGCTGAGGAAAATCATTGTTGAAAGACAGAATAGAGTAAGTTATAAAAATTAACTGCCAAACTATGATTACGTGATACATGTTGATGATAATTAAGAAATGATGACCTTCTGATCAATGTTGTAAAATGTCTGGGATAGTGTAGTGTCATAATTAATGAGAATGATAACTTAATTGAAACTTTGCATAAGACTCCGGGGTTGATGGAGGGGCAAATCATGTCTGCAGGGAAGTGTACGAGTAGTAAGAAGTTTCATCAGTCTGTTACTGAAAATGTTGTAGGCATTGATTCGATTCGAGCTGTCCAACCTGAGCTCAAGTCAATCAAACTTCAACCAGGTTCTAGGGAAATACTTTACTCTCTGTAATGTTTATGCTGTCTTGTGTACTTACAAACAACAAGAAGAGTTGAATGCCTCACCACGCTATCTTCCATTGAAAAAAATGCCTTCTTCTACCATGATGCTTTGTTATTCCGTCAGTCACAATTGGAGATTAAGTAAACGATACTACATAATGATACCAATTTAAGTTTTTGCTGTACATCAAACTTGTCATTTTTATTGTCACCTTTCATTTTTGAGACATGACTAACTGTTTTCTCCATTATTTGTCATCTTCCCAGGTTTATCTTCACAATCTGATTTTGGGGATCTTGTTTTCTATTTGCAGCAGCAAATGATGTTTCAATGATACAAAGGGGTTGATGTTGGTTTTGGCACGTTCATAGGTTTATGCGGTACATATATACTCGCATAATACTTGCTGAAGCACCTATCTAGCTTCCTTGCCTTGCTACTCTAGCACCAGCCTCGCTGCCGTTGAGGTTTGCTCTGATTTGCATGCCCTGTTGTTTTGTTTATGCTTGATTTGCTTATGGAAAATGCAATGTGATGCTTGCATGATTGTTGGATGAAATCCTGATGAAGAAATACATAACTGTTTTTCATGGGTTCACATATGTGACACTTAGCGTTAGTTTGCTCTCGGATAGAAATTCTTAGCATTTGGATTAGGTATATCTTATATAATTGTTCTTTTCCTATTAATGGTGATCTTTGGATGCGTTTTTCTTTGTAACTGGTTGCATAATATGGTCTTGTAGATCATTATGAAGTAAATAACTTTTGGGAAATTCTCTGCTTTACCTATATATAAAGAGGTGGGGTCCAGAGATGAAAGCTAGCTTCAATTGGCATGTAGTAAGACCAAATGGCAGGTAATGAGCTTTATTCTTCAGTTAGGAGCTTGATTCAATGTCCTGTGTTTTAGAAAGCTCAAACTTGAATTGCTCTGTTTTAAACCTTCTTGAGTTATGCAATCACAAATATCTTGCACACAGAGAAAGAAACTTGCATGTTTTAATCACACAAAGGTGTTTTTTTAGATGTATGTGCTTTTCTTTTAATCTATACATGAGCCAGGTTTCTATGATGTGCAGTTTGGACCATGAGCTTGCGGATGCTAAAGAAATTCTTAGGTACGTAGTCTGAAATAGAAACATTCAAGAAGTTCACTAGGCCAGAATGCTTCGAAGCCGGTCTTGATGATACCTCCTGTGAGATGCCAAAGTTGAGTCAGGCATTTTCAGTTGCTTGGATGGGTAATTAATACTAAAAATAATCAATAAGGGAGGTAGTTCATAGTTCATACACTCATAGAATCTGCAAGTTAAAGGCTGCAAATTGCTTGATATCTTTTATGCGGACCGTACTCTCATCAATACTTTAATTGTTTCTTGATCCACCTGCTGTTTTATGGCATTAATCTTAGCATATTGTACTTCATACTGTTTCATGATTGAAAAGTACTGATCTGTCTAGCTCCCTGATTTATATACCTCGCTCACAAAACTGTAGGAAACGGACAGATGCTGATGAACTTCTGTAGCGGGACAGCAGATGCAGTTCCTTGCGGATGACTTCCTGCTTGAGGGCCACAATCTCCCCGGCTAAATCTATGATGGACTACAAAACTGCAAGGTCACATCTAAGAACACATGCATAATTCAAGGTGCAGATGAGCATTCTAGAAGGAGAACAAATGAAAGGTATGGACGAACGTGCATGCCTTCCTCACTTTTTAGTTGAATATGCAATCAAATTGTTTGTGTTTGGACCATTATATTTTATGGATTAGTGGTGTGCTACCGTATTTTTTAAACGTGCGTGTATTACCTTACTTAGACTTCTCACAGAAAAGAAACTAAGCTAGAATTAAAACATATTAGCATACAAATAAGACATGCATATCTGCATCTTTCTTCAGTTTCAACAATTAAAAAAAAGCGGCGGTGTAGTGGTGACTGGTCGCGCCCAATCTAGGTAAAATCTTCGTCTCGTTTTTGGTCCACGTGACGATGATCTGTTTCTTCGGGAGTTTCTTCAGGAAGCCAGAGCTGGCTCAGGACGCCTTCCTGGACGATGACGACACAGTGAGTGGGCTTTGAATCTTTCGTTGTGCCTATCGGATCGGATTCGATGCCTATATGGTAGTAATGAATTGCTAACCGCTTGATTTGGTGTTTCCTCCGCGCTGTGGCACACGTGTTGTTTTCAGATCATGAAGCGAGTGGAGCACCGAAGGAGGATCTCGGGGATGAAGGAGGCGTCGGCGACCACCTCAGGCGAGAGGTATGAGACTGTAAATCGCTTTGCCGTTTCTAGGGAGCAGCAAAAAACTGAATTTGTTAGTGCTTAAAATTTAGACTGGTCTGCTTGATATATCTGCACTGTTGAGGCGGTCTTCTTGAATAGACTCTGGGTGTTTTCGCATAGATGGATTATTCATTGCTATGTGTTATCACAATTCTAGATGAACTTTGTAGTTCGAAAGATGATCTGAAATTGCTTAGGGGGCATGTTTAGTTTAATGTATAGTGTGCTACAGACCTAGAAGCAATATGTTGAAAAATTATAACTTTCTCATTTTGTGCTTATTTTAGTTATGAGGATGTATATGGCAGTTGTTTTAGTGTATTTTCAGTTTTAAATCTTAAGCTTATCTCCTGAACATGCCTGAACAATGCATCATCTATTATATAATCAATTTTATGATGGAACTGACTACTGCAGTATATCTTATTGGAGCATAACATGGCCTCCTGATTTTATTTTTCAAAAATCCTAGTTCATTGCATGCTTTTTTTTATCAGAACCCTGCTTCGCCATGTTTTATTCTGAAAGTTATATGAGGTTTTAACCAAGCTGGTTTCAAATTTATGAGTAGGCATGTAACGCAGGTAACACTTTAGCTCCCAGCCTCCTCAGTTGTCAAACATGAGGTACATCCTACTATCTGTTGAACTGAGCTGGACTTCTGCCTTGCACTAGCAGCGACGACACCGTTCTCAAAGTGGCGGGGGCGGTGTGCCACGCCCGTGCTGGTACCGTCGCTGACGCTCCACCTGGACGGCAGCGATTGGGAGCTACCTTGCTGGTACTACGTGTTCGAGGACCACGACGTGCATGTCATGTGCCTGGTGCTAGACATGATGGCCGGGACCAGACCGTCATCTGCAACGACTAGCAGCAGAACACACAAGTCGTCTATGACCTCGACAGGACATGCTGGCCTTTCTGCCGGCACAGTGCGACAAGCTTGCAGCGTCACTATAGTGTTCTTGTAGAGAGATAGAATTTATAGTACTGATCAGGTGAAATACGCAGAGGTCTTTTTTTAATCAATGTGCTCTCGATGGTAAAGGTGATAAAAAAGGCTGCTGGATAGGCATTGTCCTACCTGGCACCGCCCAGTCATCCTTCAGGCGGCGTGCCATGGGCGCGCCCCATTCACTAGTCTTGATCGAGGGCGTCATGTTCAGCTAGGCGAAACCATGACCCCATTTGTATGCCACCCTTCATGAACTTCGATCAACAAAGTTTGGTAGTTTTCGAAAAGAAAAAGTGCACTCTACTCGAGCATAGTCAATCGTCACACCATTTCCTCCCAAAATTTGACACCAAATCCGAGCGCCCAAATAGTGCACCCGTAGGCGCTTCTACAACGGCGAGCACGTCGCCCGCGTGAGCCACGGGCCTTCATCCGGTCATCACTTCAGATCGGCAGTGCGACACTGACGGCGGCCTGATCGGTTCCGAGGTATCGATGTTGTCATCTGCAAGTGTAGCTTCCGTGTCATTAGAGCATCTATAGCCGGACTTGGCAAATCCAGCCCCTCAAACGGCACTGACAGGGCACTCCTCAAATGTCTCTCTCTTCATCCGAACACCTCATATATGAAATCTTAAAATCATACAAACCATGCAAATAAAATATCTACATGGTACTTAGATCAACCAAATCCATTCCGGGCTACTCTTTGTCATCGGAGATGTGTCCACTATCTTCGTTCCGGGCTTCGGGGTACATGGGGGCAGACGCAACTCCGCCGGCTCCATGTGAGCCCCCGCCTTCACGTTGAGTTTGGCAAAAAGCGCGTTAGTCACCGACCGTTCCTTTCGGATGAACTGCCGATTGGCCTCCACATACCCACCATCCTGGTGGTCTGTCGCTCTGCCATCTCAGCCGCTTGGGCGATCGTGAACTCCGCCTTGACGTCCTCCATGCTGAAGCCTGGAGCCGGCACCAGCTCCTCCTTCGGCTACTCCACCTTGTCATCCTTTGAATCTGCCACCTCCATCAGAACCGTGTGCTACTCCTCTCGCTCCTCCTCCTTCGATTGTCCTCCACCCCCACCTACGGCGAGTCCGGAGGCAGGCCGACATTGATACATGCGGCGTGCTTCACCCGGATCTCCTTCTCGTTTCTGAAAGTGGCGCTTCAGCATGACAATAGCATATGTCGTCTTCTTTTGCCGGGCCATGGAAAACAACGAGGGAAGAGGGAGGTGGAGACGGAGAGGAATGTGCTCGGGCTAGCGGCGTGAAGAGGATGAAAGAGGTTGTGGCTAGGGTTGGGGATGCCGGCCAGCTTGAATAGCCGGACTTTGGCCTCGGGTGGCGCCACGCGACATTTAGACCCCCACCATAGAAGACACCCATCGAACTATTGGGTTTAGGGCGATTCCATGGGGCACCCTGTCGTCAATCCGACGTGGCGAACGCGCCAGGCCTCCCCATATCTACCCCATATTTCGGCTCGATATGAGGGGTGCCGGTCAACCAGACCGTTTGAGACTTGTTTGAGGCGCCCATTCGAGTCGTGTTTTCCGGACCTCCCAGCCATATGAGGTGGGTTTGGAGCGCCCAGTTGTAGATGCTCTCAGGATTAGTATTTGGTAGTTCCCACAAGTTATCATGTAGGGTTCCGTGGAGTGCTTTGTGGGTACTACCAGAATTTGCATGTGACTCTGCTAATGCGGTACTGTATACCACTACTAGGGAAAACCTTATACACAGAACTTTAACAGTAGCGCGTGTTAAAAAAGCACGCTGGTGCTAAGTAGCAGTAGCGCGCTGATATAAATGACGCTATAGATACAGTGGTAGCAGTAGCGCGCCTGAAGATAAAAGCGCTACTACTAAAATTCCCACGGCTTAGCCGATAGGCTAGACATAGTAGTAGCGATCTACGTCGAACCGCGCTGCCGCTACTTGCTTTGTAGCAGCGCATTTATGCTGAAAGGCGCTATTGCTAACGGAAATAAAATTAATGGAAAGCAAATAGAAAAGTAAATGAAAATGAAAGAAATAGAAAAAGGTGAAAGGTAAAAAATAAAATGTAAAGAAAAATAAATGAAAAAGGTAAAAAAGAGAAAGGAATAGTAGTAGCGCGTATCGAGGAACACATTGTAGCTAGGTTAGCAGTAGTGAACTTCCTGGAACGCGCTACTGCTACTTCTGACTTAACCGCGCTGTTTGTTCTTTGGTGGCGGTCGCGTGGGCCTGTGATGGTGCAGAGGCTTGATGTTGCAACCACGATCCGAATGGACCGAAGTCTCTCTGTTCTGTGTCATCCCTGGATTGGTATGCTGACACACACAGTACTCGAGGATTTATAATAGAGGTAAATCACATGTATTAAGTAACATAAATACTATTACCTCAATCCAAAATAGCGGAAGCAACAAGGTTGTGGATTCCCATCAACACCAACGGCAAAGTTGAGTGTAGAAATCGTAACCCTAACGTATCACTTACTCGTCGTAAGATAATTCTACAACATGAGACGTTGCAGCCACAGTGGGTCTGTACATTGAATGTACTGGTGCTAGGTGGCTTCTCACCCCTCGTTGGTTACCCCAAGTGGATGGTTTGAGATGCAGTGTAGCAGAAGTTTTCCCTTGGTAATACCAAGGATCGATTTCCCAGAGACTCCCAGTTTCAACAAGAAGGTGTCAACTGCTAACGGCGCCGGATATTAGCAATCAACGTGGACCTGCACACAGATACAAATAACTTTGCTCCCAACGAGTACAGAGAGGTTGTCAATCCCTCCGGCCTTGTAGTTTACAAAGGATCAAACGCAAGTGATAATAGTGATAGGTATAATTGCAATAGTAAGTAAATAGCGGAAAAGTAAATAGCGGATGTGATCAATGATGGTAATATGGACCGGAGTCTCATGATGTTCACTAGTGATGTCTCTCTCCCAAAAGACGATAAAACAGCTATGTGGGGTAAACGCATTACAGCTGGGCAATTGACATGACCATGTGCGCAAACCAATGCTGACTACATTGCAAGAAAGGTTGAGGTTCAAAGCATGGGCGGTACGCCAAAGTAAGTAGACCGAAATCCATCAATATCTACTACTAATCATCCACCTTGAGATATCTATCCAGAACATCTCGCTGGTATTAAGTTGCGAGCCCCACCCATAGTGTAAACTCAATGCAACAGACAACTGCATTAAAAGAACTTTGCGTAAAGTAAACAATCCTTGCACCCGCGGGCACAAGCACCGTTGTTTTCCCCCTTGTGGCAACAGCACATCCCCTAGACTCATGTTTCTGTCACTCAAACTAGTCATCGAGGGGCATGAACCCACAATCAAGCATAACGTTCCCTCTTGGAGTCACTACCTACTACTTGGCCAAAGCAATAAATAACAACGGAGAACATGCAAGAATTACTTACGAACATAAACATAAAAGAGGTGAATCAAATATATTACTCAAGCACAATCTGAACATAATCTCATAATCCATCGGATCCCAGCAAACTCATCATAGCAACAGCATAAGGATTACATATGTGCCTCGATCATGTAGGGCAGCTCACGAGGACTAATTAGTGAAGCACAAGAACGGGAGGAGAACATCACATAGCTACTGGTCATGGACTCATGGTCCAAGGGAGACTACTCACAACTCATCCGGGAGGCGTCCATGGTGGTGGAGAAGCTCCCGGTGGTGATCCTCCCCTCCGGCAGGGTGCCGGGAAGGGTTCTCCTGGTGCTCCCGATCTTGGAAGCGGCGGCGACGGCGGAACAGAGATGGGATCGCGAAAAGAGTTCCTGTTTCGAGGGTTTCGGGAGACGCTTTAAATATATGCCAAAGGGGGCATCGGGGAAGCCTCGGGGGGCCCAGGCGCCCCCCCGGCGTGGCCTAGGGGGGGGGGCACCGCCAGGGCGCCTGGAGCCCTGGTGCCCCCCCCCCCGACTGTACTTCGGGCGCAAGGTAGGTTCTGGAACGCTGATTTTTTATATAATTTTTCTGGATTTTTCCTGGCAGTTCCCGTAACGTGAAACCTGAAATACAAAAACAGCCGAAAACAGTAACTGGCACTGGGGTGCACTGAGTTAGTAGGTTAGTCCAAATATGATCACAAGTGTATGGAAGTGTATAAATATCATAGCAATATCACCCAAAAGAGGCATGGAGCAAGCAGAAATTATAGATACGTTTTGGACGTATCAACATCCCCAAGCTTAATTCCTGCTCGTCCTCGAGTAGGTAAATGATAACAAGAATAATTTCTGTGGTGACATGCTATTAACCATATAGGACTTTTTCATAGTCATATGACAAAAGCTTACTGAGACAATGAATCTATAGTAATTAAGTTGCCTCATGAGAAAATCACAAAGAACTGAAAGTTTTACAATATGATACTGAAACATCAAATAGATTTGCAATGAACATGATGTGCAAATATGATAAAGTGATATCTAGCTTGCCCCCTTTAATGAAGCATAACATAAATGCAGGGGCACCTTCAACGTTTAATTGATGACTATATACAATGATTTCAAAATAAACGATATCACAATCATGCAAAAGACAATGCTACTTTGGGACAATGCACATTACACTCAGAATGACAATCATGCTCTCAGTAGTTGGTGCTTTTAAAAGAAGGTGGAGACTCAACATAAAAGTAAAAGAATGGCCCTTCGTAGAGGGAAGCAGGGATTACTCATGTGCTAGAGCTTTTTATTTGAAAACATAGAAACAATTTTGTCAATGGTAGTAGTACTTCATATGTGTTATGCATAAGACATCCTATAAGTTGCAAGCCTCATGCATCGAATACCAATAGTGCTCGCACCTTGTCCTAATTAGCTCGGATTTCCATGGATTGTCATTGCATTACATATGTTTCAACCAAGAGTCACGAAGGGGTACCTCTATGTCACCTGTACAAAGGTCCAAGGAGATAGATCGCATTTGATTTCTCGTTTTTGATAGATCTCAACTTGAGGACATCCATACCGGGACAACATAGAAAATAGATAATGGACTCCTCTTTAATGCTTAAGCATATTCTCATAAGAGATTGAGGATTAATGTCCAAGCTAAAACTTCCACCATGATACATGGCTTTGGTTGGCGGCCCAATGTTCTTCTCTAACAATATGCATACTCAAACCATTCAACCCATGGCAAATCACCCTTACTTCAGACAAGACGAACATGCATAGCAACTCACATGATATTCAACAAAAGTGCAACAGTTGATGGCGTCCCCAGAAACATGGTTACCGCTCAGCAAGCAACTTATAAGAAATAAGAAACATAAGCAACATATTCTTTACCACAATAGTTTTTAAGCTACTTTCCCATGAGCTATGTATTGCAAAAACTAAAGGTTTTAAAGGTAGCACATGTAAATTTACTTGGAGTGGCGGTGAAATACCACATATAGGTAGGTATGGTGGACTCATATGGCATAACTGGTTTAAAAGGATGTGGATGCACAAGCAGTCAGTCCGCTTAGTACAGGTGGAGGTTAGCAAAAGACTGGGAGCGACCAACTAAGAGAGCAATGACGGTCATAATCATGCAGAGCGACAAAGCAACATTGAATCAGGCATGGTAGTTATATCGCTACTCAGGAACAAAAGATCATCAAGGCTTGACAGACTTTCTTTACAGTCTTAAATATGCGTGAGCATACGCCAAGTCAATCAAAATAAATTATTGAGGGAAGATATTACTAAACCATACCACATCATTGGCAAACAAATCATGTTGGTACTCCAATAACACATTGGGAATCCCCCAGCTATTTGAGACTAACCACAAGAAAACCCGAACTACTAAGCGCCATTATGCACGTAGCATCTTTATCATAGACATATCAACCAATGCAACGGAAGCAAACTCTCTTAATAAGATAAGCATGATAATTAAAGAGAGTTCAAGCAACCAACTAAACAAAAGCTCTTCAAAAAGATAAGCATGAATACTAAGAGCAGAGCATGATAGTAGCTATTAAAAGACAAAGAACACACACAACAAGGATATACATGAAAATTCTATGTTATGTTCTAGGTAGAAGTGGAGCGTGTTTCTCTCCCACATAAAGAAAGCTGAGTTCTGACTCGTTATGAAAAACTAAAGAAAATTAAAAGCAAGACGCTCCAAGCATAGCACATAACACATGAAGTGATTAAAATATAGTGGAACGAAAGACGAACTGATAATGTTGATGGAGAAGGGGATGCACGGGGGCATCCCCAAGCTTAGACGCTTGAGTCTCCTTGAATATTTCTTGGGGGTGCATGTGGGCATCCCCAAGCTTGAGCGCTTGACACTCCTGAATCTTTTTATCATCTTCCCTCACACACTTGAAAACTCCCTTCATACATAACTCATCATAATCTGATTAGCGAGGTTAGTACCCATAATAAAATAATTATACCTTGATGGAAATAAGGATATTCTTGAAGGTCTACTGTTTATCAAGATTGCCAAAAGGTTTTTGCAAAGAAAAAGCAAGCTCTAGGTTTGCAAAATGAAGGAAAGGAAAAACAGGACAGAATCTTTGAAAAACAGAACAACAGGTAGTAATTGATTTGTTCGGGGCACTTCTGCAACTCTAATCAAAAAACTCAGAACAGATGCACGAAAGACAATTATATAGAGAACACTTTCGAAAAAATTCAGACCAAAAAGATGATCTGGTGATTTTATACGAATTTTTCTATCCAAGGACAGAATCTGTTTCCTGGACAGCACCTCACAACTTTTGAACTTTCTAGCAATCAGAGGCTACACTTGGCACAAAATTGAAAAGCAAAGATACAATGATGATGCTACAGTAGTAACAACATCAAGACACAACAAAAGCAAAATAAATTTATTCATGTGGGCTGCCTCCCAAAAGCGCTTTCTTTTATGCCTTTAAGCTAGGCATAATGCATAGAGATCAAGTTGTATCAATTGAACCATCATCAAGATCATCAAAAAGCTCTTCAATAATACAACTAGTCTTAAGAGGACTTTCAAATAAAGGCCTCATAGAGATACTTCTAGGTAGAAGGCCAAAAGGATAAAAGTCAAGGGAAGATTCATTTATAAATTCATCAAAGACAGGTGTTTCTTCCAAAGTCTTTACAGTTTCAACCCCTTTGGCAATAGGTGGATTACTTTTAGAGCGGGGAGCCTTTGGAACGTGAACGAACTTAGGCTCCTTCTTTGCGGGAGTTTCTACCTTTTTGGTTTTGATTGAGGAGAAGGTGGTTCCTAGAGTATCAAAGATATCCTCAATCTTGTCTATCCTAGAAGAGTCCAAGTCATGGAATTTGACGGTCTTCAAAATTTTGAAAATTTTATGCATGGAGCTATCAAGTCTATTCAAATTCCCTTGGATCTTACGATCCAACTCATTTATCTTATTAATGCTTGGCATCTCTAGCTCTATCTTTTCAAGTTTTTTCATAATGTGAGCTTGGGTGATGTCCTCTCGAATGCTAACAACAGGGAGATTTCCAACAAGATTTTCAATAATACTAAGGGACTCCCAAACTGGGGCCTCTAGGAAATTCCCATTGATAGCAGTATCTAGAATAAACCTATTCCAAGAAGTAATTCCAACATAAAAATTTCTAAGCAGGATAGTAGTAGGTTGCTTCTTGGTGGCTCTTTTTTGTGAATCATTAATTCTATACCAAGCATCTTTCAAACTTTCCCCACCTCTTTGTTTAAAGGTGAGAACTTCTGCCTCGTCAAAGACAAAAGGACCCGACATAATGACAACTAAAGAATGAGATAACTATTTTTGTGATTTTCGATAAAAGATACTAAAGCAAAAACTGAAAGGTAAACTAACAAGACTAAAAGCAAAGGTAAAAGATAGCGTGCAACTCCCCTATCCTGAAGAGTGGAGTCCCCGGCAACGGCGCCAGAAATTGCTTTGCTAGGTGGCTTCTCACCCCTCGTTGGTTACCCCAAGTGGAAGGTTTGAGATGCAGTGTAGCAGAAGTTTTCCCTTGGTAATACCAAGGATCGATTTCCCAGAGACTCCCAGTTTCAACAAGATGGTGTCAACTGCTAACGGCGCCGGATATTAGCAATCAACGTGGACCTGCACACAGATACAAATAACTTTGCTCCCAACGAGTACAGAGAGGTTGTCAATCCCTCCGGCCTTGTAGTTTACAAAGGATCAAACGCAAGTGATAATAGTGATAGGTATAATTGCAATAGTAAGTAAATAGCGGAAAAGTAAATAGCGGATGTGATCAATGATGGTAATATGGACCGGAGTCTCATGATGTTCACTAGTGATGTCTCTCTCCCAAAAGACGATAAAACAGCTATGTGAGGTAAACGAATTACAGCTGGGCAATTGACAGGACCATGTGTGCAAACCAATGCTGACTACATTGCAAGAAAGGTTGAGGTTCAAAGCATGGGCGGTACGCCAAAGTAAGTAGACCGAAATCCATCAATATCTACTACTAATCATCCACCTTGAGATATCTATCCAGAACATCTCGCTGGTATTAAGTTGCGAGCCCCACCCATAGTGTAAACTCAATGCAACAGACAACTGCATTAAAAGAACTTTCCGTAAAGTAAACAATCCTTGCACCCGCGGGCACAAGCACCGTTGTTTTCCCCCTTGTGGCAACATCACATCCCCTAGACTCATGTTTCTCTCACTCAAACTAGTCATCGAGGGGCATGAACCCACAATCAAGCATAACGTTCCCTCTTGGAGTCACTACCTACTACTTGGCCAAAGCAATAAATAACAACGGAGAACATGCAAGAATTACTTACGAATATAAACATAAAAGAGGTGAATCAAATATATTACTCAAGCACAATCTGAACATAATCTCATAATCCATCGGATCCCAGCAAACTCATCATAGCAACAGCATAAGGATTACATATGTGCCTCGATCATGTAGGGCAGCTCACGAGGACTAATTAGTGAAGCACAAGAACGGGAGGAGAACATCACATAGCTACTGGTCATGGACTCATGGTCCAAGGGAGACTACTCACAACTCATCCGGGAGGCGTCCATGGTGGTGGAGAAGCTCCCGGTGGTGATCCTCCCCTCTGGCAGGGTGCCGGGAAGGGTTCTCCTGGTGCTCCCGATCTTGGAAGCGGCGGCGGCGGCGGAACAGAGATGGGATCGCGAAAAGAGTTCCTGTTTCAAGGGTTTCGGGAGACGCTTTAAATATATGCCAAAGGGGGGCATCGGGGAAGCCTCGGGGGGCCCAGGCGCCCCCCGGCGCGGCCCAGGGGGGGGGGGGCGCCGCCAGGGCGCCTAGAGCCCTGGTGCCCCCCCCGGCTGTACTTCGGGCGCAAGGTAGGTTCTGGAACGCTGATTTTTTATATAATTTTTCTGGATTTTTCCTAGCAGTTCCCGTAACGTGAAAACCTGAAATACAAAAACAGCCGAAAACAGAAACTGGCACTGGGGTGCACTGAGTTAATAGGTTAGTCCAAATATGATCAAAAGTGTATGGAAGTGTATAAATATTATAGCAATATCACCCAAAAGAGGCATGGAGCAAGCAGAAATTATAGATACGTTTTGGACGTATCAACTGGCAAATTCACACTGTAATTAGAATGATGAACAATGCCTACAACTACATGCATATTTGGCTGGTGGAGGCTCTAAGGTTAAAGTTTTTGCGTAAAGCCAATTTTTCCCTACTGCAATGGAATAGATTTTAATTAACTATCATGGTAGTTGAAACATTGTTGAGAAGATAGACATCCTCTCAACCCCAATTAAAGTTCATCATTAAACCCAACAGTATTAAATTAAAGTAACATGATGAGATCCACATGATAATCCAAGTACTAGATACTCAAGACGTCCATAACCGGGGACACGACTAATCATGATCAGTTTGTACACTCCGTAGAGGTTTGTGCACTTTTCCCACAAGACTCGATCGCCTCCGTTTGGTTTCTCGCACTGCATGGTGTATGAGAAATGGATGACCGAGACATAGTCTTTCTGAAGAGCTATCACCTTACGGTCGGGCGGACCGTACCAACCTACATCCCCTACATCTGCTAGTCCACCACTATAAGAGTTCGCACGACTTACTCATACTATGCTAGAGCCCATAATAGCATTTTGGCTGCACACGGAAGTTTCTAGTATGAATAATCTCATGATCCCTTTGAGCCTGGGTGGTGGTCCAAAAGAAAAACAGGCAATCACTGGAATACCTAGATGCCTCAGTCCACCCAGATGTGTATTAATGTTGCCACCTTAAGTTGAACCATTAATTAACAAACTCACATCTGTCATGGATTTCACTCACCCAATCCACGTCTACGAGCATAGCATGTCCTAACGGCAAACGTCGAAGTAACTCCCAAAGGTTTGAATGTAATGCAGGTAATAGGTACTACCTCAATCTACTTCCCAGTCCCACAAGTTAATAAATCCTACTCATGCAATGTGTGAGGGTTGAACTAATGCAATGAAAACTGGGTAATTGGAAAATATGATCAAAGTGTGAACTTGACTGCAAAGTTGATGAAGATGATTCGCACTCAAAACTCTTGATAGATCTACTCGTCACACTCCGGTTAATCTATCGTAAGCAAGCAATGGTAACCACACATAAGCAATCACTCAGAAAGATCGGACAGAACGAATAAACACTTCGAAAAACTTCGAAAACAAACGAATGACTCTTGAAACATAAAACAATTTCCAACAGTACCAAAATTATGTGAATTTGGCCTTATCAGAAAGTTTAGGTCAAGAGCTTCGATTTGCAAAAAGAATCAACTAAAACGGAGTTATGAAACTCAAGTTATGAACAAACGAAGTTCGAATCTGAAACTAGTTGAATTCAAATTTTAGAATTTTCAAAAACATGTTGAAGTTGCATTACTGGAAAGAGGGCTTCGTAACGAAGACGTGGGTGTTGGTTTCGTTGGATTTGGACTAACCGGTAAAAAGATATGGCCGTTTGAAGTGTAGGGACTATTCTGTAAATAAAATATTCACATCTAAGTCCCTGGCCGAAAATAAAAGAAAAAGAAAAAGACTACCGAGCGAACGCTCACTATTTACGCCTAACTAAAGATCGTTCACTGCTTAGCTAAACCTAAAAAATTAAAACCGATCTAAAAAGAAAACCTAACTAACAGAAAAAGTCGGGCGGTTTATACCTAGCGGTTTTCCGTGGTTTTGGCGAATCGAACCGGGCGGTTCGGCCGGTTCGGCTGTTCGACGGATCCGTCGCGGGAGAAGCTCGGAGCTCCGGTCGGCGGAACTCCGGCGAGGGGCGGGGCAGGCGGCGGCGGTGCTGCGCGGGGCAAAGGCGAGGTGGTGGGGAAGGGCAGAGGGCGAGGCGGGGCTGCGGCGATGAGCAAGGGCAGCGGCGGAGGCGCAAGCAGCGGCGACAGCAGCAGCTTTGTGGCGGCGGTGGGCGAGATGTGCGGCGGTGGCGCGATGAGAGGCGAGGGGAGGAACGGGGCGGCGGCGGCGCATTATATAGGCGGAGGGGAAGGGAGTGCCGTGCGGAAGGGGCAAGGGCTGCGCGGAGTCCTGCCATGGCACGGCGGCGGCGGCGGCGTACTGGCTCTGGACATCGTCCCGAGCTCCGAGATGGGGGCGGTGGCGAGCTGGGCCGCGACCTGGCGGGAGCTGGGCCGGCCCAGTACGGCGGGGGACCCTTTTTTTCTTCTTTAAACAGACAAGAAAACAAATAAAAGCAGAATAACTAATAATATCCTATAGGCATATAATATATCAAAATTTGCAGAAAAATAAATCCTACAACCTGAACATTTTACTACTCTCAAATAAAATGCCCACAAAATCTAATAAATCAAGAGGTCCTACTAATGCAAATAAAAACCATTAAAAATCATTCTTAAAATACCAAAAGTCTTCAAATTTATTTCTCTCCAATTTTCCTCTATAGGGAATCATGTTACCCTATTTTCCATGTATTTAGTTTTGGAGAAAAAATAATTTGAATAAAAACCAAATAACTCAATATTTGAAATTGAGTTCCAGAAAATTTCAGAAAACTCCCAACTCATATTTCCTATATTTTGAAGAAGTCATTTTATCTTCTCTCTGGAAAATCATTGAGTCGCATAAAGTTTCTGAATTCGAAATATTTCGAGGATGAAATTCAAAATCCTTCCAAACCCTTTATCATTTAAAATAAATGGAAGAAGTCATATTATCTTCACTCTAGGGTTTTGTGTTGAAAAGAAATTGAATTTCCCGGAGATTAAAATGCAAAGTGAAAGTTTTGGGAAAGTCATTTTATTCCCTCTCATTTAACTTTCAAAAGTATTTCAAATTTCACTCAATTTCACTCAGCACATCAAACAACAATCTAATCTATCTATTTATTATAACATTCCAAAATTTAGAATTTTGGGATGTTACAAACCTACCACACTTAAAATGAATCTCGTCCTTGAGATTCGGAGAGGCTAGCAAGAAATAGGTTAGGGTTTGGGGGTCTCCTAACAAATTCACTGATTGGTGTGGCCTAGTGTGATACCACACTTAGAATGATGGTTACAGTTCCTTCAAAACTCAAGTACTCCATCCTTATTGTTGACGGCGTCGGTCTTCTCAAATCTTCAGGGTAACTCCTTCCCTGGGGCTCTTTTGGTAGTGGCAAAATTGCTGTCCTCAATTCCTTGTATCCTTTCATCTTGATAAGGCTCTTTTTGTGACTGGTTCTTCTTAACTGACAGGTCTGGCGCCAATACTAAACAAATATCGATATCTCATGGGGGTCATCAAACAATTTGCTGGGTCCCTGCAGAAAATGGGTCTGGGCTTCATCCTCACCGTATATCCTACGGTTGGCAACAGCATGCCGTGTACAAGGGAAATTTTCTATACCATTCTAAGGTTTAAACAAGGTTTTGACATCGTCGTCTCTCTACTATAGGTAAGTCACTCAGATTTACCATCCCTTATAGCAGAGGCGAATAATAAGAGTAAGTCGGTATGGTGATCAATCCATCCCGCACCCAAATCATTACCTTGTATATGGTTTAGTGAATCTTGAATTCTAACACTCGGTCATCCTCACAAGCATTGCAGAATTTCTCTTGTCAACGAACTAAGTTCGGATAAACCCATTGATTCTGCAAGCCAAACAACCATCTATCGTGTTTTCACAACCCTCGGGTTTTACGTAAAACCTATAAGATCGTCTATGGATAAAGTCGTAACTTCTTCCAGGGGTTTTCCTTCAGCAAGAGTGAGCTTGCTTTCTTGACAGGTCCTGGGCTTGTGGGTTATGGCCCATCTCACCACTAGCAACACTTGGTCTCATCATTGGGTTGCAACTGGTCATACTTCCAACATCCAACTTCCTTGGCTTTCTTGAATTCATCCAATTATCCCTCACTTCTTTTGGGTACAGAACTGAGTGTAAATTACTCGCACTCATCCTTGGGTAGTCCTTTCCAAGTCGGACGTATCTAACCACTAGCTAGTGTATTCGGGTAACGGTGTTGGATTCTACCACACTTAAAATGAATAACACTAGTTTCTTCAAAATCTTATTCCGTGCATCATGTCTTCACTCGTCACCTTTTATAGTACCCACTTATAATATCCAAAATCAATACCATGATGCCAACTTCACCGATTTTCAACTTACTACAGTCTACTGCATTCCCATTGCAGGCTTCAACTCCACTACTTAGCACAAAACTCCTTCTTCTTGGTACAATCTATAGCAAAATGCACTGCTTTACTACAGCAGATACACATAACTATAGACAAGTCTCGTGGTTCCCTTGTGATTATATAGCCTCCTTAGGTCCTCGGCTAAAGGGTCCACGTCAGAGCTGGTGTATCCATAACTCAATCCTTGGGGTCACTATAGTTCCATACTCCAGCATTACACCCTCTTAAAATCCAATTGTACTTCTTTTCTTCTCATCCTTGGTGTAAGCCTCATATCAAAATAAACTCCAACTTATTTGGGCCAACTCTACTCCCTAGAGCAACACTTTCCTTTCTATTGGTCTAGGGTTCACTCAATAAGGTTCAACTAAACAAAATGCACTGGTTCATCCATAATCCATATTCTCCTCATATCAAATCTTGTATTACTACTTGAACCAGTATTCAACACTCCAGTTACAAAGGTGCTTCACTACAAATGTTGCCATCCACATAGTGGGGTATGGTCAAACATTCCTCCCATCTTTATTCCTTTGTCCTAGCTAAGGATGCTTCAGTCCCACTGGAATTGTGCAATGTGATTCTTAAAATCATCAATCTTTTGCTTCGTCCTATTGGTTGTGTGCTTCATCTCCATCATCTCTGCATGCATCATACTCAGGCATCCCTGGGTATAACGAAGTCTTGCTTCGAGTATTTCTCCAATCTGACGTATGGCCTCCATAGCAGCTTCACGAACAGAATCGAAGAATGTTGTTCGCGGTACTCGGGAGATGAAAAAGTATTGACCCATAGTCTTTGGGCAAACTCCTTTCACACGATGGAGGTGTACCTCCACATACCAAAGTTCAACTCCATTGTCCATGAAGGGATAACCCTTGTAAACTGCATCTCCTTCTAGGTGAATATGCTTCATCATGTCCTTCAGGATCTTTGGATAATCCTGATCACTAGTCAGGGTCATGATGGTTTCCGGGCCTTTGAGAAAAGATTCGTAAAGGGTTGTCATCTGTAGGCATAATACAGAAAGGGCTCTCAGGACAACATACAGACATCCTTGGGTAAAATGGGGTCGTTTGTCCGAGAAGGGTTTGGGGTCAACTGGTCCATGGGTTCTAGGTTTTGGTCTGGGTGAGATAGCAAGAGAGGCACTCACAATCATCCAACAACTCAATGCATCTCCTTCCTAGACTCCAAAAATATCAACTTCTATTGCTCCACGAACTATTACAATGTTCTTTCCATAACTCAACTCAACATTGTAAAAGGGTGTTCCACTTTTAGCTACATGCTTCATTCAAATTTCCAGGTCTCAACTACTCTGATCATCCTTCCTGCGGTCTGAAACTTCTCTTCGTAAAATACTCTACTTCCTGGTAATGTAAACTAATGGCATAAGTCCAATCTAAAGACTTCATGGTGGCTGTCCTGGTTCACTGGGTTCTTGGCTTCCTTGTTGGGCAGTTGCTAGCATAATGACCTAAATCCTTGCACCGGTAACATGTGATGTGACTCAGGTCCTTTTCCGCAAAAATTGGGTTCTTCTAGGGACACATGCTCTTTCTCTTCCTCGACTTCCTTGTTCCAATCAACTCTTCTATCTTTTGTGGATCAAACTCCACTTCTTCTGTCGGGAAGTCTTCCAGATACTCATGGCTTTCCTTTGTGCAATGCTGTGAAAAATGTCCTTCTTCTCCACATGAGTAACAAGCACGGGAGTAATATCTGTCTAGTCCTTATCCATCAGGGTCGTCAATATCTTCCTCCATCGCGGATTCCCTTAAGATTTCCTCGAGGACTTCTTTCATTGCTTCTTTCTTCTGTTGGATTGTTCGTTGCACCATGGGGAAAATGTGGCACTGAGCAGGGTAGTGGGTAGTCCCTTCACACAAGAAACAAGTAATCTGCCTAGTGGGGCATTCTTCAGCTAGGTGACTTCCTTCACAATTAGGGCATTCATCCTTGTGCTCCTCCTGGGTGTGTCCTATTTCTCCACAAATCCTACAGGCACAAAGTTTCTTCTGCGGCTTGTCAGCACGCTTGCAGATGAGACGGGATCCTAACAGGGTCTTCTTGAATTCTTCCCAATTTTCTGCTCTATTACATCCTTGTATGTCTTGATGCATCTCCCACCGTGTTGCAGCACTGTTTGTAAAGTACTGGAGAGCGTATTGAACATCATACTTCCTTGCTACCAAATTCTTCCTGAAGTGATCCTCCATGTTTTGTATCCATAACTCTGCCTCCGGTTTGGTCATTGGTCCCGAAACTTCAAGTCTATCTTCAGTCATCCTCTATTGGGTCCAAGGGTTTTGGGATGATATTAGGAAGGTGGGGAGAGATACACTCAATACAAACAACAGTTTTGAAAAGACGGTTTTAGTTTGTGGCCGTCAGAAAACATCAAACAAATGATGGCTCACAATTGTCGCATCTAACGTAAGTACAAAACAGGGGTTTGGTCTTCTAAAGGTTATCATCTCTTCAAAGTTGTCAACTCTTCAAACCTTCGGAGTATCCATTGTTGTAACTTCAACACTTCCAATGCATGGTAAATTCATCTTTACTCCGAAGTGGTCCAAATGGTAAAGGGTATTGTCTAACTATTTAAGGTCAAAGGGAAGATTTTGACAAATCTCACAAAAGAAGAGAGATAAGAATCTTTTCGAGAAAGATAGTTTTAGAGAAATCCTTTCCTATGGTCTGGCCAATTTCTAGGGTCACGTCCTACAGTCAACATGTGCTCTGATACCATCTTGTAGCGACCACGATCCGAATGGACCGAAGTCTCTGTGTTCTGTGTCATCCCTGGATCAGTATGTTGACACACACAGTACACGAGGATTTATAACAGAGGTAAATCACATGCATTAAGTAATATAAATACTATTACCTCAATCCAAAATAGCGGAAGCAACAAGGTTGTGGATTCCCATCAACACCAACGGCAAAGTTGAGTGTAGAAATCGTAACCCTACCGTATCACTTACTCGTCGTAAGATAATCCTGCAACATGAGACGTTGCAGCCACAGAGGGTCAGTACATTGAATGTACTGGCAAATTCACACTGTAATGAGAATGATGAACAAAGCCTACAACTACATGCATATTTGGCTGGTGGAGGCTGTAAGGTTAAAGTTTTTGCGTAAAGCCAATTTTTCCCTACTACAAAGGAATATATTTTAATTAACTATCATGGTAGTTGAAACACTTCTGAGAACATATACATCCTCTCAACCCCAATTAAAGTTCATCATTAAACCCAACAGTATTAAATTAAAGTAACATGATGAGATCCACATGATAATCCAAGTACTAGATACTCAAGACGTCCATAACCGGGGACACGGCTAATCATGATCAGTTTGTACACTCCGCAGAGGTTTGTGCATTTTTCCCACAAGACTCGATCGCCTCCGTTTGGTTTCTCGCACTGCATGGTGTTTGAGAAATGGATGACTGAGACATAGTCTTTCAGAAGCGCTAGCACCTTACGATCGGGCGGAGCATACCAACCTACACCCCCTACATCTGCTAGTCCACCAGTGTAAGAGTTCGCACGACTTACTCATACTATGCTAGAGCCCATAATAGCATTATGGCTGCACACAGAAGTTTCTAGTATGAATAATCTCATGATCCATTTGAGCCTGGGTGGCGGTCCAAAAGAAAAACAGGCAATTACTGGAATACCCAGATGCCTCAATCCACCCAGATGTGTATTAATGTTGCCACCTTAAGTTGAACCATTAATTAACAAACTCACATCTGTCATGGATTTCACTCACCCAATCCACGTCTACGAGCATAGCATGTCCTAACAGCAAACGTAGAAGTAACTCCCAAAGGTTTGAATGTAATGCAGGTAATAGGTACTACCTCAATCTACTTCCCAGTCCCACAAGTTAATTAATCCTACTCATGCAATGTGTGAGGGTTGAACTAATGCAATGAAAACTGGGTAATTGGAAAATATAATCAAAGTGTGAACTTGCCTGCAAAGTTGATGAAGATGATTCGCACCCAAAACTCTTGATAGATCTACTCGTCACACTCCGGTCAATCTATCTTAAGCAAGCAATGGTAACCAAACATAAGCAATCACTCAGAAAGATCGGACAGAACGAATAAACACTTCAAAAAACATCGAAAACAAACGAATGACTCTTGAAACATAAAACAATTTCCAACAGTACCAAAATTATGTGAATTTGGCCTTATCAGAAAGTTTATGTCAAGAGTTTCGATTTGCAAAAAGAATCAACTGAAACGGAGTTACGAAACTCAAGTTATGAACAAACGAAGTTTGAATCTAAAACTAGTTGAATTCAAATTTTATAATGTTCAAAAACATGTTGAAGTTATATTACTGGAAAGAGGGCTTCGTAACGAAGAAGTGGGCGTTGGTTTCGTTGGATTTGGACTAACCGGTAAAAAGATATGGCCGTTTGAAGTGTAGGGACTATTCTGTAAATAAAATATTCATATCTAAGTCCCTGGCCGAAATTAAAAGAAAAAGAAAAAGACTACCGAGCGAACGCTCACTATTTACGCCTAACTAAAGATCGTTCACTGCTTAGCTAAACCTAAAAAAATTGAAACCGATCTAAAAAGAAAACCTAACTAACAGAAAAAGTCGGGCGGTTTATACCTAGCGGTTTTCCGTGGTTTTGGCGAATCGAACTGGGCGGTTCGGCCGGTTCGGCTGTTCGATGGATCCGTCGCGGGAGAAGCTCGGAGCTCCGGCCGGCTGAACTCTGGCGAGGGGCAGGACAGGCGGCGGCGGTGCTGCGCGGGGCGAAGGCGAGGTGGTGGCGAAGGGCAGAGGGCGAGGCGGGGCGGCGACGATGAGCAAGGGCAGCGACGGAGGCGCAAGCAGCGGCGGCAGCAGCAGCTTTGCGGCGGCGGCGGGCGAGATGTGCGGCGGCGGCGCGATGAGAGGCGAGGGGAGGAACGGGGCGGCGGCGGTGCGTTATATAGGCGGAGGGGAAGGGAGTGGCATGCGGAAGGGGCAAGGGCTGTGCGGAGTCCTGCCATGGCACGACGGCGGTCGGAGATGGGGGCGGTGGCGAGCTGGGCCGCGACCTGGCGGGAGCTGGGCCGGCCCAGTACGGCGGGGGACCCTTTTTTTTCTTTTCTTTAAACAGACAAGAAAACAAATAAAAGCAGAATAACTAATAATATCCTATAGGCATATAATATATCAAAATTTGCAGAAAAATAAATCCTACAATCTGAACATTTTACTACTGTCAAATAAAATTCCCACAAAATCTAATAAATCAAAAGGTCCTACTAATGCAAATAAAAACCAATAAAAATCATTCTTAAAATACCAAATGTCTTCAAATTTATTTCTCTCCAATTTTCCTCTGTAGGGAATCATGTTACCCTATTTTCCATGTATTTATTTTTGGATAAAAATAATTTGAATAAAAACCAAATAACTCAATATTTGAAATTGAGTTCCAGAAAATTTTAGAAAACTCCCAACTCATATTTCCTATATTTTGAAGAAGTCATTTTATCTTCTCTCCGGAAAATCATTGAGTCGCATAAAGTTTCTGAATTCGAAATATTTCGAGGATGAAATTCAAAATCCTTCCAAACCCTTTATCATTTAAAATAAATGGAAGAAGTCATATTATCTTCACTCTAGGGTTTTGTGTTGAAAATAAATTGAATTTCCCGGAGATCAAAATGCAAAGTGAAAGTTTTGGGAAAGTCATTTGATTCCCTCTCATTTAACTATCAAAAGTTTTCAAATTTCACTCAATTTCACTCAACACATCAAACAGCAATCAAATCTATCTATTTATTATAACATTCCAAAAAATAGAATTTTGGGATGTTACACTTGAGGACCCCGCGGAGGTGGTACGTCACCGTGTCAGGGAGGAGGACGCGCACGTCCGTCGCTACTTGTTTGCGTTGGAGCACATGTTCTCCAATACCTGGCAGGTTCTCCAGGGATCTCACTGGAGCTATGATCCTGTGATGGTTCCTTCTCTTTGGGTGTCCACCGCCCGCGCCGATACCCGTCTGCGCTAGAGTTTTAGTTATATTAGTGATGTTATATGTATTATACTATTCGAGATGTATTAGTGATAATATTCGACGATGTACGTACGCATAAGATGATTTACTTTTGCTTATTGAATGCATGCTAATTTGATGCTTATTTATTTTACGATTTGGTTTTGCTTATTGAATGCTCATGTCAATATGAGTCTTATAAGATATTTTGAAACGTATATCTTGTGTTGCTCAAATAGGATATGTGCTTGCCCAAGTGACCGGTCATGTTTGCAGGTTACACATCCGAGTGGCCTATGTTTTGCCGGAGTGTTGATTCATTTCCGTTCCGGCAAATTTCAAGCGCTCGATATGTCCTATTTTAGCAAAGGTCATGTCGGATTTTTCCGTGAATTTTGGCATGACTTGTGCCAGAATATGTAGGAAATATCGAGTGCCCCAAATTTGTGTGTTGAGTATCCTGGTAGTTGCCTTCAATCAATTTTTAATTAATGTTTCAACTATGAACATAGGAAATGTCTGACGACGAAAAGGATTTCGGTATTTGTGAATACTGCGAAGACGAGCGCGGCCTGTGCGACAGAATCTTTCTAGATAATGATAGGCGCTTCAACATCAAGCTGGACGAGAACTTCGAAGTGGATACAGTAAGTCACAACAACAAGTCTTTTTTTGTAATTAAGCATGACATCTGCTTCATTTGCTTCCTATTAGCTAGCTAGAATCTTCCTATTACTAGCTAGTGTTGGTCGTGATTAGATAGCTACCTCAGCTAGTGTTGGTGGTGATTAGCTAGCTAGAATGAGTTTGAAGATTATGATGTGTGCTACACTATGATTATGATGATTAACTAGCTACTGTTGGTGGTAATGACTATGATGATGATTAAATAGCTTGTGTTGGCGGATTAGATTCAAGTGGAGGCAACATGTGGTGCACATCGAAAGTACTACTAGTCCAAACTAGATCAAGTTTGGATTAGTAGTATACTAGTTTGGACTAGTAGTACTTTCGATGTGCACCACATGTTGCCTCCACTTGAACCTAATCCACCTTCATTTGACACACTGTTATGGACATATTGATATAACAACCTCATAATTGGTATTGTACCAAAATTTGTATAATGGCGTACAAATACACTAAAAATAAAAAATGAGAAAAAGAATACTAGTAGCGATGGAGAGTAAACACACTACTACTAGCTATATTAGCAGTAGCGCCGGAATGAACAAACGTTGCGGCTATATGTCTTAGCAGTAGCGCGTATCACACGCGCTACTGCTAAGGAATAGCTGTAGCGTCTTACTAGTAGCGCGGTGTCCCGCGCTACTAGTGGGCATTAAACCTGCGCTACTACTAGGGTTTTCCCTAGTAGCGTACGTATAGCTCATGTAGGTTTAGTAGCCAGTAGGTCAATGTCGATATGACGATATGTACCATCACAAACAAGTGAAAGTAGCTAAAGCGAAGGCAATGGAAAAGAAATCCTTGTCGGGAGAACTGTGAAAACATCGTGTAGCTTTCATTAAAACTTTCTTGACCATCACAACTGTGAACACATTGTAACGAATGCACGCGTCAATAGACTAAGAACGCATGTGCATAATAGAAAAAAAAATAGATAGATAACGCGTGCCTTCTGTATGTTTCATTGTTTGACTAGCTGGAATATATAAAATCTTAAAAGCCATAGTAAGCATAGTCAAATCACATCCAAAGGGCACATAGAAATAAACATTTGATATTGTTACTCCACAAGAATATATGTGTGGATTGTAGAAGTTCACTGTCTCTCCTTATTATAACTAAAATAAAGAGAACTTGCTCCTTTCCTTCGAACCAAATGAATACATAGTATTGTTAGCAAGAAATTTCCTGGGTTTTCCTCTGTTTCTCCAACAAACCAAACGAGCACTAATAAGCAATCGAAAATTACCCTTGATAGTTCACACTGCTACCCAAAGGTTCCTCTATTCACTCTCAAGAAATCTTCTGAAAGTAAACAAAGTTGCCTCTGAAAAGCCTTGCAGCAACCACAACCTCATACACTCATACGTGCGATAATTGCGCTATCATGGACGCATGTCCTTTCCGTCTGTTTGCATTTCATCAGTACTTACGCTTTGCTTACAACATCACCAGGTCATTCATCCACCAAACTTCAGTAGGAGTACATGACTATGACACAAATCTTACCGATTTCCTAAAAAAAATGACAGTCCCTTTTGGACTTTATCAAGGTCAAATCACTCTTACCTAATTTGATTGATACTAACCGCTAGCCCCTAGGTGGTTGAAAGTGAAAGACAATGGCATGTTATTCAAACTCTACATGAGCTAGATCATCTTGCCTGTGACTTTTCTGTTTAATAAGGTAGAGTGAGTAGTTGATGATCTGGTTAGTATTTCTGTTGTCCATGAATGCAAGCCGTTTATAAGGGTAAGCACAATAGTTTAGTATTCCTTACATCTACAATTGTAAAGTAACACTAATGGTGTAATTAATATTGCATGATTCAAGTGCTAAGAGTGCATTGTTAAAGTGCTAGAGAGATAAAGGGTTATATTGTTGATTACATTTTACACAAAAGAGAAATAACTGAATGAGTGGCCTAGGTTGTACTAACTCGGAAGGAATATTTAGTGATCAATGTTTAAAAAGTTGATCAGTTCGTCCTACGTCAACCTATATTAAGAAACGAACGCCTAGCATCTTCAATCCTATGTTTTGTTTCGTACATCGGGGTATGTTTGAGAAATCCATGTCTACTCACTGAAAAAAGTGAGTTTTCAGCCTTGAAATATCGAAATGGACGTCTGTGCATTTGATTCTTCTTCTAACATGCATTTCCAAGTTCTGAAAATATCGTAGAAACATTCAAATTAATGTACGATGAAAGAATATGCACTTATAAGTTTGCACAAAATATGTAGGTGGTACAACAGGTGGCCACATATTTTTTTCTTCAATCAATGGGAAGATACACAAGCTTTGGATATTCTCAAAAATGTTTGAACAAAATACTATATGGCTTTTTCTGTCTCCAACCGAAAAATGTAGGTGCTGGCAATTAGTATATATATGAGGCCCTAATTAGGTCCTCACAAAAATATTAGACCCTAATTTTGTTTGCACAGTGACATATTTTAGCCGAACATTTGTACATGCACAATTCTGCCTACAAAATATGCATATAGAGTGTTGTGATGAATTTGTGAAATCTTTAGTAGACGCATATGCGCCGGGTATAGAAAGTGCACACTCTGTTCGTCCTAGCCTCCTCTCTTGGCTACAAAATCTAAATCATCATAGGTACAAAAAGTCGGTTTCATTGTCCTTGAGCTACAACATTTTCTGTGTCTATCTTTATGTATGTCCACACTTCAACATCACTCAACTAGCTTAAACCTTTTTTTTTTTGATTAACTGAGTCAGGGCCCCTGTTCCACTCTCATATTGAATGAACCGGAGTTCGCACACATTGTCGTTCACAGAAACAAAAAAAATTGTCTTGGGTTTGACCAAGAAACTTAGCAAGTAACTCACTCCAACTGCAGGAATGATCAAACATTGAGGATATTGAGAGGGTTATCATGGCTCTTGGTGAAACAAGTAGTACTAGAAACCCAAAAAGAACAGTAATGCGAGGAAGACTATAAAGCTTCCAGACAGGTTGAATAATTTGAGAATTAAGTGAGCATGCAACGACTACACAAAACAAACTCCAAAGCTACCATCCGAACTGGATGTCTCGAAGGGCCAATGGTCGAACTTTATTAGACAGAAAGAAAGAGTTTATACAGTTGGTCAACAGTCTAGACGCACTAGAGCTGAAGAACCAAAGCAACGACATAGCAGAACCAGTGGCGGATGTAGAGGGTGGATAGGGTGGGCCACGGCCCACCCTGGATTTTTTTCAATAGCTTTATATATCATAGGAAAAAATATTATGAAAAGGTAATTTTTATGAAAAGTTATACTATTGGCCCACCCTGGCCCATTGGGCTAGATCCGCCCATGAGCAGAACGCTCAGTGCCGAGCTACAAAGACACATACCATCCGAACTGGATGGGCACATGGAAGACATGGTTTACACTTTACAGTAACTGTATCCGTACCTGCATAAGTTTCAGGTTCTACCCATCCTAGAGTTCACTAACGATCTTGTTTTATCCATTCATAGAAGTAAATATTTCAATACTTAATTGGCAAAGTAGACCACCAGGCCGATGGTCCTTAAAATTTGAGTCTTTTCATCACAAGCCACTGGTAACCTGTTCTGGAAGACCACCATTCCGCCAATGTGCCGGGCACCACAACACCTTCACCAAGCCCACATCCAATTTTCTAAAACTTGTTTATTCGTACAAGTCAAACTTTGTCTAGATGTGGATGTTTTCCTGTCTAGATACATCTGCATCTAAACAAATCTAAGACAACAAGTTTGAGACCGAGGCAATATTTTAGTACCAATACAATTTCTAAAACATGTGAACACATACTTGACAAAAAATATACTCTCCCAAGCACTCTCGGTATAAATAATTTTATTAGGTTAATCTGCATATATTGCAATACAGATTAGTCACGCAAAGTATGCATTTAGCAAACCTTGCGAATGCTTCAAGCGACAACCTTTTTCGGCGTTGGGAGCATGCTTTCGGTTGTTTGCTTAGGTCTCTAGCTTCAACAGTGAAGCACGGGTGATCGGTACCCGTTGCCGAGCACGGCCACTGTAGCTGAGTGATGTCCAAAGCCTCTTTCAGCGCGTGCTCCAAAACCCTGGTTGATCTTTCGCGCTCGCGTCGGTTTGTCTTTCAGACTTGTAAGGTCAAATTGTACAGCGTATACAACCCCTTGAAGCTTTGTGTAAGCACGTGTTTTTTTAATCGGGCGACTGGACAGGGAGACAGGTACTTGTTAGCCGTACGATCATGTTCATTGGTCACTAGCAGAACGAAGACTTTATTTTCCCAGTATACTTGTGTTTACTACTACTAACATGGTAATCGGGTGACTAGACAAGCAGATGGGTACATCTGGTCGTATGACTGTGTTAACTGGTCACTCTAATAGATGGAAGACTTATATTTACTATAGTTACGAGTAGACTTGTGTTTTGGACATGATGCCGATGTTAGCGGTCATGATCGCAATACTCTGTTTAACCTCATGGCGCGCGTTGTAGGTCTTCTCTGTCAAGCTTTTTTAAGGAACACCGTGTTCATCGCCCAAAAAAATAAAATGAAAACGTGTAATTGTAAGTACGTAATCAACTAGCTAGTCTGACATAACACAAAGTTTCTTTGTAGCTCAGGCTACGTGGTACCTCTTATCTTCATCATTCAATTCTGCATCGCGATCCGTGCAAATGCATTTGTCTTTTTTGTTTCTCTCAAACGAGACAACATATGAACTTCAAACTTTGCAGACCGAACAAACATTAGAACATCAATGTGGGAAAAAACTTTCATATTTTTTCATGCATTTTAAATACTTAAAATAATATTTTTAGTCAAACAAAATGTCATTTTTTATATTTATATCAGACCAAAAAATCTGAAAGTTTTTTCACACATTGATGTTCTAATGTTTGTTCGATCTGCAAAGTTTGAAGTTCATATGATGTGTCGTTTGAGAGAAACAAAAAAGAGTAATCTTCATGTTGTAAGTTAGTTGAAGAGTACGGATCTCAAAGCTGAAGGGTTGAGGATAAGAGGTTCCATGTAGCCTGAGCTACAGAAAAGCACACTCCGTAATTGCAATCGTAACTATGGAAATGTTGACGTGGCTTTCGACTGTCACGACAGCTCACTACTAGAAGAAAGCTTATAGATAGAACCTTAGCAGTAGCGTGTAACCAGTACTTGCGCTACAGGTAGGACAATAGCAGTAGCGCGGGTCGGCAGACCAACGCTGCTGCTAAGTGATCCCATCCTCACCCATCGAGGCTTCCTGTAGTAGTAGCGTTTGACAAAAAGCAGCGCTACTACTAGTCCCATAGCAGTAGTGCGTGTCAATGGCCCACCGCTACCGCTATGTGCGCATGGTGCAAGTAGATGGCCCCCACTTAGCAGCAGCGTGGGTACACGGACAAGCGCTATTGCTATAGAACTTAGCAGTAGCGCGGTTACCTATCCCGCGTTGTTGCTATGCGTGGCAACCACCTTTTCTCCCACCCTCCCCTCCCCCTTTCCCCTCTCCCTCCTCTACCTCCCTCACTTAGTTTCTCCTATTATTTCCCTTCCTTCTCCTACCTCTCTTCTCTCCCAATTAGTGCCCCCATCCACCATCTCCTTCATTAATGATCTCTCTTTCTCTCTAGCTTCTTCCTCACTTTATTTGTCTCTCCCTCCTTTCCGTTTCTCACTCCTACCTTTGTCTCACTAGCTATCTTTCCCTCCTCTCCACTAGTTATGTAGAGCATCTCCTTTTAACTAGATCTACCCATTTTAGAATTAAGCCATGCATCTTTATCCACTACTTTCGGTCCCAAGATAGCGCCATCGACATGTTAACGTGTGCTCGATCGCTCTCTCAGGGCCATAGGTTAGTAAAAAGTTGTGCTTTGCAAGAATGAAAATATGTGTGTTTGCGGTATGATGGTGGGAATGTGCGTGTGGCATGAGTTCCCACCTAAGTGTACTTGTTGAATCGTGCATGACATGAGTTGCTTATATTTTGCCGTCGATTTATTTCCGTTTCGGTGAATTTCAGGCAAATTCTATATGTCCTATTTTTAGGAAAGGCCATGCCAAATTTTTGTATGACTTTGATGTATGCATATGCATGCATGGTAATATTTCTATTGCTTATTATACGGTCAGGCAACCATGAAGGTCAGTGGAAGGGCGGTGGAAAGATGGTTGTGATCCGCGGTGCAGGACATGTATGCAAATAACCGGACTGGGATTTTGTGTCCGCGTAGAAGATGCAAAGTAATCTGTCATCTTGGACCCTTGAGCGTGGTAGTTTGGAGGCGCACCCGCTCATGCATGGTTTCATGGATGGCTATACTTGGTGGATAATTGAAGATGATGCTGAGGATGTCCACATGGCAAGGAATAACGACATGGGGCTAGACGAAGAGATGACTGACGATGGACCCGAAGACGAGGGCGCGGGACATGGTGGCGGGAAGAGGTCAGACACGGCGGGGAAGAGGGCGTACTAGTCAGAGAAGAGGCCGGACATGACGGAGAAGAGGCAGACACACCGCAGTCTTCGACGCGACTAAGTTCAGTCGTGCAGGACCCTCATGTTTGAGACTTGCTTCGCAAGAATACGACTAGCGACAGAGCTGCTTCTAGAGAGGAGGCCAAGCTGGCGCAACTGGAGGTAGACTCGAAGACTCCATTGTATGATGGTTGCGATCCCGAGGTGACCCGCTATAGTTTCACGCTCAAATTTCTAAAGACGAAGGCCAAAAAGAAATGGACAGATGATAACCCACAAGTGTAGGGGATCGCAACAGTTTTCTAGGGTAAAGTATTCAACCCAAATTTATTGATTCGACACAAGGGAAGCCAAAGAATTCTCTTAAGTATTAGCAGCTGAGTTGTCAATTCAACCACACCTGGAAACTTAGTATCTGCAGTAGGGTAATTTAGTAGCAAGGTAATATGGAAATAACGGTAGCAGCAATAAAAGTAACGGTAGTGTTTTTGTAGTTTTTGTAACAGTAGCAGCAGAAAAGTAAATAAGCAACAAGCAATATGTGAAAAGCTCGTAGGCATTGGATCGGTGATGGAGAATTATGTCGGATGCGATTCCTCATGTAAAAGTTATAACCTAGGGTGACACAGAACTAGCTCGAGTTCATCAATGTAATGTAGGCATGTATTCCGAATATAGTCATACATGCTTATGGAAAAGAACTTGCATGACATCTTTTGTCCTACCCTCCTGTGGCAGTGGGGTCCTAGTGGAAACTAAGGGATATTAAGGCCTCCTTTTAATAGAGTACCGGACCAAAGCATTAACACATAGTGAATACATGAACTCCTCAAACTACGGTCATCACCGGGAGTGGTCCCGATTGTTGTCACTTCGGGGTTGCCGGATCATAACACATAGTAGGTGACTATTGACTTGCAAGATAGGATCAAGAACACACATATATTCATGGAAACATAATACGTTCAGATCTGAAATCATGGCACTCGGGCCCTAGTGACAAGCATTAAGCATGGCAAAGTCATAGCAACATCAATCTTAGAACATAGTGAATACTAGGGATCAAACCCTAAGAAAACTAACTCGATTACATGGTACATCTCATCCAACCCATCACCGTCCAGCAAGCCTATGATGGGATTACTCACCCACGACAGTGAGCATCATGGAATTGGTGATGGAGGAAGGTTGATGATGACGATGGCGACGATCTCCCCTCTCAGGAGCCCTGAACGGACTCCAAATCAGGCCTCCCGAGAGAGATTAGGGCTTGGCGGCGGCTCCGTATCGTAAAACGCGATAATTCTTCCTCTGTGATTTTTTTCTCCCCGAAAGTGAATATATGGAGTCGGGGTAGACGTCGGTGGAGCAACAGGGGGCCCACGAGGCAGGGGGGCACGCCCAGCGGGAGGGGGCGCGCCCCCCACCCTCGTGGACAGGGTGTGGGCCCCCTGGATTCGTTCTTTCCGCAAATATTTTTTATATATTCCAAAATAATTCTCCGTTGAATTTTAGGTCATTCCGAGAACTTTTATTTCTGCACAAAAATAACACCATGGCAATTCTGCTGAAAACAGCGTCAGTCCGGGTTAGTTCCATTCAAATCATGCAAGTTAGAGTCCAAAACAAGGGAAAAAGTGTTTGGAAAAGTAGATACGTTGGAGACGTATCAACTCCCCCAAGCTTAAACATTTGCTTGTCCTCAAGCAATTCAGTTGATAAACTGAAAGTGATAAAGAAAAACTTTGACAAACTTTGTTTGCTCTTGTTGTTGTAAATATGTAAAGCCAGCATTCAAGTTTTCAGCAAAGGTCATGAACTAACCACATTCACAATAACTTTCAGGTCTCATGTCTACTCATATCAATGGTATAATCAACTAGCGAGCAATAATAATATACCTCGGATGAAAACACTTTCTCAGAACAATCATAATATGGTATAACAAGATGGTATCTCGCTAGCCCTTTCTGAGACTGCAAAACATAAATGCAGAGCACCTTTAAAGATCAAGGACTAACTAGACATTGTAATTCATGGTAAAAGAGATCCAGTAATAATCATACTCAATGCAAATTAATAGCAATACATGCAAATGACAGCGGTGCTCTCCAAATGGTGCCTTTTAATAAGAGGATGGTGACTCAACATAAAAATAAATAGATAGGACCTTCGTAGAGGGAAGCATGGATTTGTAAGGTGCCAGAGCTCGATTTTGAAATAGAGATGAATAATATTTTGAGCGGTATACTCTCATTGTCAACATAACAACCAAGAATCTCGATATCTTCCATGTTACACACATTATAGGCGGTTCCCAAACAGAATGGTAAAATTTATACTCCCCCAACCACCAACAAGCACACTCCACGGCTAGCCCGAAACAACGGGTACCGTCCAAACCAGCAACAGCCCTGGGGGAGTTTTGTTTAATTATTATGATTTGAGCATGGGACTGGGCATCCCGGTTACCAGCCATTTTCTCATGAATGATGAGCGGAGTCCACTCATCGTGAGAATAACCCACCTAGCATGGAAGATATAGACAACCCTAGTTGATACATGAGTTGTTCGAGCATACAAAACAGAATATCATTTGAAGGTTTAGAGTTTGGCACATACAAATTTACTTGGAACGGCAGGTAGATACCGCATATAGGAAGGTATGATGGACTCATATGGAATAACTTTGGGGTTTATGGAAGTGGATGCACAAGCAGTATTCCCGCTTAGTACAGGTGATGGCTAGAAAGAGACTGGGAAGCGACCAGCTAGAGAGCGACAATAGTCATGAACATGCTTTAAAATTAATCAACAATGAATGCAAGCATGAGTAGGATATAAATCACCATGAACATAAATATCGTGGAGGCTATGTTGATTTTGTTTCAACTACATGTGTGAACATGTGCCAAGTCAGACCACTTGAATCGTTCAAAGGAGGATACCACCCTATCGTACCACATCACAACCATTTTAATATCATGTTGGCACGCAAGATAGACCATTATAAACTCCTAGCTAATTAATCATGGCATGAGCATCTATGATCTCTAATTGTCATTGCAAGCATGTTTCATTCATAACAAGCTCAATCAGGAACGATGAACTATCATATTTACAAAAACAAGAGAGGTCGAGTTCATACCAGCTTTTCTCATCTCAATCAATTCATCATATATCGTCATTATTGCCTTTCACTCACACGATCGATGGCGTGGATAATAATAATAGTGCATGTGCATTGGACTAAGCTAGAATCTGCAAGCATTTAATACAAGGTAATATGGCTCAAGGTTAAATTAACAATAAAGCATATGAGAGCCACTAAGCATTTTCAATCATGGTCTTCTCCTCTTGACCCCCAACGAAAAGAAAAGAAACTATTTACACGGGAAAGCTCCCAACAAGCAAAAGAAGAACGAGAAATCTTTTTGAGTTTTCTTTTAATTACTACTACTACACGCATGGAAAGTAAACTAGCTAAAAGCTACAATTAATTTTTTTTGTTTTTCTTAAGTTTTTTCTAGCATACAAGAAAAATACTGAGAAAAGAATTGAAACTAGTATGGATAGTACAATGAAAGAGTGTGAGCATCGACTACTAGAATAAGTGTGTGAACATGAATGTAATGTCGGTGAGAAACACATACTCCCCCAAGCTTAGGCTTTTGGCCTAAGTTGGTCTATGGCCAGTATTGGCCTGACGGATATCCTAAGTCGTAGTTGGGGTTGTACTGAGATGCAGCGGCTACTGCCTAGCGAGCTACATCATGGAGACGAGCTGCTCTCATTGTCTCCTTATACTCATTTGACTCCTCCCTGGTTATAATATATCTCAATTTTGCCTGAAAGTCAAAGAAGGTAGGAGCAGGGAGAGCAATATGGACAGTGTGACGCCTGTCAAAGATTAGTCGATACTGGAGGGATTGTTCATCCCTCTCTACAAACCGATGGCTAACCATAGCATTATAATCTAAATAAGCATGCGGTAATAGTTCTTCATTTTCATGTATAGGCGCACCAATACGACGGGCTATGCGAGTGGCATAAATCCCACCAAATAAATCTCCATCTAAACAATTATGATGTAGCCTACGTGCAACAATGGCTCCCAAGTTATATTGTCTATCACCTAATACAACACTCTTGAGAACACTAAGATCCGGGACGCACATATGACAAGCCTCATCTTTACCTTTGATGCATCTACCAATAAAGAGAGCAAAATAATGTATAGCAGGAAAATGAATGCTTCCTATGGTAGCTTGTGTGATCTCTCTAGATGCCCCCAGAGTGATACTAGCAAGGAAGTCTTTATATTCAGATTTGCGAGGATCACTAATATTGCCCCACTGCGGGAGCTTACAAGCATCATTAAAACCTTCTAGGTCCATGGTATAAGATTTATCATAAAGATCAAACAGACAGCGTGAGAATTACGTGAAGATGAAAATTTAAACCTTCTCACAAAGGTATCAGTTAGGTAATGTATTGAGGGCACTTATCTTGCATGAAGCCCTCGAGGTCAGCATTACGCACATATGCGTCAAACTCCTCCTTAATGCCTGCCCGAACCATAAATTCCTCTGACGGCCATTCACAAGGCCACACTTTAGCTTCCCTTGGCAATTCATCGTCCGGCTCACGTATCGCGAGCCTTGGTTCTTGCTTCTTTGAAGAACCACCTTGAAAGATTTTCCTATGCATTTTTCTGAAATTTTTAGTAACTCAAAATAAAAGTGAACCAAACTCAACAAGATTGATAGCAACAACTCCTACAAGTGCCTAGAGACTATATCATGCATTAGAACTACTTGGGACAAAAGAAATTTGACATGCAAGCTCAAGAACAAGGTCACCACAGCAGCAAAAATTTGCAATAAATAAAGCACTAGAACAAAAATTAATTGGACCAATGGAGGAGTCACATACCAAGGAACAATATCCCCAAACAGTTTTTTGAATGGAGCTTTGAGCAAGGAGATCGAAAATGGCAGCAAGATGAGCTAGAACTCATGCTTGACCTGGATAGTGATTTTTTTGGGAGGAAGAAGGAGTGTGTGGGTGCAGGAATAAGCGAAGGGGGGGGGGCACGTGGGGCCCACGAGGCAGGGGGGCACGCCCTGTGAGGGTGGGCGCGCCCTTGACCCTCGTGGCCAGGTGCTGGCCCCCCTTGATGTGTTCTTTGTGCCAAATATTCTAGAAAAAATCATATTTCATTTTCAGGGCATTTGGCGAACTTTTATTTTCGGGGTATTTTTTTATTGCACGGATAAGTCTGGAAACAGACAGAAAATACTATTTTTGCTTTATTTAATCTAATTAACAGAAAGTAAAAGGAGGGTACAGAAAGTTGTGCTATCTAGATTCACCCATCTCATGCTCATCAAAAGGAATCCATTAACAAGGTTGATCAGGTCTTGTTAATAAACTCTTTCCGAATAACATGAAACCGGAGAATTTTCGAATAACACTAGGTTACCTCAATGGGGATATGTATGTCCCCAACAATAAGAATATCATATATCTTCTTGATAGTAGGGAGAGGAAATTCAAAACCTCCAATAGTAATAGTTGAAATTTTTCCAATAGAATTGATACTGTGGACCTGAGGTTGTTTCCTCGGAAAGTGTACCGTATGCTCAATCCCATTGACATGAAAATTGAAATTTCCTTTGTTGCAATCAATAACAGCCCCTGCAGTATTCAAAAAGGGTCTACCCAGGATAATAGACATACTATCGTCCTCGGGAATATCAAGGATAACAAAGTCCGTTAGAATAGTAACATTTGCAACCACAACAGGCATATTCTCACAAATACCGATGGGTATAGAAGTTGATTTATCGGCCATTTTCAAAGATATTTTAGTAGGTGTCAACTTACTCAAGTCAAGTCTACGATATAAAGAGAGAGGCATAACACTAAGACCGGCTCCAAGATCACATAAAGCAGTTTTACCATAGTTCCCTTTAATGGAGCAAGGTATAGTAGGTACTCTTGGATCTCCTAGTTTCTTAGGTATTCCACCCTTAAAAGTGTAATTGGCAAGCATGGTGGAAATTTCAACTTCAGGTATCTTTCTTTTATTGGTAATAATGTCTTTCATATACTTAGCATAAGGATTTGTTTTGAGCATATCAGTCAAACGCATACGCAAAAAGATAGGTCTAATCATTTCAGCAAAGCGCTCAAAATCCTCATCATCCTTTTTCTTGGATGGTTTAGGAGGAAAAGGCATGGGTTTCTGAACCCATGGTTCTCTTTCCTTACCGTGCTTCCTAGTAACAAAGTCTCTCTTATGATAACATTGATTCTTTGATTGTGTGTTATCAAGATCAACAGCAGGTTCAATCTCTACATCATTATCATTGCTAGGTTGAGAATCATCATTAACATTATCACTAGGTTCATGTTCATTACCAGATTGTGTCTCAGCATCAGAAATAGAGATATCATTGGGATTCTCAGGTGTATCAGCTACAGGTTCACTAGAAGCATGCAAAGTCCTATCATTTTTCTTTTTCTTCTTCTTAGAAGAACTAGGTGCATCTAAATTAGCTCTATGAGAATCTTGCCTCAATTATCTTAGGGTGGCCCTGTGGATACAAAGGTTCCCGAGTCACTTTACCACCTCTAGTTGCAACTCTAACAGCATAGTCATTATTCTTACTATTTAATTCATTGAGCAAATCAATCTGAGTCTTAAGTACTTGTTCTACTTGAGTGGTAACCATAGAAGCATGTTTACTAATGAGTTTCAATTCACCTTTAACTCTAGACATATAATCACTCAAGCATTCAATCATATAAGCATTACGTTGCAATTGTCTACCAACATAAGCATTGAAGTTTTCTTGTTTCACATTAAAATTATCAAACTCATCTAAGCATTGGCTAGCAGACTTATAACGAGGAATATCACGTTCATCAAATCTATAAAGACAATTTACCTTTACTACCCGTGTCGGGTTATCAAGACCATGTATTTCTTCAATAGGCGGTAAATTCTTAACATCTTCAACTTTAATACCTTTTTCTTTCATAGATTTCTTTGCCTCTTGCATATCTTCAGGACTGAGAAACAGAACTCCCCTTTTCTTCAGAGTTGGCTTAGGGGCTGGTTCAGGAAGTGTCCAATTATTTTCATTGGCAAACATATTATTCAATAGTAATTCAGCTTGATTAACTGTTCTTTCCCTAAAAACACAACCAGCACAACTATCCAGGTGGTATCTGGAAGCACCGGTTAGTCCATTATACAAGACATCAAGTATTTCATTCCTCTGAAGAGGATGATCACGCGAAGAATTAAGTAATTGGATAAGCCTCCCCCAAGCTTGTGGGAGACTCTCTTCTTCAATTTGAACAAGGTTATATATTTCTCGTAAGGCAGCTTGTTTCTTATGAGCGGGAAAATATTTAGTAGAGAAGTAATAAATCATATCCTGGGGACTACGCACACAACCAGGATCAAGAGAATTAAACCATGTCTTAGCATCACCCTTTAGCGAGAACGGAAATAACTTAAGTATATAGTAATAATGAATCTTTTCATCGCTGGTAAACAGGGTGGCTATATCATTCAACTTAGTAAGATTTGCCACAACAGTTTCAGATTCATAGCCATGGAAAGGATCAGATTCAACCAAAGTAATTAACTCAGGATCAACAGAGAAATCATAATCCTTATCAGTAACAAAGATAGGTGAAGTAGCAAAAGCAGGGTCATATTTCATTCTAGCATTCAAAGACTTTTCTTTCAGCTTAGCTAATAATTTCTTAAGATCATATCTATTGTTGCCGGCAAGAAAGTCTCTAGCAGTTTCTTCATCCATAACATAACCCTCAGGAATAACATGCAATTCTTATCTAGGGGAGAACCTTCATCATCACTTTCGTCAATATTATCAGTTTCAATATTTGCATTCTCCCTAACCTTAGCAATTTGTTCATCTAGAAATTCACCTAGTGTCACAGTATTATCAAGCATAGAAGTAGTTTCATCATACATAGCAGAAGTGGCATCATCAAGAACATGCGACATATCAGATTCAATAGGAGGAGTAGGTGTCGCAAATTTACTCATAACAGATGGTGAATAGAGTGCAGAGCTAGATGGCAGTTCCTTACCTCCCCTCGTAGTTGAGGGAAAGATCTTGGTTTTTGAGTCCTTCCAACTCTTCATAGTGATCAACAGATATAAATTCCAAGTGACTTAAAGAATATAGCTATGCTCCTCGGCAACGGCGCCAGAAAATAGTCTTGATAACCCACAAGTGTAGGGGATCACAACAATTTTGGAGGGTAAAGTATTGAACCCAAATTTATTGATTCGACACAAGGGGAGCCAAAGAATACTCTTAAGTATTAGCAGCCGAGTTGTCGATTCAACCACACCTGGAAACTTAGTATCTGCAGTAGGGTAATTTATTAGCAAGGTAATATGGAAATAACGATAGCAGCAATAAAAGTAACGGTAATGTTTTGTAGTTTTCATAACAGTTGCAGCGGAAAACTAAATAAGCAACAAGCATTATGTGAAAAGCTCGTAGGCATTGGATCGGTGATGGAGAATTATGTCGGATGCGATTCCTCATGTAAAAGTTATAACCTAGGGTGACACATAACTAGCTCCAGTTCATCAATGTAATGTAGGCATGTATTCCGAATATAGTCATACGTGCTTATGGAAAAGAACTTGCATGACATCTTTTGTCCTACCCTCCCATGGCAGCGGGGTCCTAATGGAAACTAAGGGATATTAAGGCCTCCTTTTAATAGAGTACCGGACCAAAGCATTAACACATAGTGAATACATGAACTCCTCAAACTACTGTCATCCCCGGGAGTGGTCCCGATTGTTGTCACTTCGGGGTTGGCGGATCATAACACACAGTAGGTGACTAATGACTTGGAAGATAGGATCAAGAACACACATATATTCATGAAAACATAATAGGTTCAGATCTGAAATCATGGCACTCGGGCCCTAGTGACAAGCATTAAGCATGGAAAAGTCATAGCAACATCAATCTTAGAACATGGTGGATACTAGGGATCAAACCCTAATAAAACTAACTCGAATACATAGTAAATCTCATCCAACCCATCACCATCCAACAAGCCTACGATGGGATTACTCACGCACGGCGGTGAGCATCATGGAATTGGCGATGGAGGAAGGTTAATGATGACGATGGCGATGCTCTCCCCTCTCCGGAGCCCCAAACGGACTCCAGATCAGCCCTCCCGAGAGAGATTAGGGCTTGGCAGCAGCTCCGTATCATAAAATGCGATAATTCTTCCTCTCTGATTTCTATATGGGAGCCGCGCTGATAATGACGGTGCATGACTATCTCAGTTACGGATATCTTGTAGTCCAGGTGTGCTTAGGATATTGCGGATGCACCCGGTGCATGGATGATACAACATCTCAAGAGCTAACGAAAGTTGAGGGTCTGGAAAAATCATGTACATGGGGCATCGAAGATGGTTCGAGAAGGATGACCCATGGAGAAATCGTGGAGATTTATTCAATGGTGAGGTAGAGCATCGAGGACCTCCACGTAAGAGGAGCGGCGCCGAAATCGATGAGCTTTTAAAAAATGGGAACAATGCCCCGCGCCAGGAAAGATGAAAAAGGTGCCGGAACTGCTGCTGAAGGTATGGAAAACGAGGTCAGTTTTCTAGGACTTGGAGTACTGGCCCAAACTCGACACGCCTCATTGCCTTGATCAAATGCTCAAGAAGAATTCCCTTGAGAGCTTGGCTGCAATAGTGATGAACATGCCGAATAAGACCAAGGATGGGCCGAAGGCAAGAATAGACTTCGAATATTTGAACATCATGGCAGATCTCCACATACCGCCCGTAAAAAGTCACAGGAGACGGGGACGGAGGCGGAGGCGGGGGACAAGGGCAAAAAAGTCAACAATAAGGAAGAGAATTATTGTCCCCCTTCTTGCTTCACCTTAAGTGTGAAGGAGATCGATTAATTATTCAAGTTCCTTACCGGAATCAAAGTTAGTTCTCGTTGTTCTTGGAAGATAAGCAGATTTCTAGACACCAAGAAGAAAATGTTCGGCGGGATGAAGTCTCATGGCTGTCACGTGCTGATGAAGCAGATCCTTTCGGTTGCCCTTAGAGGGATAATGGACCAGCACGTCCACGAGATGCTTACTGGTCTCTGCAACTTTTTCGATGTTATCTCTCGAAAGTCGAACAGTATGAAGCAGCTCCGAAGGCTACAGGAAGAGATTGTGGTCATACTAAATGGGCTTGAGATTTACTTCCCGCCCGCGTTCTTTGACGTCATGGTGCATCTGTGTGTCCATATCGTGGACGACATCATCGACCTCGGTTCGTCATTCCATCACAGCATGATGAGATTCGAGACGATGAATGGGGTCATTATATGATTCGTTCGTAACATGTGCCGTCCGGATGGAAGCATCATGCAGGGTGATGTCACTTGAACTACGTCCGTATTTCCCCAAAGAGGAAGGGATGATGCAGCACATCTACGGTAGGTATTTCCCTCAGATGTGAAACCAAGGTTATCGAACCAGTAGGAGACTCAAGAAACACTATGTAAATGGTACCTGCACACAAAGAACAAATACTTGCAACCCAACGTGTAAGAGGGGTTGTCAACCCAAATACTTGCAAGGCTTTAATCTTATTCTTTCCGCCCGTCATTTCTATATCATCATCCTTTTGTGACCGGAGTTCTATGGTGGTCCCTCATGTTTTAAATCATTCTTCGAGTGTTTATCAAATTCATTTGGATCAAGCTCAAGCATTATTCTTTTGCCTCTCGAGTGCAAATAATTCTCCGTATTCTTTTGTAGTGGAGTTTTGCATTCTTCGCTCTTCTCGGCTCATCAATATTTTGGTTATGGCATAATTCACCTCAAGTCTTGAGATGTTTAAATAAGTCCATAATAAGCTTATTCTTTTGTTGTTGATCTTCTCATCAAATCCGTTCAAACCTTATCCTAAAGAGGCTCTTTCAATTCACTCGTGGTGCAAATTGTCACCGCCTTCTCTGATATTTTATCCCATCATTTCAATTCTTCCGAAGGTATTGTGTTTTTGCTCTCGTCGAGTATCATTTCATCTTTTCAAGTTCTTGTTCCATTCCATTCATGTTCAACCGGTGTGCTATTTCTTTCAGTTTTAGCCGGAGTGCTGCCCGAATTACTTCGTTCGAATTCCTTTTCTATCTCTTTTAACCGGATTGATTTCGAATTCATTCTTGTTCCTTCAACTCGTGCTTCATATCCTTATCCTCTTGGTTCTCGTCTTATGCCTTGTTGCTTATTTTACCGGAGCTTCTCAATCTCGTTCTTCTCCGTTGCATTCTTTCTTTTGAGTTATTCAACCTCTCAAGTTTCGGTGGTTTCACCTCTTTTGTCCTCGAAGAACTTTGTTCTTCCTTTTTCTCTTCCGTCTCGTTCCTAAGTTCTCGGGACGAGATCTCTTGTTAGTAGGGGAGTGTTGTGACACCCCGAGACCGGTGCGCCAGGTGTCAGCCAGTTATTCGTCACCGTTGCCATGTCATCTGCTTGCGTGTTGCATCTTTGCCTTGTCATCGTGTACATTGCATCAGCATGTTTTCAAAACTTGCATCCGTCCAAGTTCCGCCCGTCCTTTTCTTTGTCCGTTCTGAGTCCAGTCACACTCGCACGCGCCCGCGGCACCTCCGAATATTTGTTTTTTGAGTGGCCGGAAAATGTTCTCGGAATGGGATGAAACTTGGCGTGTGGTCTTATTATAGTGTAAACAGGCCGCCTGCCAAATTTCATCGCATTCGGAGTCCGTTTGATAGCCCAACGGATGTATATAGCGGCACTAGTCGCCGGTTAAAACGTCGGACGTTTTCGGTCTCCGAAAACCTCCGCGGGCCTCTCTCTCTCTCTCTTCTCTCCACATAGCCTAGCCATCTACAAAGCCCGCTAGGCCCAACCTACTTCCCCCTCCGCTCCGATGACGTTGGATCGAGATCCGATGGCTAAAAACGGCCTCAAACCCCCCTCCTAACCCTAATCCTAGCCACTTCCCTATTTAAACCCCTCCCCTTCGACCCGACCCCGCCGTCCGTCAGGTTCCCCGCCACCTCGCCGGGACGTCACCGCCGGCGACCTCACCAGGCCAGAGCCATCGCGCCCTCCCTTCTCCTTCTCCTGCTCTCCCTCTCTCACGAACCCTCTCTCTCTCGTGGCTCTTCAGGAACGCCACCACCGCCGCTTTAGCTGGCGCCCTTGGGCTCGCCGATCTCGACGCTGCCGCCGGGAATGGAAGGCGGCCACCGGATCCGGCCCGACGGCGCCCTTCCTCGGCCTCCTCCTTGCCCCGCGAACCCCCTTGCGCCCCACCTCGCCAAGCCGCCGCCATGGTTCCCTACCTCGTCCCTGCAGTGCGAGGACGACGACGCCCTCGCTTTGGCGCCTAGGCCTATCTCCTCGCCGGCCCAGCCTGCTCCGGCGGCCCACCGCGCCGCCAAGGCCGGCCTGCCACTCCCTTCTCCGACTATGTGCCTCAGCCCGCTAGGGTAAGCTCAGCCCCTCTATTTCCGGCCCATGTTTTTTTTCTTTTCTTTCGTCCGGCGATTTTCCTATTTACTCAGAAAACTGCATATTTACAGTTTAGACCCTAGCGTTGGTAATTATGTTGCATGTTTGCATGACTGTAACTTCTTGTGTGGTGATCCAAATTGAGTGATTGATATGTCAAAATGATCGTGGTGATATGCTCTTCATTTTGTTCCTTTGTGGCATGCTTGTTTGAGTTCATCTTGTTGCCCTAATCATCGTTGCAAGAGTGCTATATGTTTAAAACTGATGTTAACTATAATTTTGTTGCATACTTGTGATGCTTGTAACTTTTTGCATGTTTATCCAAATGGATCATATGATATGTCAAAATGTTCATTGTGAAGTGATCTACATGTTGGCTATTGTAGCATTCATGTTAGGTGCCATCTTGCCATGTTAATCTCTGTTGCAAAAGTGCATTTGGCTGTTAAGTGCTGAAGCTTGTTATGAGATGCTGATTTCACTTGCTCATTGCTATTGGTGTGTTTGTCTTCATGCCACATGTCTATATGTTTGAGAAGCACAATCATATGGTCTTTGCTGTGGTGCCATCCACTTTCCATGATATGCCTTGAGGTGACTTAAACAAGCTTGTAAACATGCCATGCCAATGTTGCTGTTTTATACTTAGTGAAAAAAACTGCTAAGTCTGGAATCTGTTAAACCTGATGCTATGTTTGCTTGATGCCCCACACACATCCATGCTTGTTTTGGAGTGGCCAATGATCATGTCTTGTTGTACATGTTATGCTCTATACATCCATGCCTTAGTTTGCATATATGACCTACTGTAGCTTATTTGTTTCTTGCTCTCAAGTTGCTATAAATTTTACCAGTCAGACTTTTATCAGCATGTTCAATTTGGTGAAGCTTGTTGTTATTGATCCATGCCTCCTATGGAGATGCTCCAATGGAGTTGTTTGATGTATGCTATGTCTACTACATGTCCATGATATTTATATACCTAGTAGAGTTGATATGCTTGTTGTTTTGTGCCTCCGAAGGCAGCATCATGATGATGTTTTTGCCTTCCCAGATTTTGACTAAGTCTGGATAAATTTATTGCAACTTGCCATGCTTGGTTAATTGTGTTCCAGCAAGCTTTTGGGTGTGTTCTAAGTTCATGCTTGTTAAGTATCATGTCTATTTCACATCCATGCTTCTTGTTATCATGTTTGGGTGCTGTAGCATATATTTACCTTGCTCCAAAATTGCTATGTGGCTGTTAACTTCAGCTTTGCATTGTAACATGTTTTGCTCGTATCTTTTAGCCCGTTGCTCCGTTTTGAGCATGTCCTATATGAAACTTGTGTGATTTTGCATGTAGAAGCATAATATCATGTTGTTTTCATGTTTGTATTGTGTTTGCTTGATGTTTGGGTGCATCTTGCACCGTGGACATGTTTGTCTTGTTTTGTTCATATCTTCTAGGCCGTAGCTCCGAATTAAACAAACTTTATATGAAACTTGACTAGAATTTCGAGTAGATCATCATGGTGCATGTTAACCTGCTTTTTAACAACTTTAACTTAAGGTTGTTCAGATCTGGACTAATTTCAAATTATGCATATGAGGACTTACCGGATTTGTTATGTGTTGATTCCGGCCTCATTTAAACTTGTTGGTTTATGTTATACTTGTGTGCTTAATCCCTTGCCATGTATTGCATCATATAGACTTGTCTTGCATCATACTTGGTTGAGCTTTATGTCGTGTTCTTGAGTGGTGCGTTTACCATGTTGTGTGCTTTCTTCTCGCTAGTTCTTTTCCGTTACGTTCGTGAGGATTCGTTCGGCTACACATGGTTCGTCTTCGTGGCTTCCTCTTCGTCTTCTTCATGGGATCGTTCTTCTTCCTTGCGGGATCTCAGGTAAGATGACCATCACCTTGGATACCTTTACTATCATTGCCATGCTTAGTTGTCTCGATGCTATCGTTATATGTCGTGCTACCCATCATTATTGTCAGCCCGTGTCCTTGTTGCCATGAAACCTCTAACATTTGACACCTTCCTAGCAAACCGTTGTTTGGCTATGTTACCCGCATGCTCAGCCCCTCTTATAGCGTTGTTAGTTGCAGGTGAAGATGAAGATCGTTCCATGTTGGAACTTGTTGTTGGAATATCACAATATCTATTATTATTATTATTAACACACCTATATACTTGGCAATGAGTGGAAGGCTTGGCATTTTGCTCGGTGTTTTGTTCCACTCATGCCGCCTTAGGAGCCGATAAACCGGCGTTTTGTTCCTTGATTTTGTGTTCCTTACACGGTTGGGTATATGTGGACCCCTTGACTGTTCGTCTTTGAATAAAACTCCTCCAGAAAGGCCCAACATTGGTTTTAATTTTCTCATAATAACAACTTAATTAATTAATTAATTGCATAGGGAGTTAGCGCTACCCGAGGAATCTTTCTACATAGCAGGGGGCAGTGCTGATGGTGTTGGTCCCAAACAGGGGTGCTGCGGGGCCACCTGGGGGAAACCCGAGGGTTGGTTTTACTCCTAGCTTCGCCCATCCGGTCGTGGCCTCAGACGAGATACGTGCGACTACTATCAGGGTATCGACACACCGGGAGGTCTTGCTGGACTTGTTTTACCATTGTCGAAATGTCTTGTGCACCGGGAATCCGAGTCTGATCGGGCCTTCCCTAAGATAAGGGGTAATATTATTATTATCTCAGCTGATCGTGAGAGCTTGTGATGGGCTAAGTTGGGACACCCCTGCAGGGTTATGATCTTTCAAAAGCCGTGCCCGCGGTTATGTGGCAGATTGGAATTTGTTAATGTCCGGTTGTAGAAAAGTTGACAGAGGATCCGAAGTAAAACACACAACTGTGTGAGTAACCGTGATTGTCTCTTTTCACTTTGAGAACAGAACACGGTGGGGTTATGTTTGACTCGTAGGTAGTTCAGGATCTTTAGTGATCACTACTAGTTTGCGACCGTTTGCGTAGATGCTCATCTCATTCTTGTACTCGTAAGTTAGCCACCATACATATTCTTAGCCGCTGCTGCATCCTCACCACTTTACCTCTTCCTACCCATTAAGCTTTGCTAGTCTTGACACCCATGGTTATGGGATTGTTGAGTCCTCGTGGCTCATAGATACTACAACAACAGTTGCAGGTGCAGGTTTTCGATGACTTGACGTGAGAGCGATGTCCGTTGTGTTGGAGTTCTTTCTTCTTCTTCTTCTTCTTCTTCTTCTTCTTCTTCTTCTTCTTCTTCTTCTTCTTCTTCAGTCTTGGGTTAGGTTCCGGTTCGGCAGCCTGGGATAGCAGAAGGATGTCGTGTGCTTTTCATGTTTGCATCTGTAGTCAGATGCCTTATATTGATGTTGTTGTATTCATGTGACTTGTATGTATTGTTGTATCCCCCATGTATGTATGTAATGGTACGATGTAATGATATCCATCTTGCTAAGCGCCCAAAATGCGGTTGTGCCCTAATCACGTAAGTGTCACGTGATCGGGATAGAATCGCATCTTGGGCCTGATATATGATGATATCCAGGCAATGATCATTATATAGGAATCACGTCCAAGATTAGTAGACCGGCTCTTGCCTGCATCTACTACTATTACTCCACACCTCGACCGCTATCCAGCATGCATCTAGTGTATTAAGTTCATGGTGAAACGGAGTAATGCAATAAGAATGATGACATGATGTAGATGAGATATATTCATGTAGGAATAGCCCCCATCTTGTTATCCTTAATATCAACGATACATGCGTGTCTTGCTGCACCTTCTATCACTCGGAAAGAACACTGCAAGATTGAACCCATCACAAAGCACCTCTTCCCATGCCAAGAAAAAATGATCTAGTTGGCCTAACTAAACCAAAGATTCAAAGAAGAAATGCGAGCCTATAAGTAATCATGCATATAAGAGATCAAAAAGACTCAAATAACTTTCATGGATATAGATCTGATCATAAACTCAAAATTCATCTGATCCCAACAAACACACAGCAAAAAGAGTTACATCAAATAGATCTCCAAGAGACCATTGTATTGAGAATCAAATAGAGAGAAGAAGCCATCTAGCTACTGCCTACGGCCCCGTAGGTCTATGGTGAACTACTCATGCATCATCGGAGAGGCACCAATGAGGATGATGAACCCCTCCGTGATGGTGCCTAGATTGGATCTCGTGGTTCTGGAACTTGCGGCGGCTGGAACAAAATTTTGTTGACTCCCCTAGGGTTTCTAGAATATTTGGTGATTTGTAGGCCAAAGACGCGATGCAGGGGGCCACCGAGGGGGGCACAACCCCCAGGGCATGCCCTGGTGGGTTGTGCCCACCTCGGGCCTCCCCTCTGGTACTTCTTTGCCCATCGTGGGTCTTCTGGTCCATAATAATTTTCCAGAAAGTTTCGCTGCATTTGGACTCCATTTAGTAATGATTTTATACGATGTAAAAAACAAGGAAAAATGACAACTGGCACCGGGACTATGTCAATAGGATAGTCCCAAATATTATACAAAGTTGCTATAAAATGATTGTAAGACATCCACGAATGATAATATAACAACATGGAATAATAAAAAATTATAGATACATTGGAGACGTATCAGCATCCCCAAGCTTAATTCCTGCTCGTACTCAAGTAGGTAAATGATAAAAATAGAAATTTTGATGTGGAATGCTGCCTAACGTGTTCATCACATATGTTTTCTTTTGTAGCATGGACATTTGGACTTTTATATGGTTCAAAATAATAGTCTATTTTTAACGTGAAGATTTCAATACTCAAGCATATCAACAAGCAACAATGTCCTTTCAAAATATCAATGCTAAAGCAATTTATCCCTAGCCCACCATGCTCAATCATTGATCCATTCATGCAACACATGCCAATATTAACTACATCCAATGCTCAAGTGTGATAATAGTGTTCCATAGTTGGTGATTTATAAGAGAAGATGAGACTCAAAATAAAAATAAAAATTGCATAAATTAAATAGATAGGCCCTTCATGGAGGGAAGTAGGGATTTGTAGAGGTGCCAGAGCTCAAAGCTTAAATGGAGAGACCAAATTATTTTGGGTGGCATGCTTTTCTGGTCAACGAGAACGACTAAGAGTTTCCAACACATTCCATGCTAGGTATATCATAGGCGGTTCCCAAATATAGAATAACATTTATTATTTTTTCCACCATACTTTCACATTCCACGGCTAGCCGTATCCACGGGTACCATCCATACCAACAGTTTCCAAGGATTTATTATTTGACACAAAAAATATTTTTCATTTCGGGACTGGGAATCCCTATTACCGACATACTCTCGTGCAGTGACAAGTGAATAAACACTCATCTTGAGAATAACACATCTAGCATGAAAAATATTAGCCACCCCTCGCCGCTTCATGAGCGGTACGGACACACAAAAGAGAAATTTATTTTGAATTTAGAGTTGGCACTTACAAATTTACTTAGAACCGCACGGAAATACCACATATAGGTAGGTATGGTGGACTCATTTGGCAAAACTTGGGTTTTAGGATTTGGATGCACAAGTAGTATTTCTACTTAGTATAAGGTGGAGGCTAGCAAAAAGATTGGGAAGCGACCAACCAACGAACAAAAATCATCATAAAAGAACATTAAACATAACTAACACTGAATAGTGCAACACAAGTAGGATGTAATTTCACTGCATAACTATTGACTTTCGTGCTTACATAGGGAATCACAAACCTTAACACCAATGTTCTTACTAAAGCATACTTACTCATTAACATGACTCACATATTATGCATCATCATATCTCAAAACTATTCCAAAGAATCAAGTTTATTTTGTACAATGATCTTCATTAAAGTTTTTATTATATCCCTCTTGAATATCTATCACTTTGGGACTAATTTCATATGTTGCTTTTGATAAGCTCGAACAAATTTAAGTGAAGAACATGAGCATACCATTTTATTCTCTCAAAATAATGTAAGTGAAGCATGAGAGAATTTCTTTTAAAAATTTAGTAACTCTCAAACAAATCTAAGTGAAGCATGAGAGTTTTTCTTCAAAGATATTAAATCATACCATGCTCAAAAAGATATAAGTGAAGCATTAGAGCAATTCCATAGCTCAAAAAATTTAAGTGAAGCATAAAGAGCAATTCTAACAAATCATAACATAATTTTGGCTCTCTCAAATAGGTGTGTCCAGCAAGGATACTTATGAAAAAATAAAAATAAAAACAAGCAAAGACACATATCATACAAGGCGCTCCAAGCAAAACTCATGATATGTGATGAATAAGAATATAGCTCCAAGTAAAATACCAATGGTCGTGAGAAGAAAGAGGAGATGCCACTTGATGGCTTCTCGCCCCTCGTTGGTTACCCCAAGTGGAAGGTTGAGATGTAGCGTAGCGGCAAATTTCCCTTGGCAAAGATACCAATGATCGAATCCCGTGAGACTCCGAGGGTCGACAAGTAGGTGTCAACGGCGCGAGAAACTTAGCGGTTGACAGGACCTACACACAGATACAGATAACTTTGCTCCCAACGAGTACAGAGAGGTTGTCAATCCCTCCGGCCTTGTTGTTTACAAAGGATCAAACACAAGAGATAATAATGATAGCTATGACTGCAACTAGGAAATAAAAACAGGAAGTAAATAGAAGGTGTGATCAGCGGTGGTAATATGGACCGGGGTCCCATGATGTTCACTAGTGATGTCTCTCTCCCAAAAGACGATAAAACAGCAAAGCGAGGTAAACATATTACAGCTGGGCAATTGACAGGATTATGTGCGCAAACCAATGCTAACTATGCTGCAAAGAAAGGTAGAGGCTCAAAAGCATGGGCGGTACGCCAAGGCAAGTAGACCGAAATCCATCTGCATCTACTACTAATCATCCACCTTGAGATATCTATCCAGAACATCTCGCTGGTATTAAGTTGCGAATCCCACCCAAAGTGTAAACTCAAAGCAACAGACAACTGCATTAAAAGAACTTTGCGTAAAGTAAACATCCTTGCACCCGCAAGTACAAGCACCGTTGTTTTATCCCTTGTGGCAACAGCACATCCCCTAGACTCATGTTTCTGTCACTCAAGCTAGTCATCAGGGGGCATGAACCCACAATCAAGCATAACGCTCCCTCTTGGAGTTACTACCTACTACTTGGCCAAAGCAATAAACAACAACGGAGAACATGCAAGAATTACTCAAGAACAAAGATATAAAAGAGGTGAATCAAATATATTACTCAAACACAATCTGAACATAGTCTCATAATCCATCAGATCCCAGCAAACTCAGCAAAGCAACAGCAAAAAGATTACATATGTGCCTCGATCATGTAGGGCAGCTCACGAGGTCTAAACCATGAAGAGCAAAGAGGGGAGGAGAACATCACATAGCTACTGATCATGGACCCATGGTCCAAGGTGGACTACTCACGACTCATCCGGGAAGCGTCCATGGTGGTGGAGAAGCTCCCGGTGGTGGTTCTCCCCTCCGACAGGGTGCCGGGAAGAGTTCTCCTGATGCTCCCGATCTTGGAAGCGCTGTGGCGGCGGAACAGAGGCGAGATCGCGAAAAAGGGTTCTGTCCTCGAGGGTTTCGGGATGAGAGGGATATATTGGCGAAGGGGGGCAGCCAGAGGCGGAGCAGGGGCCCCAGGCGTCCCCCTGGCGCGGCCAGGGGTGGGGCCGCGCCAGGTGGCCGCCTGGGCCTCCCCTGGCTCCCCTCTGGCCCATCTTTGGTTCTTCGCGAAGCTTCCTGTACGCTGATTTTTCCTGGAATTTTTGGAGCACTTTTAATATGGGGGAAACCTAAAATAGAAAAACAGCAGAAAACAGAAACTGGCACTTTGGTGCACTGAGTTAATAGGTTAGTCCAAATAGGATCAAAAGTGTATGGAAGTGCATCAATATCATAGCAATATCACACAAAAGAAGCATGGAGCAAGCATAAATTATAGATACGTTTTGGACGTATCAACATCCCCAAGCTTAATTCCTGCTCGTCCTCGAGTAGGTAAATGATAACAAGCATAATTTCTGTGGTGACATGCTACCAACCATATAAGAACTTTTTAAGTAAAGCAATCAAGGCATGTAATTCAATTCAAGTCATAACAAGCAAGAGTCTATATTAGCATTGTAACAAGCAACATAAGAACATAAAGGTGCAAGAGCTCTCGCTGTCCGTGACTCGAATGTCTCCAAATGGTGTTTGCGTGCAAGAAAGGGGATAGGGATATACGAGAGAGTAAAACATAGTTTTTGTATTGTTGAGAACCTAATCTACTAAAGTTTCACACTTGGTCTTCTTTGGAATCTTATCTTGACTCATCCCCACACCACTAGCCAGGTACAAGTCAAAATGATCCACTCCCTTTCGATATTTTGAGCACTCATGCAATGGATGAGCGTAAGCAAGAAAGTTGACACTTAGGATGGCAAAGAGAGAAAAATGATGAAGGGGGAAGACAAAAAAGGTGTGAAAGGCTCACATCAATGAGGACAATCATAGGCGAGAGAAAGCCAAATGATAGATATGATGTGAGGAGTAGGGATTGCCATGCAACGGATGCACATATGAGCTAAGGTAAGCTCTCCAATGGAACTAGTGGGGGTGCATCCAACTTGCTCGCTCAAGAAGACCTAGAGCTCTTTTGAGGAGGCTCATCATTGGAATATACAAGCCAAGTTCTATAGTGTGAAGGTCCCCACATAGCTATATGCATGAATGATAATCTCTATGGAGTACAAGGTATAAGATGAAGTACGAGTGTGGATCTCTCAAAAGGAATAGTAGTGTGCCCCCTTCTCTCTTTTTATTTCTTTTTCTCTTTTTTCTATATTTTTTTTATTTTTTGTGGCCTCAATGGCTCTTTCTATTTAACTCTCATTTGTCCTCTTTGGGATCTTTTGATTTTGTCCTCTTTGGGATCTTTTCCTCACTTTAGGGGCAACACTCTATGTATTACAAGAAGTATAGAAGATCTTTCACACTTTACAAAAGTACTCAACATAAAGAAAATGAAACTATCATGATGTATGCAAATGTATGCCTCTGCCGGTGTAGCAGGATATGCAATGATACTAGCGCGTCATGTAGCAATGATTAGGGCAAGGCCCAACTAGCATGCGGCTCATCGATCAAGCAAAAGCATGTATGACATGAAGATCAAGTCATGAGAAGATGGATGTTGCATGGCAATGCATCTCGGAAAGGCTATGGAAATGCCTTGATAGGTAGGTATGGTGGCTGTTTTGAGGAAGGATATAATGAGGCTTGTGATGACAGAGCGTATCGTGCCAAGGATTTGGATGCACCAGCGATGTATGCGCCAACTCTCGAGGTGAGAAAGGGCAATGCACGGTACCGAAGAGGCTAGAAAAATATGGCTAGGTGGAAGTGTCAACTTTCGAATACTCACATTAGTCCGAAGAACTCATGCACTTATTATCGGTAACTCTCAATCTAATTAGGAGGTTCACAAAGAGACAAGTACCCCGAGGAGGAGTGTATGGGGGTTTGGTTATCCTTGCGCATCCTCGACTCATGGTACGTGAGTGTACTCTAATATTCGATCCCTCCAAAGATTAGTGATCCATCTAGTAGCTAAATTCTCAACTATTTTGTAGGTTTTCGAAAATAAACACGGATTGCCCAAAATACAACATCTATCACTAATAGGCTAAAGCTCTTGACACCAAAAGTTCAGACATTACTCATGGCAATACCTCAAAACTATTGCAAGTTACTACTAAAATTAAATAACAACCTCAATTACCTACTTTAAGTTAAGACACACAACTCAGTGCAACAGGCAAACTCTCTTAACAAGATAAACATGAAAACTCAAGAGAGTTCAACAACCAACTAAACAAAAGCTCTTTAAAAAGAAAAGCATGAAAACTAAGAGCTAAACATGACAGCAGCTATGGAAAGACAAAGAACACACACAGCAAAGATAAGCATGAAAATCCTATGTTGTGTTCTAGGTTGAAGTGGAGCGTGTTTCTCTCCCACACAAAGAAATCTGGGTTCTAACTTGTTATGAACAGAAAGCAAAGCTAAAGAAAACTAAAAAAAGAAACTAAGAGCAAGACGCTCCAAGCATAGCACATAACGCATGAAGTGATAAAATTATAGTGGAACGAAAGACGAACTGATAATTGTTGATGGAGAAGGGGATGCATGGGGGCATCCCCAAGCTTAGACGCTTGAGTCTTCTTGAATATTTCTTGGGGGTGCACGGGGGCATCCCCAAGCTTGAGCGTTTGACCCTCCTGAATCTTCTTTTATCATCTTCCCTCGCACACTTGAAAACTCCCTTCATACATAACTCATCATAATCTGATTAGCGAGGTTAGTACCCACAATAAAATAATTTTTTCCCTACTGGAAATAAAGATAATCTTGAAGAGCTACTGTTTCTCAAGATTGCCAAAAGGTTTTTGCAAAGAAAAAGCAAGCTCAAGGTTTGCAAAACGAAGAAAAGGCAAAACAATACAGAATCTATGAAAAACAGACCAGCAGGTAGTAAATAATTTTTTTCGGGGCACTTCTGCAACTCAAGTCAAAAAACTCAGAACAGATGCTCGAAAGCCAATTGTATAGAGCATGCTGTCAAAAAAATTCAGATCAAAAAGATGATCTGGTGATTTTATTCGAATTTTTCTGTTCAAGGACAGAATCTGTTTTCTGGACAGCACGTCACAACTTTTGAACTTTCTTGCAATCGGCGGCTAAACTTGGCACAAAGCTGAAAAGAAAAGATACAATGATGATGCTACTGTAGTAACAAACATCAAGACACAACAAAAGCAAAATAAAACCTAATTCGTTGTGGGCTGCCTCCCAAAAGCGCTTTCTCTTATGCCTTTAAGCAAGGCATGATGCAAAAAGAGAAGATCAAGTTTTATCAAGAGTAAGAGAATAGCTAGCCCGTGTAACGGACTCAAAAGGCTACTTAATCTTCTTTCTAGGGAAGTGTTCCATCCCTTTCTTGAGAGGGAATTGGAATTTTATATTCCCTTCTTTCATGTCAATGATAGCACTAACGGTGCGAAGAAAAGGACGTCCCAAAATAATTGGACATGAAGGTTCACATTCAATATCCATAATAGTAAAATCAACGGGAACATAATTGTCATTGACAATGATAAGAACATCGTCGATCTTCCCCAAAGGTTTATTTATGGAAGAATCAACAAGACGAACACCAAAAGAACAAGGATCAAAAGGTTTCAATTCAAACATATCGTACATTATTTTGGGCATAACGGAGGTACTAGCTCCAACATCACATAAAGCATAGCAAGATAAGTTATTCAACTTAATTTTAATCATAGGATCCCAACTATCTTCTAGCTTTCTAGGTATGGAGGCTTCTACCCTAAGCTTCTCCTCCCTAGCTTTGATGAGCATTAGTGATATGCTCCGTGAAGGCAAGATTAAGTGTGCTAGTGTGGGGATCTCTAGACATCTTGTGAAGAAAACCAATAACTTCAGAAAGGGTGCAATTATCAAAATCAAGGTCACTACTATCAAGTAAAGTGGTAGTGGTGTCCTTTAGGCTCACTTGTTTGGTAGCTTCTATGGTCATAGGGGTTTCTTCTTCTACGGTTGAGGTCATAGCATCACCATTAATAGGTCCAATGGGACTAGGAGTGCATTGGGTGCTAAGAGTTTGGATATCCTCAACAACTTGAATACTAGCAACAGTGTGGTGGGTAGGAAGGCTCTTAATTCTATCTTCTTCCTCCTTTTCTCTAGCCCATCTCTCTTTAAGTTTAGCCATCGTCCTAATGTTTTCATTAATTTGCACTTGAATAGCATTCATAGGAGTGGTCTTCCTCTCCTCAAGAGGAGAAGTTCTAATTTTAAGCAACTCCACCTCATGGGCTAAATTGTCTACCTTCGAAGAGAGATTATCTAGTTTGTCTAGTTTTTCTTCTACACTCTTATTGAAGGCCTTTTGGGTAGTGATGAAGTCTTTAAGCATAATCTCTAGTTCAGAAGTGGAGTTCTTGGTGCTAGGATAAGCATTGTTGTTCCCATAGGAATTAGAGGGGAATGGTCTAGGGTTGCTACCAAAATTACTCCTATAAGCATTGTTATTGAAATTGTTTCTAGAGATAAAGTTCACATCTACTTGATCTTGAGCAATCAAAGAATTTAAAGGAACATCATGAGGATCAATAGAAGATTGCTTGGAAAGTAGAGACATGATCAAGTCAACTTTTTCATTTAGGGAGGAAATCTCCTCGACAGAGTTTACCTTCCTACCTGTTGGAGCGCGTTCGTTGTGCCATTGGGAATAATTGGTCATCATCTCGTCGAGAAGCTTCGTGGCAGCACCAAGTGTAGTTGACATAAGGGTTCCTCCCGTGGCCGAATCTAACAAGTTCCGCGAGGTAAAGTTCAAGCCTGCATAAAAAGTTTGGATAACCATCCAAGTAGTCAAACCATGAGTAGGGCAGTTCTTGACAAGAGATTTCATGCATTCCCAAGCTTGGGCAACGTGTTCATTATCCAATTGTTTAAAATTCATTATGTTACTCCTTAATTGGATAATTTTAGCAGGGGGATAGTACTTCCCAATAAAGGCATCCTTGCACTTGTCCCAAGAATCTATACTATTCCTAGGCAAGGATTGAAACCAGATTTTAGCTCCTCCTCTCAAGGAGAAAGGAAAAAGCTTAAGCTTAACAATATCACCATCTACTTCTTTGTACTTTTGCATATCACAGAGCTCAACAAAATTATTTAAGTGCAAAGCAGCATCATCTCCAGCACCGGAGAATTGATCTTTCATAACTAGGTTCAGCAAAGCAGGTTTAATCTCATAAGAAGGTGCTGAAGTGGCAGGTGTAGCAATAGGCGTGCAGATAAAGTCATTGTTGTTATGACTAGTGAAGTCACACAACTTGGTGTTCTCGGTGGAACCCATAGCAGCAGCAAGCAAGATAACTATTTTTGTGATTTTTGGTAAGGGACACTAAAGCAAAAACTGAAAGATAAACTAACAAGACTAAAAAGCAAAGATAAAAGATAGCGTGCAACTCCCCTATCTTGAAGAGTGGAGTCCCCGGAAACGGCGCCAGAAACTTGCTTGATGGCTTCTCGCCCCTCGTTGGTTACCCCAAGTGAAAGGTTGAGATGTAGCGTAGCGGCAAATTTCCCTTGGCAAAGATACCAAGGATCGAATCCCGTGAGACTCCGAGGGTCGACAAGTAGGTGTCAACGGCGCCAGAAACTTAGCGGTTGACGGGACCTGCACACAGATACAGATAACTTTGCTCCCAACGAGTACAGAGAGGTTGTCAATCCCTCCGGCCTTGTTGTTTACAAAGGATCAAACACAAGAGATAATAATGATAGCTATGACTGCAACTAGGAAATAAAAACAGGAAGTAAATAGAAGGTGTGATCAGTAGTGGTAATATGGACCGGGGTCCCATGATGTTCACTAGTGATGTCTCTCTCCCAAAAGACGATAAAACAGCAAAGCGAGGTAAACAAATTACAGCTGGGCAATTGACAGGATTATGTGCGCAAACCAATGCTAACTATGCTGCAAAGAAAGGTAGAGGCTCAAAAGCATGGGCGGTACGCCAAGGCAAGTAGACCGAAATCCATCTGCATCTACTACTAATCATCCACCTTGAGATATCTATCCAGAACATCTCGCTGGTATTAAGTTGCGAATCCCACCCAAAGTGTAAACTCAAAGCAATGGACAACTGCATTAAAAGAACTTTGCGTAAAGTAAACAATCCTTGCACCTGCAAGTACAAGCACCGTTATTTTCTCCCTTGTGGCAACAACACATCCCGTAGACTCATGTTTCTGTCACTCAAGCTAGTCATCAGGGGGCATGAACCCACAATCAAGCATAATGCTCCCTCTTGGAGTTACTACCTACTACTTGGCCAAAGCAATAAACAACAACGGAGAACATGCAAGAATTACTCAAGAACAAAGATATAAAAGAGGTGAATCAAATATATTGCTCAAACACAATCTGAACATAGTCTCATAATCCATCAGATCCCTGTAAACTCAGCAAAGCAACAGCAGAAAGATTACATATGTGCCTCGATCATGTAGGGAAGCTCACGAGGTCTAAACCATGAAGAGCAAAGAGGGGAGGAGAACATCACATAGCTACTGATCATGGACCCATGGTCCAAGGTGGACTACTCATGACTCATCCGGGAAGCGCCCATGGTGGTGGAGAAGCTCCCGGTGGTGGTTCTCCCCTCCGGCAGGGTGCCGGGAAGAGTTCTTCTGATGCTCCTGATCTTGGAAGCGCTGCGGCGGCGGAACAGAGGCGAGATCGCGAAAAAGGGTTCTGTCCTCGAGGGTTTCGGGACGAGAGGGATATATAGGCGAAGGGGGGCAGCCAGAGGCGGAGCAGGGGCCCCAGGCGCCCCCATGGCGCGGCCAGGGGTGGGGCCGCGCCAGGTGGCCGCCTGGGCCTCCCCTGGCTCCCCTCTGGCCCATATTTGGTTCTTCGCGAAGCTTCCTGTACGCTGATTTTTCCTATATTTTTCCTGGAATTTTTGGAGCACTTTTAATATGGGGGAAACCTGAAATAGAAAAACAGCAGAAAACAGGAACTGGCACTGTGGTGCACTGAGTTAATAGGTTAGTCCAAATATGATCAGAAGTGTATGGAAGTGCATCAATATCATAGCAATATCACACAAAAGAAGCATGGAGCAAGCAGAAATTATAGATACGTTTTGGACGTATCACCACTCGGGGGCATCCCCAAGTTTAGTTGCTTGATACTTATTGAACATTATCTTGGGGTGCCTCGGGCATCCTGATACGTCTCCATCGTATCTAGAATTTTGATTGTTTCATGCCAATATTATACAACTTTCACATATTTTTGGCAGTGCCAGTTCATGTTTTTTGCATGTTTTTTGTATCGCAGAAAATCCATATCAATCGAAGTCCAAATGCAATAAAATTTTACGGAGAATTATTTTGGAATATATGTGATTTTTGGGAGTTGGAATCACCGCAAACGGAGGCCCACATAGTCCACAAGATACCAGGGAACGCCAGGGGAGCCTGGCTTTTGGTGGTGGGTTGTGCTCACCTCGTATGTCGGTTGGAGCTCTACTTTGGGCGCCAGGAAGCTTATGTCCAGAAAAAATCATGTTAAAATCTCAGCGCAATCGGATTTATGGATCTCCGGGAATATAAGAAACGGTTTTAGGCCAGATCTGGAAAATGCGAAAACAGAAGAGGACAGAGAGACAGATCCAATCTCGAGGGGCTCTCGCCCCTCCGCCACCATGGAGGCATGGACCAGAGGGGGAACCCTCCTCCCACCTAGGGAGAAAGCCAAGGAAGAAGAAGAAGGAGGGGGGCTCTCTTCCCCTCGCTTCCGGTGGCGCCGGAGTGCCGCCGGGGCAACGATCGGGACGGCGATCTACATCAACAATCTTCCTACCGTCAACACCAACTCCCCCCCCCCGCATTGCAGCGGTGTAAGACCTCTTTATCCCCGTTGTAATCTCCACTTAAACATGGTGCTCAACTCCATATATTATTTCCCAATGATCTATGGTTATCCTATGATGTTTGAGTAGATCCGTTTTGTCCTCCGGGTTAATCGTGATCTTGGTTGGTGTCGTGGAATTAGCACGGCAGATGTCCGGTTTAGCGGACTTGATGATGGAACCATCGCACGGGTTAGCTTGAAGGGGTTCATAGCACACAAAGGACACAGAGGGTTTATACTAGTTCGGCCCCTTCGATGAAGGTAAAAGCCTACGTCTAGTTGGTTTGGTATTGCTTGAGCGTCGGATTACAGGGAGCGGATTCGCTTGTCTGTGTCTCGACGGGTTGATTGTTGCTTCTCCCTGAACCGTCGCCGGGTCGTCCCTTTATAAAGAGGTGACGCCTGGTCCGGTTTACAGAGTCCCGAGGCCGGCTCATACTTGTGTCCGCCTCGGTCTCTGTCTTTTCTTCCTTATCTCTCAAGTTACATCGCTTGGCGGTTTACAAACCTTAATTCTACACATGGGCCCTAAGATCTCATGGGCCGCAGCCTTTACTAAATATTACAACCAAGTATAATATAATCAAGCCGGTTTACACTAGCCGGTTTATACCTGCTAGTCATATCCCTGACATTAGGCCCCAGAATGATTTGAACTTGTTCATATCAGTCTTCTTTGTCTTGTATAATTTTCTTCTGTATTCACACTCTTGTAAACCGGCTCTGACGTCATCTTCGAGATTCACCAGATCTGACCGTGACATCATCTCCGTATTTAACGCTGTGAGCTGTACCGTAGCTTTGTTTAATGGTTATCCGAAAATCGAGGCGTCACAAGGATCTTTATCCAATCTTTGCCCCCTCGAATCCCGCACCTGTCGCTTCGCATCTGTCCTTTCGCTTATAAATACCGCCATCCCCCTTCATTCTTCCTTCTTATCGCCTCTTCTTCCTTCGTTCGCTGCCCGAGCTTCAAGACTCCATTGACGCCCGAGCTTGGAGCGCCGCCGTCTCCTCGCCGAGTCAAGACTTCCCTGGCCGCTGCATCAACCTGTTTCGACCAGAGAACTCCGCCGTTGTCCTCCATTGTTCAGGTATGTCCTTTCTTCCTCATTACCGATCTGTATCTTCTAGGGTTCTTCCCTTGTTCTTCCGCCATTAGAGTTTTCAATGAAAGCTTCGTCTTGTCCCTCATAGATACGTACTTCGTAGAAATTTTGTGACCTTTAGGCCCTAGTCAACAGATCTTCCGCTAGTATTAACTTTAGATCTCGCCACCTATACTTAATCCTATAGATTCATCTGCTCCGTATAAGATCCCTGGCGTTTCTTCTTGTATTTTCTTGCACTTTATTTTTCTTTTCCTTGCTCGTCCAGATCTGTTCCACTTAGCTGTTTACAAGAAAACTGTTTCTTCTCCTTTGTAGATCCATTAGATATACTCCGGTTTAAACCGTTATGCCCTGTTCTTGCAAAACTTTTAAAATTGAACGCGACGGTTTAGCTGTTCCTCTTGAACTGTCATGAACCGGAAATGATGCAGCTCGCTGTAATTGCCGGTTTAACCATGCCATTAGTCCTCAGTCAAACCGTTGCGTAACTTTCATAAATTTCCGGTTTATACTGATGTACCCGCATAATCCGTTTTCTGCATTTTATCTTTTACAGTACTTGTCCTTCCATTGCAATGGCCAAGCAGTATGCCTTCTGCGATTGGGTCCCTTCTATCATTACTGAGGAAGACTTGATCAGAATTTCTGAAATTGGTACATTAGGCCCTCAATCTGTTTTGAAGTGGCGGGCCCCGGGGAATGAATGTCCTCCTACTCCCAGGTCCGGGGAGGTCATTGTGTTCTTTGATCACATATCTCGAGGCTTCTCTCCCCCCGGTTCAAAGTTTTTCCGGGATGTTCTTGCTGCCTTCCAACTCCACCCTCAAGACATTGGACCCAACTCTGTTTCAAATATCTGTGACTTCCAAGTGTTTTCGGAGGTATATCTACAAGAAGAACCGTCTGTCGATCTGTTTCGGGATTTCTTTCACCTGAACCGGCGCACAGAGTTCACCAGTGGACCGCATCAGGAGCTCGGAGGCGTTAGTATCCAGAAGAGGAGAGACGTTGTTTTTCCTCACGCCGCTTTGCACACGCACCCAAAGGATTGGAACAAGTCATGGTTTTATTGCGTTGACACTTCTCCTGAAGGGGAGAACCCTTTGCCGGGTTATCGTGAAACCCGTATTCCGGAGGATAATCCTCTACCACAACAGCTCAGCTCCGTCGAGCGGACCCGGTTTTCATCACAACTATCCAAGTTGAGAGCTTTCATAGCCAATGGCTTAACTGGAACTGATTTTATGCGCTGCTGGTTGTCTTGGAGCATCCTTCCCTTGAGCCAGCGATCTCAGCTGATGTGCCAATACTCTGGTAAACCGGACGATCCTCAACGGTTTAGTAAGGACAAATTATCTGAATCGGAGGTTATTGAGTCGGCTAAAAAGATGCTCAACGTCACTTTAGCAGACTGCAGCAAAGTCGGGCTAGCTCCTTATTATAAGAAGAATAAACTGCCTGCTGTAAGTTTTACTTCGCCCTGTATTTGTAACCCATTTCTTTAAACCGTCTTTTGAATTGTCTTTCTTTCCTTTGAATAGTCTGATGATCCTTTCTGGAAGAGAAAACCTCAGGAGAAAACCGGCAAACAAGCACGCCGAAAAACCTTTGCCAACAAGAAAAGAAAAGCAGCTGTTGACGCCAGTTCTCCTGCTGAAGATGATGATCCGGATTCCGAGGTATGAATTAATCCGGTTTGAATTTTCCTTTCTTGAACTTATATCTGTTTCTAATGATAACCTTTCCACAGGAGTTGGCTGAAGGTGATAATCCGGCCGAAGTTGAGGTAACCATTCTTTCTTCTGATTCAGAACATCTTCCACAAAAAAGTCGTCGGACCGTCCGGAAATACCAATTTTCTCACCCTTATGCTCAGTTGGATCCAAATTTTATTTTGAAGAAGCAACAACATGAAGCTCTTCGCCGGACCACTCGCCATAGTGGCCTAGCCGTGGAATCATCCGGGATTTCTTTAACTCCGGTTCGAAAACGCCGTGCTGAGGTGATACTTTCTCCGACTCTTCTTCATCCCAAGGCCAGGCTTATCCGAAAACCTCTTAAACCGTCTGATCCTGATTATCAGGAAACTCCGCTTTCTTCTTCTGGTGAATCAACTGCCATGCAGCTTCCTCCCTTGAAAACTGTCCCAGGGTAACTTTTTAATTTTTCCGGTTTATGATTCCTTTTTACTTTATAATGTTTAACTTATTTTGCAAACTTTCCATCAAGCCAAAACCCAGCAAGAAACCCAAGGCAAACAAGCCTCCGGCTGAGACCACTGCAGATAATCCGGTGATTAATCCGGCGACGAACGTTCCTCCAGAAGGCGAACCCGTAGCTCCTCTTGAAGATCCTGTGCCTACAGATCAAATCTCCGTTCCTGAGAATCCTACTGCTGAAGATGCCCATAATCCGCCAAGTCCGGCCCGGGTCAACTCTCCTCAGATTAATCCGGCATCTCCCAATCCGGCCCATACTGCGACTCCCCCAAATGCACATGCTTCTCCAGATGTTGTGGTAACTGGGGCTGCCTTCGTTGCTCCGGCTGAGCCCACCATTTTAGCCAAGCATACGGCTAAAATGGAGAAGTTATATAAAGAGAAGGGAAAATGTACTACTGAGATATCCAATCTTTCCGATATGAGCGCCCAAGAAATTTATTCTGGGTATCTAAACTGGCTCCACAGCAGCCGAGACTATGAAGCAAGTTTGGTTAACTTAATGAGGGAGAAATATGAGGTAACCCTTTCCTTCTGACTTTGTACCTTTGATATGCTTCTATCCCATAACAGCCCCCAAGTTCCAGTTTAGGTGTGTGCTGAAGGTGAACCGGAACTATATAGTTTGAACAATTGATCTATCCATTAGCCCCCAAGTATCAAGTGGATAACTTGTTTATGTATTTGATACTTGTAAAAATTTCTGATGATACTTCAACCATTCATTAGCCCCCAAGTGTCAAGTAGACAACTTGTTTGTGTGCTTGAGACTTGTAATTTTTGAATTGCTGTTACTTATTGCTTCAACTGCCATTAGCCCCCAAGTGTCAAGTATACAACTTGTTTGTGTGCTTGAGACTTGTCTGATTTTTACCTCTTGTCTTTAACTGTGTTTGCAGGCTGAGTTAACCCGGAACACTGCTGAAATTGATGAACTTCGGAGCCATCTTGCTGAAATCGAATCTGCTGCTTCAAAGGCTAAAAAAGATCTTCAGGTGAGTTTAAAGACTGCTGAAGATCTGAAGAAATACTTTGAAGAAGAGCGGACCACTTTTGAGGTTCAAAAGAAAGATCTGGAGAAAAGGGTTCAGGACGCTGAAGGGGCGCTTAATCCGGTTACAGAAGAATTAACCGGTTTAAAACGGCAGATTGAACTGATGACCTCTGCAGTCTTTGGTAAGTATAATCTGAACTCCTGCTTTTATCCCTGTAATCTCCATTTGTGCCGGTTTAACCATAATATCTATATGCAGGGCGCCGTGTCTCCCATCTTGGGGATGATTTACGGAAGAAACTTAAAGCATGTTACACTTTGGTCGAGCAGCTGTATTCCGGCGCTCAGAGGATCATTAGTGCCACTTCTTTTGGTAAACCGGCCCCTACGACGATCCAAGATACGTTGAACAAGTTATCTGTTCTGCCGGCTCGTCTCGAAGAAGTCAAAAAATCCGCCGCCCGAGGTGGCGCTCTTCTGGCCCTTACCAGGGCTAAAGCTTGGGTCCCGGATCTTGACCCGGAGGAAGCTTTAACCGGTTTTCCTGATACAAAAGACGACGGCTCGACTTTTACTGCAAAGGATCTTTACGCCTTGACAAAAGAGATGCGTCCCCTCGCCAGCAAGCTTGCACCTGAGTCCGATTTATCCAGGTATCATCCTGGATATGACTTGCAAAACGAACGGGTGGAGCGGCCGGTTTATGATACCGTCAATTTAATCCCGCCGGTTCGTCCTCATACCTTCGCTCCAGATATCGAACCTTTTGAACTGATCAACGAAGAGATGTATTTCCGGGCCTTGACGAAGATTGACTGGCGTGTGCCGGATTTCCAACCGCTTCAAGAAGATGAAGAGGTTCCGTATCAAGGTGATGGCCAGCCGTCTCAACAAGGAGGAGCATAACTTTAAAATTTATTGCTGTAATTGCAGTCTGTGTTTCGCCAAACAATATTTCCAATCCGTCGGGCTTGCTATGCCTTGTAATAGGATAGCTAAAACTTGATCTGCTTTAATCCGGATATTCTGTCTTTCTTTATGTGAAATATTTGCCGATTGAAATGTTGTCTGATATTGTTTATCTTGCATATCTTCTGTTTCTGCAGAAATAATACTAAAAATATGTCCTAGTGGTTTACCACTGGACGGATTAAATTGTTCTCTTAAAACGTCAAATAAGTATATCTTTATACCAGAAATAACTTTATACCTGAGATTATATACGCTCAATATTCTTAATCCGGTAGGACTTTAAAGTCGCTTGATGAAGACCTTCATGGATCCAATTAGGAACCCGGAAAACTCCGGTTCATCTTGATGATAAATTCCAGTTCATCTTGTTCTCCAAGACTTTGTTCAGAAAGTTGTAGCTTGTTGCCTAATATATGATCCGGGTTTTAATGAACACCGGGTTACTCATGCTGGTATTCATGACCCATACTTTCCACTATATAGATATGTGGTCAGCTTCTGTAGCTGCTCCACTCCGGTTTAAAGGGTTATAAAACACAAACACAAAAAGGTGCAAATTTTGCAAATAAGACCATGTAGTCGAGGCTTTTTAAGAGCTGCCAGGCTCAAAGCAAGGTTCAGCCAATCAATGGGACGTGGTTTATCCATCTCTTCCCAGGGGGCCTAGCCAATCACTGAACGTGGGCGAAACCATTCTTTTCAGAGGGCCGATAGAACCGCAAATAAAAACTGAGCCAATCAATGGGACGTGGTTTATCCAACTCTTCCCA